>OX123192.2:72463219-73063219 GCA_944739405.2 Euclidia mi
AATTAAGCGCTAAGTCAATGGTAACTTTGGAGAAGGGGCTTGAAAAAAAGGGAATTAAATAAAAACTCTTAAAAAGGCGATACGAAGTTCGCTGGGTCAGCTAGTAAGTTTATAATATTTAAAGTGAATCAAAATAGTATGCTTTCGGATTTGACAATGTATGGACGTAATGAATATATATTCAATGGATCATCTTATGAATGGCAAACTAAAATTTAAATAATTGTAATGTGAAACCATTAAGTATTGATTGACGGGTATAAGTATGTCTTAAAGGAGCCAAATAAATATACAGATTATGGTATACAATTATGCGTTAAATAGTAAACTAAAATATTCAAACAAAAATACTCAACTAACATAATCCTGGAGCCACATAATTTCAACCAGGAGGTCTAATATAATATACAGTTTGTATCAATTTTGTACCTAATTAGAAAAATTCCATACTAACTTTGAGCCTCAATATCTCCTGAACCAGTAATTTCCCAGGTATGGTGCCGAAGTAAAAATGTTCGTAGTGATTGGTACAACATGGAATTTTAGTTTTCGTTAAGGGTCTTTTTACACCCGTATAGTTTTGGATTCAAATAAGTACGCACATGTGGCGTATAAAGTGAGCGGCCCGTATCAAAGTGGCGACCGCTCGAATCTATCGATCCGCAAGGTTAAGCGGGTTCGTCACCGTCCGGTTTATAGATGGGTGATCGGCCACAAAAAGTCACATCCTCCGTGCTTCGGAGAACACGTTAAGCCGTCTGTACCAGCTGTCATCAAAAAGATCCTTGACAGTCGTTACGAGGAATTAGTACCCCGCGAACATCCTGACTCTGGTCTAAACTATAGAATATGGCTAACCCTTCGGGTTGCGGAGATCAGACGGCAGTCGCTCTGTGGAAAAGCTAATATTCTGTCAAATCTGGTTAGACTAGAGCGCGGAGCCCGGGCTCGAAGGCGAAGGCCTGGATACAACTGGCATAACGCTCGGAGTATGGTGATGACTTGGCATAATTATTATACAGTTAATACTTAATCAATTGATTAAGTATTAACTTTTAAAAAAAAAATTTAAAAGTTAATACTTAATCAATTGCTTAATCATTTTAATAGACATAATCTTCTTTACAAGAAACAGTTCGGATTTACGAGGGGTTGTTCAACTACTGACGCAGCAGTTGAGTTACTGAAAAGTATTTTTGCGGCTTGGGAGAAGTCACAAGATGCGTTAGGTATTTTTTGCGACTTATCAAAAGCCTTTGATTGTGTACATCATGATACTCTTATCAGAAAATTATATCACTACGGCATTAGGAACAAAGCTCTCGATCTCCTGACTTCTTAATTGGGCAACAGAATCCAGAAGGTCGAAGTAAATGGTAAGACATCTCCAGGTTCAGCTTTAAAAATGGGTGTCCGGCAGGGTTCAGTTCTAGGCCCATTTCTATTCTTGATATATATTAACGATTTACCTAATTGTTAAAGTTAAATATGTTTGAGTTTTATGAAATGATTAAGATATTTTGTTCCTTGTCTAAATTCGCGGTTATTAAATTTCAATGTTGAAAATATCCTTAATCTTGTAAATAATTTTAATAAGAGATTTTTTATTTTGTTAAATTTTCATTATAAGGTACATTGCAGATGATTAATTATAACTATATACATGACTAACTTAAATAATCCTACTGTCTAAGAATATATATGTACATAAGACTAAAAATAAAGAGTAAAAATAGATACATATGTATCTATTTTTACTCACAGGTGTGTTTAGGCGTCATAGAATGCCTCCGCATCAATATCATCGGGTAACGTGCCCAGAAGGCTGGCAGCATTGCCACGCTGGATGTACCTAATTATGTAAAGGACAATCATGAGATTGTGTTGTTCGCGGATGATACATCTTTGATTTTTAACATTAAACGACAACAGGTTAATTTTGACGAAGTAAACAATGCACTCTCTAAAGTTTTTAATTGGTTTAATGTAAATAACCTATTACTTAATAATAAGAAAACGAAACTTAAAATTATCTATGCCTAATGTTAAACAAATGGAAACCAATGTGCAACTTAATGAATCTAGGATTGAGCCCGTCGAGACAACTATGTTTTAGGTATTATGCTCGACACCAAACTACAATGGGATCCACATATTGAAAGGCTATCGGGCAAACTCAGTTCTGCAGCTTATGCAGTTAAGACAATTAGACGCCTTACAGATTTAGAAACAGCTAGAATGGTTTATTTCAGTTATTTTCATAGCTTAATGTCGTATGGGATTCTTCTCTGGGGGAGTGCGACCAAAATACAATATTCGTTCTACAGAAAAGAGCTGTAATGGGAATTTATAACCTCGGTCCAAGAGTTACTCTAAGAGAAAAATTCAAAGAAATAAACATTCTAACTGTTGTATCACAATATGTTTATGAAAATCTGTTATATGTACATAAAAATATTGACAAATTTAGTAAAAAATGTGATATACATTCTGTAAATACGAGACACAAGAATAATCTGGTAGTTCATAGCACTCGTCTCCACAAAATAAGTAGCTGTTTTATGGGGCAATGTTTACGCTTTTATAACAAGCTCATTTATAATTTAAGAAACTTATCTATAAATAAGTTCAAAATTATTGTTAAAGCGAAATTATGTTCAAAATCATACTATAAAATATCTGAATATAAAGACGACCAAAACGCTTGGGATTGAGCTGTTCTAATTCGACACACAAAAATAATTGTATAAAATGCTTTTTTTTTATGACGTTTCGTAAGTTCTTGCAAAGTTTATACGAAATAAAGAAGTATTTCATTTCATTTCATTTCTGCTTCTTGTGCCCAGTAGTTTTGGCTGTGCGTTGTCTGTCAGTCAGCCAGTAACACAAGAATTTTATATATACACCAGATAATGCCTTTACAAAATCGAATGTTCAAAGCTTTACTACTTTTTTCTTAAATATGTGTTCATCATTCTTAAACCATTTCATTAATTGATTGCTTATCCCTGGCCTGCGATGAAACACAGATGTGCCAGTGTCCAAACAGCTCATAATAATATAAAATCACCTTCCAACCGTCGTATTTTCTTAAAGGATCGAACATAAAGGCCTAATCTAACTCTACTTGAGCCTCATCTGTTTATCGCATTGTATCGCCAATACAAAGTTATCTGCCGACCATGACACATGCTCCACCATTCTTTATCTCATTATGTAGCATTATGCAGCGCACTTCAAGGCTTTTATAAATTAAAATTAAAACTTTGCTGAGGCTATATATATATATATAGCATATATATATATATATAGATATCCCCTTCATCACAATGTTGATCAAGCGTGCCATATAAGTAGTTTTTGTTTGATCCGTTTTCACTTGTTGATCCGGCCATGATTTCTTGATCCATTGCGAGCGCCCAATTCTCATGTGGTTCCCTTCGGATCAACTAACGCTAACGTCGTTGCTAATAATAATTACGCCATTTTTATACAAATCCACACTTTAGATATTTTAGATTTACTTGATCCGATTCAAATGGGCCAATCGCAGCGGAGTATTCCTCACGGAGGGCAGTCATTGGTTCTTGGTCACTTTTATGTATTATTATTCTGTATTTCTTACCAATTCTCATAACTTGCGAATTTCTTACATTAACTTGGTTTCTATGTCCATTTTCTAGCAGTTTTTTGTTACTTCAGAGTTTTTGGTTAAATATTTGTAGTAGGTAGGTATATTACCTACCAGAGGGGCCCGTGACAAAGTGGCGACCACTCAAATCTTTCAAAATTTCGCGAGGTAAAACGCGTTCGTAACCGTCTGGTTTATAGATGGGTCATCATCATCATCCTCCGAACGTTATCCCGCTTGCATCCAGGCCTTTGCCTTGGAGCCCGGGCTCCGCTTTCTAGTCTAACCAGATTTGACTGAATATTAGTTTTCCACAGAGCGACTGTTTTCTTACTATAACAAGTATTACCATTTAATTTAGGGCACGGAGGGTGTGACTTTTTGTGACTGGTCACCCATCTATAAACCAGACGGTGACAAACGCGCTTAACCTTGCGAATTGATAGATTCGAGCGGTTGCCACTTTGCCACGGGCCGCTCACTTTATACGCCACATGTCCGTACTTATTTGAATCCAAAACTTTATAATATACACCTGCTGGTCAATATTAGGTGGCTCCAGAATTATGTTACTTGAGTATTTTATTTTGAGTATTTTAGCTTACTATTTAACGCATAATTGTATACCTGCCTCGTTGGTCTCGCGGCATAAATGTGCGCGTGGGATTGGGAGGTCTCGGGCTCGATTCCCGGGTCGGGCAAAGTGTTATTGGGTTTTTCCGTTAGGAAATTCTCAGTAGCAGCTCGGAGTCTGGTAATGTGCCCGGTACGGCAATAGGCTTACCCCCTATTGACCTGGTGGGAGCTAAAAATTCATGGCAAAATGTGGGTGTAATATCACACTTCTGCCTACCCCTTCGGGGATACAAGCGTGAGTCTATAAATAAATAAATAATAAATAAAATTGTATACCATAATCTATATATTTATTTGGCTCCTTTAAGACGTATATATATACCCATCAATCAATACTTAATGGTTTCACATAACAATTATTTAAATTTTAGTTTTCCATACATAGGATGATCCAGTGAATTTATATTCATTACGTCCATGCATTGTCAAATCCGAAAGCATACTATATTAATCCGCTTTAAATATGAACTGATACTGATAATCTAATGCACAATAGCTTATATGAATATTATGTGGCTCCATTACGTATGTACGCCACGCCATATCTGCGTACTTATATGAATTTGGGTCGTTTGGCTGATATGAAATATCATCATCATATCAGCCAAATGACGTCCACTGCTGGACATAGGGTAACCGGCCACAAAAAATTACCTGAAATAAATAAATATTATTATAAATTAAAGCACGTAAAACCATCGGTGTCGGTTATCATCTTTGACAGTCGTTAGGGTAATCAGTGCCCTCAACTATCTGGTCTAAACCATAAAATATGCCTACGCCTTCGGGTTGTAGAGGTCAGACGGCAGTCGCTCAAGTCTAAGCATCTATTATGAAAATGTTTCTGAAATTTCTTTCGAAACACAATACCCACGATGGAGTTCCTTCGGACATCTTTTTTTATTAATGTGAAACATTTACAGAATTGAAAATAATAGTTTATTTGTTTGGAATACTGTTTACAAAGTTGTTTAGTGTTTATAAATCCATAGTATTTTGCCGTCACCGGCGAACAAATGATCTTTTTACATTAAATATAATCTTAAATACTATAGTGCTATTACATAAGTCTTACTGTTCATCACATTGTATGACACATTTTAAATTAAAGGTCAACATTAATAAAATTTGCACGTTCTATGGAATAATATAGATAAAGTACTAATAATATCATTTAAAAGTGATAGGAATTAAGTATTTGGTAGAAAATTGTGACTGGCAGAACTTGTACGTTTGGTAGAAAATTTGGCAGAATCTGTGGTAGAAAATGGTTACTTTGAAATAAATGGTAGTTTTGAAGGATATAGTTGTTTTTGTATGAATAGTAGTTTTGGTGTAAATGGTAGTTTGGGTAGAAATTGTAGTTTTGGTAGCAATAGTTGTTATCGCACAAATGGTTGGTTTGAGATAATTGTAGATTTGGTAGAAATTTTAGAAATGACACAAATTGTAGAAGTGGTAGGTTTGGTAATTTTGAAAGAAATTGTTTTTTTGGTAGAAAACTGTAATAGTAGTCAACCAAAACTACCATATTACCGGATTAACGTTCTGAGAATGATGATTGGTAGTAGGTGCTTTATTATTATTACAATGCCCGCTATTGTATATAAACTTCTTTGGTGTCTAAATGTTGATCTGATAGTGTAGGCAGGTGGTCACAATAAATTGATGATGTCTTTTGCAGTCCACTACAAGACTTAAACCTCTCCACATGGTGGTTTTGGTAGTAGGACAGTAGAAGATAAAACAACGCGCTTATAATATCTAGTTGGTATTATTAGTATTACATGGCTATGATTAGCTGCTTACTATCAGGCGGGCGCTTTTGCCACACTTGTAGTATTAATACTTCATTCAAATCGTTCTAGAGCTGCGTAGTCCTCATGAGCAAATGTATTGTATGACCTATTACTGGAGCCAATTAGGTAAACAGCATGTAGCATATAATTTAGAGTACGATTGTAATAATAGTTTTAAATAGAAAATAGTTTACCATACTACTAATAATCATGCAATTAATGAACTTAATTCTGGAGCTTCATAGTATTGATCGGTTGATTAGCTGGTAATAATATGACTGGATTTAAATAAGTATAAAGATATGGCATGTAAAGTATAATGTGGAGCCACATCACATTGATTTGATTTTATATAAGTTTACTGGATTCAAATAAGTATGTACGATGCAGCATGTAATCAGAGTTAAATAATACGTAAATCAACAACATAATGCTAGCAAATAACTCCATGGCTGTTATAATTTCACTCGTGGATCTAACAATGCATGGTTATAATAAATATAAATCCTCTGGATCAACTGATGTAAGAAAATAGATAAGGATTTCATCTAATGATATTAAATATCTATGGGCCTTATCCGAAGGCGTAAGGTCACTCAGAGGGCGATGGAGAGACGTATTCTTGAAGGTTTCCTGTGCGAGATCGAATCAGAAATGAGAAGATCCGCAGGAGAACCAAAGACATAGCTCTCCGGATAGTCAAGCTGAAGTGGCAGTGGTGAGGGCACATATCTCGAAGTTGAGGCCGTGGCCACATACCGGATGACGCCGCAGAGGAAAGCCCCCCGCAAGTTCGTGATCAAAGATGGCGGATAGGAAATCAAAGATGGCGGACGCGTATTTTTTTTAAGTCGATATGGGTATCGTCTCCGATATTTTAAGGAATGGGGAATTCAATATTAGGAATAAAAAAATCTATGTTTGTTTGTTCATCATTTATAGACTCTGAAATGATAAGAAATTAAGCGCTAAGTCAATGGTAACTTTGGAGAAGGGGCTTGAAAAAAAGGGAATTAAATAAAAACTCTTAAAAAGGCGATACGAAGTTCGCTGGGTCAGCTAGTAAGTTTATAATATTTAAAGTGAATCAAAATAGTATGCTTTCGGATTTGACAATGTATGGACGTAATGAATATATATTCAATGGATCATCTTATGAATGGCAAACTAAAATTTAAATAATTGTAATGTGAAACCATTAAGTATTGATTGACGGGTATAAGTATGTCTTAAAGGAGCCAAATAAATATACAGATTATGGTATACAATTATGCGTTAAATAGTAAACTAAAATATTCAAACAAAAATACTCAACTAACATAATCCTGGAGCCACATAATTTCAACCAGCAGGTCTAATATAATATATAGTTTGTATCAATTTTGTACCTAATTAGAAAAATTCCATACTAACTTTGAGCCTCAATATCTCCTGAACCAGTAATTTCCCAGGTATGGTGCCGAAGTAAAAAATGTTCGTAGTGATTGGTACAACATGGAATTTTAGTTTTCGTTAAGGGTCTTTTTACACCCGTATAGTTTTGGATTCAAATAAGTACGCACATGTGGCGTATAAAGTGAGCGGCCCGTATCAAAGTGGCGACCGCTCGAATCTATCGATCCGCAAGGTTAAGCGGGTTCGTCACCGTCCGGTTTATAGATGGGTGATCGGCCACAAAAAGTCACATCCTCCGTGCTTCGGAGAACACGTTAAGCCGTCTGTACCAGCTGTCATCAAAAAGATCCTTGACAGTCGTTACGAGGAATTAGTACCCGCGAACATCCTGACTCTGGTCTAAACTATAGAATATGGCTAACCCTTCGGGTTGCGGAGATCAGACGGCAGTCGCTCTGTGGAAAAGCTAATATTCTGTCAAATCTGGTTAGACTAGAGCGCGGAGCCCGGGCTCGAAGGCGAAGGCCTGGATACAACTGACATAACTGGCTCGGAGTATGGTGATGACTTGGCATAATTATTATACAGTTAATACTTAATCAATTGATTAAGTGTTAACTTTTAAAAAAAAAATTTAAAAGTTAATACTTAATCAATTGCTTAATCATTTTAATAGACATAATCTTCTTCACAAGAAACAGTTCGGATTTACGAGGGGTTGTTCAACTACTGACGCAGCAGTTGAGTTACTGAAAAGTATTTTTGCGGCTTGGGAGAAGTCACAAGATGCGTTAGGTATTTTTTGCGACTTATCAAAAGCCTTTGATTGTGTACATCATGATACTCTTATCAGAAAATTATATCACTACGGCATTAGGAACAAAGCTCTCGATCTCCTGACTTCTTAATTGGGCAACAGAATCCAGAAGGTCGAAGTAAATGGTAAGACATCTCCAGGTTCAGCTTTAAAAATGGGTGTCCGGCAGGGTTCAGTTCTAGGCCCATTTCTATTCTTGATATATATTAACGATTTACCTAATTGTTAAAGTTAAATATGTTTGAGTTTTATGAAATGATTAAGATATTTTGTTCCTTGTCTAAATTCGCGGTTATTAAATTTCAATGTTGAAAATATCCTTAATCTTGTAAATAATTTTAATAAGAGATTTTTTATTTTGTTAAATTTTCATTATAAGGTACATTGCAGATGATTAATTATAACTATATACATGACTAACTTAAATAATCCTACTGTCTAAGAATATATATGTACATAAGACTAAAAATAAAGAGTAAAAATAGATACATATGTATCTATTTTTACTCACAGGTGTGTTTAGGCGTCATAGAATGCCTCCGCATCAATATCATCGGGTAACGTGCCCAGAAGGCTGGCAGCATTGCCACGCTGGATGTACCTAATTATGTAAAGGACAATCATGAGATTGTGTTGTTCGCGGATGATACATCTTTGATTTTTAACATTAAACGACAACAGGTTAATTTTGACGAAGTAAACAATGCACTCTCTAAAGTTTTTAATTGGTTTAATGTAAATAACCTATTACTTAATAATAAGAAAACGAAACTTAAAATTATCTATGCCTAATGTTAAACAAATGGAAACCAATGTGCAACTTAATGAATCTAGGATTGAGCCCGTCGAGACAACTATGTTTTAGGTATTATGCTCGACACCAAACTACAATGGGGTCCACATATTGAAAGGCTATCGGGCAAACTCAGTTCTGCAGCTTATGCAGTTAAGACAATTAGACGCCTTACAGATTTAGAAACAGCTAGAATGGTTTATTTCAGTTATTTTCATAGCTTAATGTCGTATGGGATTCTTCTCTGGGGGAGTGCGACCAAAATACAATATTCGTTCTACAGAAAAGAGCTGTAATGGGAATTTATAACCTCGGTCCAAGAGTTACTCTAAGAGAAAAATTCAAAGAAATAAACATTCTAACTGTTGTATCACAATATGTTTATGAAAATCTGTTATATGTACATAAAAATATTGACAAATTTAGTAAAAAATGTGATATACATTCTGTAAATACGAGACACAAGAATAATCTGGTAGTTCATAGCACTCGTCTCCACAAAATAAGTAGCTGTTTTATGGGGCAATGTTTACGCTTTTATAACAAGCTCATTTATAATTTAAGAAACTTATCTATAAATAAGTTCAAAATTATTGTTAAAGCGAAATTATGTTCAAAATCATACTATAAAATATCTGAATATAAAGACGACCAAAACGCTTGGGATTGAGCTGTTCTAATTCGACACACAAAAATAATTGTATAAAATGCTTTTTTTTTATGACGTTTCGTAAGTTCTTGCAAAGTTTATACGAAATAAAGAAGTATTTCATTTCATTTCATTTCTGCTTCTTGTGCCCAGTAGTTTTGGCTGTGCGTTGTCTGTCAGTCAGCCAGTAACACAAGAATTTTATATATACACCAGATAATGCCTTTACAAAATCGAATGTTCAAAGCTTTACTACTTTTTTCTTAAATATGTGTTCATCATTCTTAAACCATTTCATTAATTGATTGCTTATCCCTGGCCTGCGATGAAACACAGATGTGCCAGTGTCCAAACAGCTCATAATAATATAAAATCACCTTCCAACCGTCGTATTTTCTTAAAGGAACGAACATAAAGGCCTAATCTAACTCTACTTGAGCCTCATCTGTTTATCGCATTGTATCGCCAATACAAAGTTATCTGCCGACCATGACACATGCTCCACCATTCTTTATCTCATTATGTAGCATTATGCAGCGCACTTCAAGGCTTTTATAAATTAAAATTAAAACTTTGCTGAGGCTATATATATATATATATATATATATATATATATAGATATCCCACCATCCAAATCTTTCAAAATATCCGACCACTCAAATCTTTCAAAATTTCGCGAGGTAAAACGCGTTCGTAACCGTCTGGTTTATAGATGGGTCATCATCATCATCCTCCGAACGTTATCCCGCTTGCATCCAGGCCTTTGCCTTGGAGCCCGGGCTCCGCTTTCTAGTCTAACCAGATTTGACTGAATATTAGTTTTCCACAGAGCGACTGTTTTCTTACTATAACAAGTATTACCATTTAATTTAGGGCACGGAGGGTGTGACTTTTTGTGACTGGTCACCCATCTATAAACCAGACGGTGACAAACGCGCTTAACCTTGCGAATTGATAGATTCGAGCGGTTGCCACTTTGCCACGGGCCGCTCACTTTATACGCCACATGTCCGTACTTATTTGAATCCAAAACTTTATAATATACACCTGCTGGTCAATATTATGTGGCTCCAGAATTATGTTACTTGAGTATTTTATTTTGAGTATTTTAGCTTACTATTTAACGCATAATTGTATACCTGCCTCGTTGGTCTCGCGGCATAAATGTGCGCGTGGGATTGGGAGGTCTCGGGCTCGATTCCCGGGTCGGGCAAAGTGTTATTGGGTTTTTCCGTTAGGAAATTCTCAGTAGCAGCTCGGAGTCTGGTAATGTGCCCGGTACGGCAATAGGCTTACCCCCTATTGACCTGGTGGGAGCTAAAAATTCATGGCAAAATGTGGGTGTAATATCACACTTCTGCCTACCCCTTCGGGGATACAAGCGTGAGTCTATAAATAAATAAATAATAAATAAAATTGTATACCATAATCTATATATTTATTTGGCTCCTTTAAGACGTATATATATACCCATCAATCAATACTTAATGGTTTCACATAACAATTATTTAAATTTTAGTTTTCCATACATAGGATGATCCAGTGAATTTATATTCATTACGTCCATGCATTGTCAAATCCGAAAGCATACTATATTAATCCGCTTTAAATATGAACTGATACTGATAATCTAATGCACAATAGCTTATATGAATATTATGTGGCTCCATTACGTATGTACGCCACGCCATATCTGCGTACTTATATGAATTTGGGTCGTTTGGCTGATATGAAATATCATCATCATATCAGCCAAATGACGTCCACTGCTGGACATAGGGTAACCGGCCACAAAAAATTACCTGAAATAAATAAATATTATTATAAATTAAAGCACGTAAAACCATCGGTGTCGGTTATCATCTTTGACAGTCGTTAGGGTAATCAGTGCCCTCAACTATCTGGTCTAAACCATAAAATATGCCTACGCCTTCGGGTTGTAGAGGTCAGACGGCAGTCGCTCAAGTCTAAGCATCTATTATGAAAATGTTTCTGAAATTTCTTTCGAAACACAATACCCACGATGGAGTTCCTTCGGACATCTTTTTTTATTAATGTGAAACATTTACAGAATTGAAAATAATAGTTTATTTGTTTGGAATACTGTTTACAAAGTTGTTTAGTGTTTATAAATCCATAGTATTTTGCCGTCACCGGCGTACAAATGATCTTTTTACATTAAATATAATCTTAAATACTATAGTGCTATTACATAAGTCTTACTGTTCATCACATTATATGACACATTTTAAATTAAAGGTCAACATTAATAAAATTTGCACGTTCTATGGAATAATATAGATAAAGTACTAATAATATCATTTAAAAGTGATAGGAATTAAGTATTTGGTAGAAAATTGTGACTGGCAGAACTTGTAGCTTTGGTAGAAAATTTGGCAGAATCTGTGGTAGAAAATGGTTACTTTGAAATAAATGGTAGTTTTGAAGGATATAGTTGTTTTTGTATGAATAGTAGTTTTGGTGTAAATGGTAGTTTGGGTAGAAATTGTAGTTTTGGTAGCAATAGTTGTTATCGCACAAATGGTTGGTTTGAGATAATTGTAGATTTGGTAGAAATTTTAGAAATGACACAAATTGTAGAAGTGGTAGGTTTGGTAATTTTGAAAGAAATTGTTTTTTTGGTAGAAAACTGTAATAGTAGTCAACCAAAACTACCATATTACCGGATTAACGTTCTGAGAATGATGATTGGTAGTAGGTGCTTTATTATTATTACAATGCCCGCTATTGTATATAAACTTCTTTGGTGTCTAAATGTTGATCTGATAGTGTAGGCAGGTGGTCACAATAAATTGATGATGTCTTTTGCAGTCCACTACAAGACTTAAACCTCTCCACATGGTGGTTTTGGTAGTAGGACAGTAGAAGATAAAACAACGCGCTTATAATATCTAGTTGGTATTATTAGTATTACATGGCTATGATTAGCTGCTTACTATCAGGCGGGCGCTTTTGCCACACTTGTAGTATTAATACTTCATTCAAATCGTTCTAGAGCTGCGTAGTCCTCATGAGCAAATGTATTGTATGACCTATTACTGGAGCCAATTAGGTAAACAGCATGTAGCATATAATTTAGAGTACGATTGTAATAATAGTTTTAAATAGAAAATAGTTTACCATACTACTAATAATCATGCAATTAATGAACTTAATTCTGGAGCTTCATAGTATTGATCGGTTGATTAGCTGGTAATAATATGACTGGATTTAAATAAGTATAAAGATATGGCATGTAAAGTATAATGTGGAGCCACATCACATTGATTTGATTTTATATAAGTTTACTGGATTCAAATAAGTATGTACGATGCAGCATGTAATCAGAGTTAAATAATACGTAAATCAACAACATAATGCTAGCAAATAACTCCATGGCTGTTATAATTTCACTCGTGGATCTAACAATGCATGGTTATAATAAATATAAATCCTCTGGATCAACTGATGTAAGAAAATAGATAAGGATTTCATCTAATGATATTAAATATCTATGGGCCTTATCCGAAGGCGTAAGGTCACTCAGAGGGCGATGGAGAGACGTATTCTTGAAGGTTTCCTGTGCGAGATCGAATCAGAAATGAGAAGATCCGCAGGAGAACCAAAGACATAGCTCTCCGGATAGTCAAGCTGAAGTGGCAGTGGTGAGGGCACATATCTCGAAGTTGAGGCCGTGGCCACATACCGGATGACGCCGCAGAGGAAAGCCCCCCGCAAGTTCGTGATCAAAGATGGCGGATAGGAAATCAAAGATGGCGGACGCGTATTTTTTTTAAGTCGATATGGGTATCGTCTCCGATATTTTAAGGAATGGGGAATTCAATATTAGGAATAAAAAAATCTATGTTTGTTTGTTCATCATTTATAGACTCTGAAATGATAAGAAATTAAGCGCTAAGTCAATGGTAACTTTGGAGAAGGGGCTTGAAAAAAAGGGAATTAAATAAAAACTCTTAAAAAGGCGATACGAAGTTCGCTGGGTCAGCTAGTAAGTTTATAATATTTAAAGTGAATCAAAATAGTATGCTTTCGGATTTGACAATGTATGGACGTAATGAATATATATTCAATGGATCATCTTATGAATGGCAAACTAAAATTTAAATAATTGTAATGTGAAACCATTAAGTATTGATTGACGGGTATAAGTATGTCTTAAAGGAGCCAAATAAATATACAGATTATGGTATACAATTATGCGTTAAATAGTAAACTAAAATATTCAAACAAAAATACTCAACTAACATAATCCTGGAGCCACATAATTTCAACCAGCAGGTCTAATATAATATATAGTTTGTATCAATTTTGTACCTAATTAGAAAAATTCCATACTAACTTTGAGCCTCAATATCTCCTGAACCAGTAATTTCCCAGGTATGGTGCCGAAGTAAAAAATGTTCGTAGTGATTGGTACAACATGGAATTTTAGTTTTCGTTAAGGGTCTTTTTACACCCGTATAGTTTTGGATTCAAATAAGTACGCACATGTGGCGTATAAAGTGAGCGGCCCGTATCAAAGTGGCGACCGCTCGAATCTATCGATCCGCAAGGTTAAGCGGGTTCGTCACCGTCCGGTTTATAGATGGGTGATCGGCCACAAAAAGTCACATCCTCCGTGCTTCGGAGAACACGTTAAGCCGTCTGTACCAGCTGTCATCAAAAAGATCCTTGACAGTCGTTACGAGGAATTAGTACCCGCGAACATCCTGACTCTGGTCTAAACTATAGAATATGGCTAACCCTTCGGGTTGCGGAGATCAGACGGCAGTCGCTCTGTGGAAAAGCTAATATTCTGTCAAATCTGGTTAGACTAGAGCGCGGAGCCCGGGCTCGAAGGCGAAGGCCTGGATACAACTGGCATAACGCTCGGAGTATGGTGATGACTTGGCATAATTATTATACAGTTAATACTTAATCAATTGATTAAGTATTAACTTTTAAAAAAAAATTTTAAAAGTTAATACTTAATCAATTGCTTAATCATTTTAATAGACATAATCTTCTTCACAAGAAACAGTTCGGATTTACGAGGGGTTGTTCAACTACTGACGCAGCAGTTGAGTTACTGAAAAGTATTTTTGCGGCTTGGGAGAAGTCACAAGATGCGTTAGGTATTTTTTGCGACTTATCAAAAGCCTTTGATTGTGTACATCATGATACTCTTATCAGAAAATTATATCACTACGGCATTAGGAACAAAGCTCTCGATCTCCTGACTTCTTAATTGGGCAACAGAATCCAGAAGGTCGAAGTAAATGGTAAGACATCTCCAGGTTCAGCTTTAAAAATGGGTGTCCGGCAGGGTTCAGTTCTAGGCCCATTTCTATTCTTGATATATATTAACGATTTACCTAATTGTTAAAGTTAAATATGTTTGAGTTTTATGAAATGATTAAGATATTTTGTTCCTTGTCTAAATTCGCGGTTATTAAATTTCAATGTTGAAAATATCCTTAATCTTGTAAATAATTTTAATAAGAGATTTTTTATTTTGTTAAATTTTCATTATAAGGTACATTGCAGATGATTAATTATAACTATATACATGACTAACTTAAATAATCCTACTGTCTAAGAATATATATGTACATAAGACTAAAAATAAAGAGTAAAAATAGATACATATGTATCTATTTTTACTCACAGGTGTGTTTAGGCGTCATAGAATGCCTCCGCATCAATATCATCGGGTAACGTGCCCAGAAGGCTGGCAGCATTGCCACGCTGGATGTACCTAATTATGTAAAGGACAATCATGAGATTGTGTTGTTCGCGGATGATACATCTTTGATTTTTAACATTAAACGACAACAGGTTAATTTTGACGAAGTAAACAATGCACTCTCTAAAGTTTTTAATTGGTTTAATGTAAATAACCTATTACTTAATAATAAGAAAACGAAACTTAAAATTATCTATGCCTAATGTTAAACAAATGGAAACCAATGTGCAACTTAATGAATCTAGGATTGAGCCCGTCGAGACAACTATGTTTTAGGTATTATGCTCGACACCAAACTACAATGGGGTCCACATATTGAAAGGCTATCGGGCAAACTCAGTTCTGCAGCTTATGCAGTTAAGACAATTAGACGCCTTACAGATTTAGAAACAGCTAGAATGGTTTATTTCAGTTATTTTCATAGCTTAATGTCGTATGGGATTCTTCTCTGGGGGAGTGCGACCAAAATACAATATTCGTTCTACAGAAAAGAGCTGTAATGGGAATTTATAACCTCGGTCCAAAAGTTACTCTAAGAGAAAAATTCAAAGAAATAAACATTCTAACTGTTGTATCACAATATGTTTATGAAAATCTGTTATATGTACATAAAAATATTGACAAATTTAGTAAAAAATGTGATATACATTCTGTAAATACGAGACACAAGAATAATCTGGTAGTTCATAGCACTCGTCTCCACAAAATAAGTAGCTGTTTTATGGGGCAATGTTTACGCTTTTATAACAAGCTCATTTATAATTTAAGAAACTTATCTATAAATAAGTTCAAAATTATTGTTATAGCGAAATTATGTTCAAAATCATACTATAAAATATCTGAATATAAAGACGACCAAAACGCTTGGGATTGAGCTGTTCTAATTCGACACACAAAAATAATTGTATAAAATGCTTTTTTTTAATGACGTTTCGTAAGTTCTTGCAAAGTTTATACGAAATAAAGAAGTATTTCATTTCATTTCATTTCATTTCTGCTTCTTGTGCCCAGTAGTTTTGGCTGTGCGTTGTCTGTCAGTCAGCCAGTAACACAAGAATTTTATATATACACCAGATAATGCCTTTACAAAATCGAATGTTCAAAGCTTTACTACTTTTTTCTTAAATATGTGTTCATCATTCTTAAACCATTTCATTAATTGATTGCTTATCCCTGGCCTGCGATGAAACACAGATGTGCCAGTGTCCAAACAGCTCATAATAATATAAAATCACCTTCCAACCGTCGTATTTTCTTAAAGGATCGAACATAAAGGCCTAATCTAACTCTACTTGAGCCTCATCTGTTTATCGCATTGTATCGCCAATACAAAGTTATCTGCCGACCATGACACATGCTCCACCATTCTTTATCTCATTATGTAGCATTATGCAGCGCACTTCAAGGCTTTTATAAATTAAAATTAAAACTTTGCTGAGGCTATATATATAGCATATATATATATATAGATATCCCCTTCATCACAATGTTGATCAAGCGTGCCATATAAGTAGTTTTTGTTTGATCCGTTTTCACTTGTTGATCCGGCCATGATTTCTTGATCCATTGCGAGCGCCCAATTCTCATGTGGTTCCCTTCGGATCAACTAACGCTAACGTCGTTGCTAATAATAATTACGCCATTTTTATACAAATCCACACTTTAGATATTTTAGATTTACTTGATCCGATTCAAATGGGCCAATCGCAGCGGAGTATTCCTCACGGAGGGCAGTCATTGGTTCTTGGTCACTTTTATGTATTATTATTCTGTATTTCTTACCAATTCTCATAACTTGCGAATTTCTTACATTAACTTGGTTTCTATGTCCATTTTCTAGCAGTTTTTTGTTACTTCAGAGTTTTTGGTTAAATATTTGTAGTAGGTAGGTATATTACCTACCAGAGGGGCCCGTGACAAAGTGGCGACCACTCAAATCTTTCAAAATTTCGCGAGGTAAAACGCGTTCGTAACCGTCTGGTTTATAGATGGGTCATCATCATCATCCTCCGAACGTTATCCCGCTTGCATCCAGGCCTTTGCCTTGGAGCCCGGGCTCCGCTTTCTAGTCTAACCAGATTTGACTGAATATTAGTTTTCCACAGAGCGACTGTTTTCTTACTATAACAAGTATTACCATTTAATTTAGGGCACGGAGGGTGTGACTTTTTGTGACTGGTCACCCATCTATAAACCAGACGGTGACAAACGCGCTTAACCTTGCGAATTGATAGATTCGAGCGGTTGCCACTTTGCCACGGGCCGCTCACTTTATACGCCACATGTCCGTACTTATTTGAATCCAAAACTTTATAATATACACCTGCTGGTCAATATTATGTGGCTCCAGAATTATGTTACTTGAGTATTTTATTTTGAGTATTTTAGCTTACTATTTAACGCATAATTGTATACCTGCCTCGTTGGTCTCGCGGCATAAATGTGCGCGTGGGATTGGGAGGTCTCGGGCTCGATTCCCGGGTCGGGCAAAGTGTTATTGGGTTTTTCCGTTAGGAAATTCTCAGTAGCAGCTCGGAGTCTGGTAATGTGCCCGGTACGGCAATAGGCTTACCCCCTATTGACCTGGTGGGAGCTAAAAATTCATGGCAAAATGTGGGTGTAATATCACACTTCTGCCTACCCCTTCGGGGATACAAGCGTGAGTCTATAAATAAATAAATAATAAATAAAATTGTATACCATAATCTATATATTTATTTGGCTCCTTTAAGACGTATACAACATGTAACAAGTTTAATGCACATTTTGAAAGTACTTTGTTCAGAATCAGCTACTGAATCCATTTCTGACATTTTTAATATCATTTTTTTTTAATCCTAAAATAATTAAAATTACGTAAATTATAGTCACTCATTGCTTTGAAAAGGCAAAATATACGAAAATAAACCTTAAGTCAACGTAGAACGGCTTCTTTTTAAATGCATTTGTTTAGTGGTTCCACGTACAGGAACGCACACATTAATACAACATAACAGCCGGTACAAGACAATAACACACAATTGACCACCAAAATATCTATCATCTTTCTTTCGCTTACGTATTAACAGCGGGAAAGAGCGAGACGTAATGTGTCTCTCTTGTCACCGTCGCGTCGGTCGCCCGCGCTGGTAGGTACAACGCCGGCCGGCCGGCCGGGCGGCCATTGTTGCGCTTAGATAAATAAAATTAGTCATCTACCTGGATTCTCTGTGAGTGTAGTGAAAAAAAATGTTTAACAAGTTTACTTGTTTATTTACAAAATGTGTATTATCAACATGATGGTGCCCCCGCGCGTTTGACGTAGAATGTTCGAGATCATCGTGAAGTCGAATACAAGGAGCGCTGGATCGATCGCGGCGGTCCTGTCCAGTAGCCTCCTAGGTCGCCTGACTTGACGCCCCTGGACTTTTGCTTTATGGGGACATACCTATTAAACCACTAGTTGATTGTGTCGAGACAACAAGTGCCGGGGAGTTAAAATAAGATATCAGCTGCTTTTGAAACAGTGAAAAGAAACATTGTGTGTGTGTGAACTAAAGGAATATTTAAGCCGGGTGTTGGACACCTGATGTCAGCATTTTAAACAGAGGACGCCGAACAAGTGACAATAAGCCTGTGAGTCATTTGGTTATTCTTTTATTGTAAAAAAATTATGACTCACAACTTTAAACACGCCGTTCTTCTTTAATTCTCTCATTGATACCCTTTTAATACTTTAATTTCTAATGTATCAATAATGCTAACTAGGTATGATTATTATGATAAAATTAAGATAGTCACAATAGCCACTAACGATGTTAAAAAATGATAGACCGTATCGTATTTCGCTGTGGTTTGTTTACCACAGCAAACGTTTCGTGTGATTGTGTGAATGTGTGCGTGCGCAGGTTTGTAGTGACCACGCATTTTACTTATAATGAAGTTAATACTTTCGATCAAAAACAATGTTTAGGCTAGTAAAAAAAATATTTCAATGCATGCATTATGATAATAACAAGGTTTTCCAATTGGGGTGTCTGAGGATGTGCGTTATTTCCATTACACGTTGTATATATACCCATCAATCAATACTTAATGGTTTCACATAACAATTATTTAAATTTTAGTTTTCCATACATAGGATGATCCAGTGAATTTATATTCATTACGTCCATGCATTGTCAAATCCGAAAGCATACTATATTAATCCGCTTTAAATATGAACTGATACTGATAATCTAATGCACAATAGCTTATATGAATATTATGTGGCTCCATTACGTATGTACGCCACGCCATATCTGCGTACTTATATGAATTTGGGTCGTTTGGCTGATATGAAATATCATCATCATATCAGCCAAATGACGTCCACTGCTGGACATATGGTAACCGGCCACAAAAAATTACCTGAAATAAATAAATATTATTATAAATTAAAGCACGTAAAACCATCGGTGTCGGTTATCATCTTTGACAGTCGTTAGGGTAATCAGTGCCCTCAACTATCTGGTCTAAACCATAAAATATGCCTACGCCTTCGGGTTGTAGAGGTCAGACGGCAGTCGCTCAAGTCTAAGCATCTATTATGAAAATGTTTCTGAAATTTCTTTCGAAACACAATACCCACGATGGAGTTCCTTCGGACATCTTTTTTTATTAATGTGAAACATTTACAGAATTGAAAATAATAGTTTATTTGTTTGGAATACTGTTTACAAAGTTGTTTAGTGTTTATAAATCCATAGTATTTTGCCGTCACCGGCGTACAAATGATCTTTTTACATTAAATATAATCTTAAATACTATAGTGCTATTACATAAGTCTTACTGTTCATCACATTGTATGACACATTTTAAATTAAAGGTCAACATTAATAAAATTTGCACGTTCTATGGAATAATATAGATAAAGTACTAATAATATCATTTAAAAGTGATAGGAATTAAGTATTTGGTAGAAAATTGTGACTGGCAGAACTTGTAGGTTTGGTAGAAAATTTGGCAGAATCTGTGGTAGAAAATGGTTACTTTGAAATAAATGGTAGTTTTGAAGGATATAGTTGTTTTTGTATGAATAGTAGTTTTGGTGTAAATGGTAGTTTGGGTAGAAATTGTAGTTTTGGTAGCAATAGTTGTTATCGCACAAATGGTTGGTTTGAGATAATTGTAGATTTGGTAGAAATTTTAGAAATGACACAAATTGTAGAAGTGGTAGGTTTGGTAATTTTGAAAGAAATTGTTTTTTTGGTAGAAAACTGTAATAGTAGTCAACCAAAACTACCATATTACCGGATTAACGTTCTGAGAATGATGATTGGTAGTAGGTGCTTTATTATTATTACAATGCCCGCTATTGTATATAAACTTCTTTGGTGTCTAAATGTTGATCTGATAGTGTAGGCAGGTGGTCACAATAAATTGATGATGTCTTTTGCAGTCCACTACAAGACTTTAACCTCTCCACATGGTGGTTTTGGTAGTAGGACAGTAGAAGATAAAACAACGCGCTTATAATATCTAGTTGGTATTATTAGTATTACATGGCTATGATTAGCTGCTTACTATCAGGCGGGCGCTTTTGCCACACTTGTAGTATTAATACTTCATTCAAATCGTTCTAGAGCTGCGTAGTCCTCATGAGCAAATGTATTGTATGACCTATTACTGGAGCCAATTAGGTAAACAGCATGTAGCATATAATTTAGAGTACGATTGTAATAATAGTTTTAAATAGAAAATAGTTTACCATACTACTAATAATCATGCAATTAATGAACTTAATTCTGGAGCTTCATAGTATTGATCGGTTGATTAGCTGGTAATAATATGACTGGATTTAAATAAGTATAAAGATATGGCATGTAAAGTATAATGTGGAGCCACATCACATTGATTTGATTTTATATAAGTTTACTGGATTCAAATAAGTATGTACGATGCAGCATGTAATCAGAGTTAAATAATACGTAAATCAACAACATAATGCTAGCAAATAACTCCATGGCTGTTATAATTTCACTCGTGGATCTAACAATGCATGGTTATAATAAATATAAATCCTCTGGATCAACTGATGTAAGAAAATAGATAAGGATTTCATCTAATGATATTAAATATCTATGGGCCTTATCCGAAGGCGTAAGGTCACTCAGAGGGCGATGGAGAGACGTATTCTTGAAGGTTTCCTGTGCGAGATCGAATCAGAAATGAGAAGATCCGCAGGAGAACCAAAGACATAGCTCTCCGGATAGTCAAGCTGAAGTGGCAGTGGTGAGGGCACATATCTCGAAGTTGAGGCCGTGGCCACATACCGGATGACGCCGCAGAGGAAAGCCCCCCGCAAGTTCGTGATCAAAGATGGCGGATAGGAAATCAAAGATGGCGGACGCGTATTTTTTTTAAGTCGATATGGGTATCGTCTCCGATATTTTAAGGAATGGGGAATTCAATATTAGGAATAAAAAAATCTATGTTTGTTTGTTCATCATTTATAGACTCTGAAATGATAAGAAATTAAGCGCTAAGTCAATGGTAACTTTGGAGAAGGGGCTTGAAAAAAAGGGAATTAAATAAAAACTCTTAAAAAGGCGATACGAAGTTCGCTGGGTCAGCTAGTAAGTTTATAATATTTAAAGTGAATCAAAATAGTATGCTTTCGGATTTGACAATGTATGGACGTAATGAATATATATTCAATGGATCATCTTATGAATGGCAAACTAAAATTTAAATAATTGTAATGTGAAACCATTAAGTATTGATTGACGGGTATAAGTATGTCTTAAAGGAGCCAAATAAATATACAGATTATGGTATACAATTATGCGTTAAATAGTAAACTAAAATATTCAAACAAAAATACTCAACTAACATAATCCTGGAGCCACATAATTTCAACCAGCAGGTCTAATATAATATATAGTTTGTATCAATTTTGTACCTAATTAGAAAAATTCCATACTAACTTTGAGCCTCAATATCTCCTGAACCAGTAATTTCCCAGGTATGGTGCCGAAGTAAAAAATGTTCGTAGTGATTGGTACAACATGGAATTTTAGTTTTCGTTAAGGGTCTTTTTACACCCGTATAGTTTTGGATTCAAATAAGTACGCACATGTGGCGTATAAAGTGAGCGGCCCGTATCAAAGTGGCGACCGCTCGAATCTATCGATCCGCAAGGTTAAGCGGGTTCGTCACCGTCCGGTTTATAGATGGGTGATCGGCCACAAAAAGTCACATCCTCCGTGCTTCGGAGAACACGTTAAGCCGTCAGTACCAGCTGTCATCAAAAAGATCCTTGACAGTCGTTACGAGGAATTAGTACCCGCGAACATCCTGACTCTGGTCTAAACTATAGAATATGGCTAACCCTTCGGGTTGCGGAGATCAGACGGCAGTCGCTCTGTGGAAAAGCTAATATTCTGTCAAATCTGGTTAGACTAGAGCGCGGAGCCCGGGCTCGAAGGCGAAGGCCTGGATACAACTGGCATAACGCTCGGAGTATGGTGATGACTTGGCATAATTATTATACAGTTAATACTTAATCAATTGATTAAGTATTAACTTTTAAAAAAATTTTTTAAAAGTTAATACTTAATCAATTGCTTAATCATTTTAATAGACATAATCTTCTTCACAAGAAACAGTTCGGATTTACGAGGGGTTGTTCAACTACTGACGCAGCAGTTGAGTTACTGAAAAGTATTTTTGCGGCTTGGGAGAAGTCACAAGATGCGTTAGGTATTTTTTGCGACTTATCAAAAGCCTTTGATTGTGTACATCATGATACTCTTATCAGAAAATTATATCACTACGGCATTAGGAACAAAGCTCTCGATCTCCTGACTTCTTAATTGGGCAACAGAATCCAGAAGGTCGAAGTAAATGGTAAGACATCTCCAGGTTCAGCTTTAAAAATGGGTGTCCGGCAGGGTTCAGTTCTAGGCCCATTTCTATTCTTGATATATATTAACGATTTACCTAATTGTTAAAGTTAAATATGTTTGAGTTTTATGAAATGATTAAGATATTTTGTTCCTTGTCTAAATTCGCAGTTATTAAATTTCAATGTTGAAAATATCCTTAATCTTGTAAATTATTTTAATAAGAGATTTTTTATTTTGTTAAATTTTCATTATAAGGTACATTGCAGATGATTAATTATAACTATATACATGACTAACTTAAATAATCCTACTGTCTAAGAATATATATGTACATAAGACTAAAAATAAAGAGTAAAAATAGATACATATGTATCTATTTTTACTCACAGGTGTGTTTAGGCGTCATAGAATGCCTCCGCATCAATATCATCGGGTAACGTGCCCAGAAGGCTGGCAGCATTGCCACGCTGGATGTACCTAATTATGTAAAGGACAATCATGAGATTGTGTTGTTCGCGGATGATACATCTTTGATTTTTAACATTAAACGACAACAGGTTAATTTTGACGAAGTAAACAATGCACTCTCTAAAGTTGTTAATTGGTTTAATGTAAATAACCTATTACTTAATAATAAGAAAACGAAACTTAAAATTATCTATGCCTAATGTTAAACAAATGGAAACCAATGTGCAACTTAATGAATCTAGGATTGAGCCCGTCGAGACAACTATGTTTAAGGTATTATGCTCGACACCAAACTACAATGGGGTCCACATATTGAAAGGCTATCGGGCAAACTCAGTTCTGCAGCTTATGCAGTTAAGACAATTAGACGCCTTACAGATTTAGAAACAGCTAGAATGGTTTATTTCAGTTATTTTCATAGCTTAATGTCGTATGGGATTCTTCTCTGGGGGAGTGCGACCAAAATACAATATTCGTTCTACAGAAAAGAGCTGTAATGGGAATTTATAACCTCGGTCCAAAAGTTACTCTAAGAGAAAAATTCAAAGAAATAAACATTCTAACTGTTGTATCACAATATGTTTATGAAAATCTGTTATATGTACATAAAAATATTGACAAATTTAGTAAAAAATGTGATATACATTCTGTAAATACGAGACACAAGAATAATCTGGTAGTTCATAGCACTCGTCTCCACAAAATAAGTAGCTGTTTTATGGGGCAATGTTTACGCTTTTATAACAAGCTCATTTATAATTTAAGAAACTTATCTATAAATAAGTTCAAAATTATTGTTAAAGCGAAATTATGTTCAAAATCATACTATAAAATATCTGAATATAAAGACGACCAAAACGCTTGGGATTGAGCTGTTCTAATTCGACACACAAAAATAATTGTATAAAATGCTTTTTTTTAATGACGTTTCGTAAGTTCTTGCAAAGTTTATACGAAATAAAGAAGTATTTCATTTCATTTCATTTCATTTCTGCTTCTTGTGCCCAGTAGTTTTGGCTGTGCGTTGTCTGTCAGTCAGCCAGTAACACAAGAATTTTATATATACACCAGATAATGCCTTTACAAAATCGAATGTTCAAAGCTTTACTACTTTTTTCTTAAATATGTGTTCATCATTCTTAAACCATTTCATTAATTGATTGCTTATCCCTGGCCTGCGATGAAACACAGATGTGCCAGTGTCCAAACAGCTCATAATAATATAAAATCACCTTCCAACCGTCGTATTTTCTTAAAGGATCGAACATAAAGGCCTAATCTAACTCTACTTGAGCCTCATCTGTTTATCGCATTGTATCGCCAATACAAAGTTATCTGCCGACCATGACACATGCTCCACCATTCTTTATCTCATTATGTAGCATTATGCAGCGCACTTCAAGGCTTTTATAAATTAAAATTAAAACTTTGCTGAGGCTATATATATATATATATATATATATATATATATATATATATATATATATATATATATATATATATATAGATATCCCCTTCATCACAATGTTGATCAAGCGTGCCATATAAGTAGTTTTTGTTTGATCCGTTTTTACTTGTTGATCCGGCCATGATTTCTTGATCCATTGCGAGCGCCCAATTCTCATGTGGTTCCCTTCGGATCAACTAACGCTAACGTCGTTGCTAATAATAATTACGCCATTTTTATACAAATCCACACTTTAGATATTTTAGATTTACTTGATCCGATTCAAATGGGCCAATCGCAGCGGAGTATTCCTCACGGAGGGCAGTCATTGGTTCTTGGTCACTTTTATGTATTATTATTCTTTATTTCTTACCAATTCTCATAACTTGCGAATTTCTTACATTAACTTGGTTTCTATGTCCATTTTCTAGCAGTTTTTTGTTACTTCAGAGTTTTTGGTTAAATATTTGTAGTAGGTAGGTATATTACCTACCAGAGGGGCCCGTGACAAAGTGGCGACCACTCAAATCTTTCAAAATTTCGCGAGGTAAAACGCGTTCGTAACCGTCTGGTTTATAGATGGGTCATCATCATCATCCTCCGAACGTTATCCCGCTTGCATCCAGGCCTTTGCCTTGGAGCCCGGGCTCCGCTTTCTAGTCTAACCAGATTTGACTGAATATTAGTTTTCCACAGAGCGACTGTTTTCTTACTATAACAAGTATTACCATTTAATTTAGGGCACGGAGGGTGTGACTTTTTGTGACTGGTCACCCATCTATAAACCAGACGGTGACAAACGCGCTTAACCTTGCGAATTGATAGATTCGAGCGGTTGCCACTTTGCCACGGGCCGCTCACTTTATACGCCACATGTCCGTACTTATTTGAATCCAAAACTTTATAATATACACCTGCTGGTCAATATTATGTGGCTCCAGAATTATGTTACTTGAGTATTTTATTTTGAGTATTTTAGCTTACTATTTAACGCATAATTGTATACCTGCCTCGTTGGTCTCGCGGCATAAATGTGCGCGTGGGATTGGGAGGTCTCGGGCTCGATTCCCGGGTCGGGCAAAGTGTTATTGGGTTTTTCCGTTAGGAAATTCTCAGTAGCAGCTCGGAGTCTGGTAATGTGCCCGGTACGGCAATAGGCTTACCCCCTATTGACCTGGTGGGAGCTAAAAATTCATGGCAAAATGTGGGTGTAATATCACACTTCTGCCTACCCCTTCGGGGATACAAGCGTGAGTCTATAAATAAATAAATAATAAATAAAATTGTATACCATAATCTATATATTTATTTGGCTCCTTTAAGACGTATATATATACCCATCAATCGATACTTAATGGTTTCACATAACAATTATTTAAATTTTAGTTTTCCATACATAGGATGATCCAGTGAATTTATATTCATTACGTCCATGCATTGTCAAATCCGAAAGCATACTATATTAATCCGCTTTAAATATGAACTGATACTGATAATCTAATGCACAATAGCTTATATGAATATTATGTGGCTCCATTACGTATGTACGCCACGCCATATCTGCGTACTTATATGAATTTGGGTCGTTTGGCTGATATGAAATATCATCATCATATCAGCCAAATGACGTCCACTGCTGGACATAGGGTAACCGGCCACAAAAAATTACCTGAAATAAATAAATATTATTATAAATTAAAGCACGTAAAACCATCGGTGTCGGTTATCATCTTTGACAGTCGTTAGGGTAATCAGTGCCCTCAACTATCTGGTCTAAACCATAAAATATGCCTACACCTTCGGGTTGTAGAGGTCAGACGGCAGTCGCTCAAGTCTAAGCATCTATTATGAAAATGTTTCTGAAATTTCTTTCGAAACACAATACCCACGATGGAGTTCCTTCGGACATCTTTTTTTATTAATGTGAAACATTTACAGAATTGAAAATAATAGTTTATTTGTTTGGAATACTGTTTACAAAGTTGTTTAGTGTTTATAAATCCATAGTATTTTGCCGTCACCGGCGTACAAATGATCTTTTTACATTAAATATAATCTTAAATACTATAGTGCTATTACATAAGTCTTACTGTTCATCACATTGTATGACACATTTTAAATTAAAGGTCAACATTAATAAAATTTGCACGTTCTATGGAATAATATAGATAAAGTACTAATAATATCATTTAAAAGTGATAGGAATTAAGTATTTGGTAGAAAATTGTGACTGGCAGAACTTGTAGGTTTGGTAGAAAATTTGGCAGAATCTGTGGTAGAAAATGGTTACTTTGAAATAAATGGTAGTTTTGAAGGATATAGTTGTTTTTGTATGAATAGTAGTTTTGGTGTAAATGGTAGTTTGGGTAGAAATTGTAGTTTTGGTAGCAATAGTTGTTATCGCACAAATGGTTGGTTTGAGATAATTGTAGATTTGGTAGAAATTTTAGAAATGACACAAATTGTAGAAGTGGTAGGTTTGGTAATTTTGAAAGAAATTGTTTTTTTGGTAGAAAACTGTAATAGTAGTCAACCAAAACTACCATATTACCGGATTAACGTTCTGAGAATGATGATTGGTAGTAGGTGCTTTATTATTATTACAATGCCCGCTATTGTATATAAACTTCTTTGGTGTCTAAATGTTGATCTGATAGTGTAGGCAGGTGGTCACAATAATTTGATGATGTCTTTTGCAGTCCACTACAAGACTTAAACCTCTCCACATGGTGGTTTTGGTAGTAGGACAGTAGAAGATAAAACAACGCGCTTATAATATCTAGTTGGTATTATTAGTATTACATGGCTATGATTAGCTGCTTACTATCAGGCGGGCGCTTTTGCCACACTTGTAGTATTAATACTTCATTCAAATCGTTCTAGAGCTGCGTAGTCCTCATGAGCAAATGTATTGTATGACCTATTACTGGAGCCAATTAGGTAAACAGCATGTAGCATATAATTTAGAGTACGATTGTAATAATAGTTTTAAATAGAAAATAGTTTACCATACTACTAATAATCATGCAATTAATTAACTTAATTCTGGAGCTTCATAGTATTGATCGGTTGATTAGCTGGTAATAATATGACTGGATTTAAATAAGTATAAAGATATGGCATGTAAAGTATAATGTGGAGCCACATCACATTGATTTGATTTTATATAAGTTTACTGGATTCAAATAAGTATGTACGATGCAGCATGTAATCAGAGTTAAATATTACGTAAATCAACAACATAATGCTAGCAAATAACTCCATGGCTGTTATAATTTCACTCGTGGATCTAACAATGCATGGTTATAATAAATATAAATCCTCTGGATCAACTGATGTAAGAAAATAGATAAGGATTTCATCTAATGATATTAAATATCTATGGGCCTTATCCGAAGGCGTAAGGTCACTCAGAGGGCGATGGAGAGACGTATTCTTGAAGGTTTCCTGTGCGAGATCGAATCAGAAATGAGAAGATCCGCAGGAGAACCAAAGACATAGCTCTCCGGATAGTCAAGCTGAAGTGGCAGTGGTGAGGGCACATATCTCGAAGTTGAGGCCGTGGCCACATACCGGATGACGCCGCAGAGGAAAGCCCCCCGCAAGTTCGTGATCAAAGATGGCGGATAGGAAATCAAAGATGGCGGACGCGTATTTTTTTTAAGTCGATATGGGTATCGTCTCCGATATTTTAAGGAATGGGGAATTCAATATTAGGAATAAAAAAATCTATGTTTGTTTGTTCATCATTTATAGACTCTGAAATGATAAGGAATTAAGCGCTAAGTCAATGGTAACTTTGGAGAAGGGGCTTGAAAAAAAGGGAATTAAATAAAAACTCTTAAAAAGGCGATACGAAGTTCGCTGGGTCAGCTAGTAAGTTTATAATATTTAAAGTGAATCAAAATAGTATGCTTTCGGATTTGACAATGTATGGACGTAATGAATATATATTCAATGGATCATCTTATGAATGGCAAACTAAAATTTAAATAATTGTAATGTGAAACCATTAAGTATTGATTGACGGGTATAAGTATGTCTTAAAGGAGCCAAATAAATATACAGATTATGGTATACAATTATGCGTTAAATAGTAAACTAAAATATTCAAACAAAAATACTCAACTAACATAATCCTGGAGCCACATAATTTCAACCAGCAGGTCTAATATAATATATAGTTTGTATCAATTTTGTACCTAATTAGAAAAATTCCATACTAACTTTGAGCCTCAATATCTCCTGAACCAGTAATTTCCCAGGTATGGTGCCGAAGTAAAAAATGTTCGTAGTGATTGGTACAACATGGAATTTTAGTTTTCGTTAAGGGTCTTTTTACACCCGTATAGTTTTGGATTCAAATAAGTACGCACATGTGGCGTATAAAGTGAGCGGCCCGTATCAAAGTGGCGACCGCTCGAATCTATCGATCCGCAAGGTTAAGCGGGTTCGTCACCGTCCGGTTTATAGATGGGTGATCGGCCACAAAAAGTCACATCCTCCGTGCTTCGGAGAACACGTTAAGCCGTCTGTACCAGCTGTCATCAAAAAGATCCTTGACAGTCGTTACGAGGAATTAGTACCCGCGAACATCCTGACTCTGGTCTAAACTATAGAATATGGCTAACCCTTCGGGTTGCGGAGATCAGACGGCAGTCGCTCTGTGGAAAAGCTAATATTCTGTCAAATCTGGTTAGACTAGAGCGCGGAGCCCGGGCTCGAAGGCGAAGGCCTGGATACAACTGGCATAACGCTCGGAGTATGGTGATGACTTGGCATAATTATTATACAGTACAAATGGAGCCAAATAGTATACAAGGAATGGAAAATCTTTGTGACTTAACCTTTCGTATGCTTAAGAGCAGATCTGCACGAGACAAAATAGATTTATAATTATGTCTGGTAACCCAGCATACGAGAGGTTAAATAGTATTTAAATTATCAAATAGAAATAGGATCATTATAGTGCTGGTAATAATGTATAAAATGGTTATATCATATACTATTATTATTACACGGAGCAACTACTGAAGTAAGTGAAAGAACTTGTCACAGTCGTTTATATATATATATATATATATATATATATATATATATATATATATATATATATATATATATATATATATATATATATAAACGACTGTTTGCGGACTTGGTTGATCACGCGGTATTGCCGTTCCTTACTTGATCCACCTTTGCACTCGAATAACATTTGCTCTATTGAATATATTTTTGATTTTTTCACAATGTTGCCATTCATGGCAAGACGTTGTCAAATATATTCAATAAAATTTAGATGTATTCGTGATGAATTTGGCTGAGATTCCGAACAAAACTGGATCCGTAACGGCCATATATCTCAGACCGACGTCAACTTTTTGGCTCCGAATCATATGCCATGCGTGCGTCCTTTTTTGAATCCAGACGTGACAATTATAAATATGTGGCTCCAGGGACAAGTTACTTCAGTACTTGCTCCGTGTAATAATAATAATATATTATATAACCATTTTATACATTCTTACCAGCACTATAATGATCCTATTTCTACTTGATAATTTTAATACTATTTAAGTCCGAGATTTTCCATTCCTTGTACACTATTTGGCTCCATTTGTACTGTATAATAATTATGCCAAGTCATCACCATACTCCGAGCGTTATGCCAGTTGTATCCAGGCCTTCGCCTTCGAGCCCGGGCTCCGCGCTCTAGTCTAACCAGATTTGACAGAATATTAGCTTTTCCACAGAGCGACTGCCGTCTGATCTCCGCAACCCGAAGGGTTAGCCATATTCTATAGTTTAGACCAGAGTCAGGATGTTCGCGGGTACTAATTCCTCGTAACGACTGTCAAGGATCTTTTTGATGACAGCTGGGACCGACGGCTTAACGTGCTCTCCGAGGCATGGAGGGTGTGACTTTTTGTGGCCGGTCACCCATCTATAAACCAGATGGTGACGAACCCGCTTAACCTAGCGAATCGATAGATTCGAGCGGTCGCCACTTTGCCACGGGCCGCTCACTTTATACGCCACATGTGCGTACTTATTTGAATCCAAAACTATATATTATATGAGACCTGCTGGTTAATATTATGTGGCTCCAGGGTTATGTTACTTGAGTATTTTTGTTCGAATATTTTAGCTTACTATCTAACACATAATTATATACTATAATCTGTATATTTATTTGGCTCCTTTAAGACATACATATACCCGTCAATCAATACTTAATGGTTTCACGTTACAATTATTTAAATTTTAGTTTTCTATTCATAAGACGATCCATTGAATTTATATTCATTACGTCCATACATTGTCAAATCCGAAAGCATACTATATTGATCCGCTTTAAATATTATGAACTGATACTGATAATCTTATACACACAATCTTATGGATATTATGTGGCTACATAACTATACACGCCGCGCCATATCTTCGTGCTGCGTATGATGAAATATCATAAATTCATCATCATATCAGCCAAATGACGTCCACTGCTAGACATAGGCCTCCCCCAAGGTTCTTCACACATACCGGTCTTGAGCCGCCCGCATCCAAACGCTTCGCGCGTTCTTAACGAGATCGTCGATCCACCTTGCGGGGGACTTTCCTCTGCGGCGTCATCCGGTATGTGGCCACCACTTCAGAACCTTTCTGCCTCCACGGCCTCAACTTCGAGATATGTGCCCTGACCACTGCCACTTCAGCTTGACTATACGGAGAGCTATGTTTTTGATTCTCCTGCGGATCTCCTCATTTTTGATTCGATCTCGCACAGATAACCTTAAAAAATAGCTCTCTCCAACACTCTCTGAGTGACCTTGCGCCTTCGCATAAGGCCCATAGATATTTAATATCATTAGATGAAATCCTTATCTATTTTCCATACATAAGTTGATCCAGAGGATTTATATTTATTATAACCATGCATTGTTAGATCAACGAGTGAAATTATAGCAGCCATAGAGTTATTTGCTAGCATTATGTTATTTATTTACGTATTATTTAACTCTGATTACATGCTGCATCGTACGTACTTATTTGAATCCAGTAAACTTATATAAAAACAAATCAATGTGATGTGGCTCCACATTATACTTAACATGCCATATCTGTATACTTATTTAAATCCAGTCATAATACTACCAGCTAACCAACCGATCAATACTATAAAGCTCCAGGATTAAGTTAATTAATTGCATGATTGAAGCAAGTGAGGTATATCAGGATCGTTGCAAATGGCGTTCCGTATATTATGGTCGGCAAAGAAGAACTTAAAATACGAGGGTAAGAGTTATGACAGCTGGTTCTCCCGTTAAGGTGGTAGATTTCACACTGATAGGTAACTAAAGATAGCTGATGCTATTTCTCCAAAATGTATCCTTTGGATAAGATATCGTGACGTGGGTTTTGTTTAAGTTAGATGTAACTTATCAGGAAAAGGGTTTCAGGTAAATGGTATACTTAAATTAATGTGACGCGGGTATAAGTGAGGGGACTTTTATGGTGGTTAACCGATGATACGTTATGTGTTTGACATTATTTTAGTTATTTGGAAGAAGATATGAATAATGAATAATGTCTATATGCGCAACAATCTTTTACTAGAATTTACTACGCATATTTTTTACCAGAAAAAAAACGCATCTTTATAATGCTATTTTGTTGAACTTAATACTGAATTACTTCGATTTTCAGTCTGCAATGATTTCCAAATTTTAGTGCACCTGCTAAATAGAGATCACGAGAGACTAAAATATATCTGCCAACTGATACGCAGTAGACCAAAAGGTATGTTTTAATACTGTGATACTTCTCCATTTGAGCCGGCGGACATTGTAGTGAATCGTTAAGCAGCTCGTTTGCTACTGTCATATTATTATCGTCATTTTTTTCATTTCAAATAACGTCCAAAATCAATTATCAAAATAATATGTACAACATGCACGTACACATACAAACAACTAATCGGTATGTATAAAATCCTTGCGTTACTAACAGACAAGCTACAGTCTAAATTATTAGGCGCAGCAAGCTGAAATTTGACATGAATATTCCTTGGAGACAGTACGGGTGCACTAAGAAGTGATTGCCCGAAATGCTCAGGGGATTGAGTACAAATGGTTAAATAAAAAAAAATGTACAGGCGTATCTGCGGGCGACCTCTAGTGCGTGATAATAGATTTTGGACTATTTGAAAATGAGAATAATGTTGATAATACTTTGACAGTGAAATGTGCTCTCCGCTGCGCTTAGCTATATGTAATCTGGGCCTTAGTGCATATCTATTATAAATCTACCACTCTACACTAATATCCGCCTGCGGTTGTGTCTACAACTTGTGTTGAAATCCCAAGATGTCTGAATCTCAAATCAACGAAGTAATTGTTCTACCAAAGTACTTACTGTCCAAGATAAATGGTGATTGCGATCCACCCTCATGTTCATGCGTAGTAGTTATACCTCCATTGACTAGGGGTATATTATTATGCGCAAGAACATTATACTAACGGTATAGAATTAAAGATGAAACGGGGAGGTCGACAATTACTGTGATGTTTTCGTCCTTAGTTGAACAAGTAAATAATAATAATTTTAATAAAAAACTTGGTGTTCTGTCGTTGGGTTAAGTTTTCAAGTCGAATGGCTTTTAGTGAAATGATTTCTTGTTGGGTTAATAGTAGCACTAGTTTTCCCCGCGTTTCCATTTGTGAGAATGTCGGGTTTCACTGAAGGTCTATGCACATGTGCCAGCCATTATGTTATGTGTATGTATTTTAGCGACCAAATATATTTTCAACTGTTTGATTACAGCGTAATAATTATAATGGTAATAGCATAAGCCATATTACGCTTTCAAAAGCTTTAGCCATTTGTATAAACGTGGATTTGACTGAGGTTAAACATTTCATCACTGCATCCATTTTCATAAAGGACAATGGGCGGAATCGACCCCACCCGTCAACAAAAATGAAATTTAGCTCAATTGACACATATTGGCAAGATTATATTTTTTTTATATGGGGACGTTGCCCAAAAGCATTGGGTTGTCCTAGTTATTAATGTTTAAACAAATATTCGTATAAGTACGTATTTTTGACGATTATTTGTAAAACACTTACTCATTTATCTATTCATATGTGCACAGTTGTTATTTACATACCAACTATAAGTATTGTAAGAATGAATAATTAGAAGAAAATGAATTTAAATGATTCATTCATTTACATTATACTAGACGGCGCCAGCGGCTTCACCCGCGTCAATTATGCATATAAACCTTCCTCTTGAATCATACTATATATTAAAAAAAACCGCATTAAAATCCGTTGCGTAGTTTTTAAGATTTAAGCATACATAGGGACAGACAGACAGAAGACAGACTTTGTTTTATACTATGTAGTGATTATTATATGAGGGCAGGGATAGCCTAGTGGAGATACCAACGGATTGCCATGCAGAGGGAATGGGGTTCCAATCCACGGCACGCACCAATGACTTTTCGAAGTTAAGTGCGTATTAAATTGTTAATTATCGCTTGCCCCGTGCCTTGGAGAGCATGTTAAACCGTCGGTCCCGGCTGTCATGAAGATCTTTGGCAATCGTTACGTCACGGAGTCAGTATCCTCAAATAAACTGATACTGGTATAAACCATGGAATATCGCTATCCCTTTGGGGTTGCAGAGGTCAGACGGCAGTCGCTCTGTGGAAAAGTTGTTATTCTGTAATATCTGGTTAGACCAGTAAGAGGACCTCGGCCTTTAAGGCCTGTAAGTCTTGGATGCAACCGGGATGACGCTTGGGCGATGATGATTCATTTATATTCGTTATTTGCCTATTATTCATTCATAATCATTTAAATGTTTAAAAATAGGTACATTATTTTTTATTTTGTATAGTTACAAAATCATATTTTGTACTGTAATATTACCATAATGTGAAAATAACTTACAAGTGTAAAATGAAAATATAGGTTAATTAATAATTATACATTGTTTTTTATGTATATATGCCACGGATTTAAGTAAAAAAAGGATTTTTATCAAATAGTGGACACTTAAGGTACACATTGGCATCAGTTCCATGTGTATTGGTATATGGGGACAGAGCCCATACATTTTTGCCCATAGTCTTTTGAGTCGTAATTTTACATTGGCCGCTTTAATAAAATGTTCAATGTATGTTGAATCGGTAAGTTTGCCGATATGATATATTATTACATTAATAGACTTTAATGATCCTAATTAATATGCGAACTCGTTAATTATAATAAATAAAATAACTTTTGGTCTTGCCTCGTTGGTCTCGCGGCATAAATATAGGCGTGGGGTTGGGAGGTCTCGGATCCGATTCCCGGGTCGGGCAAAAGTGTTACTGGGTTTTTCCGAATACTCAGTAGCAGCCCGGAGTCTGGTGATATGCCCGGTAACGGCAATAGGCTCGCCCCCTATTACGTGGGACCTAAAAATTCATGGCGAAATGTGGGTGTAATATTACACCTCTGCCTACCTACTCTGATACAGGCGTGAGACTATTAATAAAAAAAAAACATTCCATGACATTAACAGATAAAAATAATTGTAAAACATGTAAGGCAACATTTGAAGACTGTCGTGATTTTGAATATTATAAGTTGTATGTGCAGCGATAGCTTAGTGGAGAGAGCGATGAACTACCACTCAGGGTCTCGGGTTGGAATCCACAGCGCACTAATGACTTTTCGAAGTTATGTGCGTATTAAATTGTTAATTATCGCTTGCTTAACGGTGAAGATAAACATCTTGAGGAAACCTGCATGTCTGAGAGTTCTCCATAATGTTCTCGAAAGTGAAGTCTGCCAACCCGCACTTGGCTAGCGTGGTGGACTATGACCTTACCCTTCTCATAGTGAGAAGAGGCTCATGCCCAGCGGTGGGTCAATTTATATGCAGGGCTGATGATGATGAGAGGATGCCCGCAGCTTTTTTGTGACAAAATTTATTAATGTGCTTAAGAGGTGGTGAATTGATAAGTGTAATTAATCAAAAACGCATTTATATCATGTAAAGATAAATGATAATAAATTAATATATAATTAATCTAATTTTATTCAATAATATTATAATAAATTTCTTGACATTATTTACTTTATTTAGTAGACTACTAACATCTATTTATTTGCAATCAAATTAAAACTAACATAGCTAAATGACTATTTACACATAAAATAAAACAATAATTTCTATACTTAAATAACTAAAAAATACATTAAAGAAAAAGAAAGGAAAAGAAAATATAGAGGGCGTCATGGAAATCCTCCACATCGCCGTCAAGTGGTAGTGTGCCCAGAATGCTGGCAGCATTGCCACGTTGTATGGCAATGCTGATCTTTTGCGCCAAATACAGGCCAGCCTTCTGGTCACGCGAGGCGTCGACCAGTCTCTTTGAGAGATCTCGAAAAAGAGATCGCGCACTTGGACCCCATGGTCCCAACGTTTCGACTCCAAACGGCTCAAATACATACGTGTATGCACGTCTCCGCTGTAGCTGCAGCAGCGCCCGCACAACCCGCTGTGCTAGAAAGATGAGATGGCGCAAGGGTGTCGACACAAGTTGCGTCCCACACCAAAGGCCTACCTAGCTTCCACGGCAGTAAAGACATACCGTCTGGTCTTTTGCCATCGTCGCGTGCCAAGCCCTGAGGTTCAAGTTGGGCTGGAACGCCAGCGGTGACAAGAGCCCGGCGAAGTAGGTATGTCATTAAGGTCGGCGTGTCGTGAAATACAACCTGCGCTCCTGCAGCATAACAGACCATGGTGCCCAAGGCTGTGGACAGCCTCTTCACAGTGACAGCGATGTGGAGAGACACATTGCGCACCTAAACGAAGGCAAGAAGCAATGCGGAAAGTCGTATCGTCCAAAATGGTACTTATGTTGGACGATGGCAGTGCCTGAAGCCAAAGACCCGACTACCATTTTCCCACAGCCAGCAAACGAGCACGCTCCGCAGCATTGGACGACGTACTTAAGAGATTTTCTCGTACCACGCTGCAAAGTGGCCCGTCCCACTGCCTCTGTGAAGATGGATTTCGGGGTAACTCGGTGCTTGGACAAGCCATTCTCCAAGCATACATGGCATCGATCTTACACGGCACCTCAGGATCGACCAGTGTGGGTGCTAAAATTTTCCTGGTCAATTCTGCAGTGCCGTGGATCGAGGACAGGAATGCTGGTAAAGTTACGTCAGAAATTTTGCGAACGCCAAGGCCACCCAGGCGTACAGGCAAAGACGCCTGTAGCCACACTCGGTCGTTCAGGTCCAGATTTAGAATTTTGCTTAAGGTAATTTGCATAAGATTGTCAATTTGGGCGAGTAGAGATGGGTATTTCCAAAAAGGGGAAGATCAAAGAGCGTGTGTAAATTTAGGCACAAAAAGACAATACTTGATAATAGTAAAAGCCGAATGCATATTAATTTTGAGTAACCGGTCTGAAATATCACTAAAATTTTAAATTTTTTCCTGTATAAATGAATCGAAACCTTCGTCTAATATTGGGGACCCAAGGAGGCGAAGAGAACTTTTTTAACGTGAATAATATTGGGAGCCAGATATTGAAAATTAGAAAGTATATGTGATTGGTCTAAGTTATTATTAATGAAAATTTCGCTTTTACTGGGATTAAGTTCTAGGCCAATGGATAAAAATTTCGACTTTAGAAGTGCCAGGTCTTAATAAACTACGTCTACATCACCTGCAAGGGTTCCGTCATCCAGGTACCAGATGTTAAATTTTGAATTTAGTTCTTTGATAATTGGGTGAATGGCCAAGCTAAAGATTAGTGGTCCAAGCGGGTCGTCTTGTTGACAGCCAACGGCGGATTCCAAAACATTTTCCTTATATATCAATTTTGAAGGGTGCCTGTAACACTGCCAAAGAAAACTAAAAATTTCGGGTGTTTCTAATTTAGCTTGTGTCAACAAGGTATTAACCGAGTTAAAAGCATTCTTTAAGTCTACCTTCAGGACAACCTCACCTTGATTACAGCCAAGGTATGCCGACAGGGTATGTATGGCAGCCACGGGCTGTGAGGCTTTGGATCCAATTCCAAGCTGCAGGTGCTGAAATATGCTGCCTAAAAGGGTATTATAATGGCGGCAGCAAATCTTGGCTGCCATACGCCTGAACGTACAACCAACAGCAATGGGACGAATGCCACCGTCGCGCTTCCGCAAGGCGCACAGATTTGCGCCATACAAAATATTGACGATGGCATCGTTCACATTGCCGGAGAGCATAAGGTTCATTAAAGCCGTAAGCTCCCTCAAAAGCGAGTCACCGGCCGACCCGGCGCTTGCACATACAAGGTCCTTCAAATGTTGTGGTATTAAACCGTCGAGGCCACCAGCAGACCCGCTTTGGAAGGAGCAAACGGCCGCAACCACATCCTTTGCTGTAATCCTGAGGCAAACTGAATCAGAGTCAGGTGGGTCAGGAAAGGAAAGATTGTCCTGTGGCGCTGGATGCTTGCTCTGGAGACTCGTGAGTGTGTCTGCAGAGCAAGGCGCCACCACATCACTGCTAAATAGGAGCCTGGATGCTCCTCTGATGTCACCTTCCCTCAGTTTGTTTTCTACGTGGTGGTAGATGGTACTATTACGGTATGGTTTGGGTGAATAGTGCTGTAATTTTGACGCCGAATCATTACAGTTTTCCTTTATTTATGTTGTAAGTGTTTTTTTTGATAGCCGATCATCTTGTGCGTGTAAAATTCTGTAGGGAAAGGTGAAGAGTTGCTCCCAAGCCGTTACTGACTTCTCCCGTACCACAAGACCTATGCACAGTGCGAGATTTTGAGCCACTGAAGGCCTTGCGCCACGGGGAATTCGTTTAATAACCGGAATTGAATTTTTCAAATTACCCAAATATTGCCAAAAAGGAATTTCGCAGGAGACTGTTTGCTCTGTGTTTATGCTGTGGGGTGTGGATGTACTGGGCCCAGAAAGCACATTTTGGCGTTTATGTATGTAATTAAAACTTTGAATTCTTAACCACATCGGCTTCTCATTTTTACTCAAGAATATTACCTGACATCCTTATCTGCCGTTAACAAGCACACTTTATTTATTCACGCATTTGGTTTAATTTACACTGCAAAGAAGTTTAAAGACATTTAATGTAAGCGATGTGATAATAAAGAGTCAGCATAATTTTTAGATTTCGGAGAAAGTAGCGACGACGTAACGTGACGTGACCTTTGACTGCCTCCGTGGTCCAGTGGATGGCGTATGCGTCTGCTGATCGGAAGGTCCCGGGTTCGATTCCCGGGTTCAGCAAAAGTGTTACTGGGTTTTCCGAATTCTCAGTAGCAGCTTGGAGTTATAAAATTCATGACGAAACGTGGGAGTGTAATATTACTCCTTTGCCTACCCCTTCCGGGATACAGGTATGAGCCTATAGCGACGTACCGACCGCATAGACCAATACTCTATTGATGCAATCCCATTTCTAGCTTTGAGTTGTGAATAATTTGATTTAGTTTATGTGTGTTTTAAGATCAATTTAGAAAATACGGGTAAATGTTCAACCATCAATGCTTAAATGATAAAATTAATAAAGTATTAGATAATTGTTAAATAAGGTGCTACAAGTGTATAAAACTAACAACATAACCTCGAAGTGGTGTGTGCGAATTGAACGCGTTCATTTCCTGGACAAAACTGTGAGTTATAACACAAACACTTTTGCTTACGACCGTTGTATAACATTTTGAAAACCACTCACACAAACACATCCAGCTGTTTTTGGAAGAATTTTGGAATCATCAACACACTCACTCATACGCACAAACATAAACATCCCGTTTTACTTTGACAGCTGGATACAGTGCTACCAACAAAAAGTGATAAATAACACTGATATTCTCGATTGACCACAGACAAACCTGATCTCATAATCGACTAACGGATGATATTCTCGACAAAGAGTATAGCTCACATTAATTCTGGCTGATATTCTCGCCCAAAAATATTACAGCATATTATAAAATGGAAGACTTTGACAATATCACTCATAGACAACCCTTAAAAAAATGCAAGTCCTTAGAAAATATAGAGATGAGTATTTCAATAAACTCATCTTATTCAGATGAATTCCTGAGTAGGAGACTAGACGTATCCACACATATTACTGCATTGTGCCGAGATGAGATGAACGCCGAAATAAATAAATTAAGGACAGACCTACAATCCACGCAAAATGAATTAGAAAATGTCATTCTTGAAAATGTTGCTCTGAAAACTCAAATTGGTCAGCTGTCCCAGGAAATAGAAATATTAAAGAATATATGTAGAAGTCCTTTATCAACTCTTCGTCAACCATCTACGCAGAAACGTAATGTCAAACGTCGACTTACTGATTCCTTTAAAGACTCCCCACTCATAACACAAAACCAACCAAATCCACAAGAACACAATGAACAGGTGCCGAATCAAAATGAAGATATTCAAAAAACACATTCAACGGATACACTCATTGAGCAATCAGTCAACAACACTCAAGAGAACCCTTGTGCCCAACCGACACATGTAGCGTTATCAAATGACATCAATGAACATTTACAAACTACTAAAAATGACAAGAACACCCGAGAGCCGAACATTTTTATTTTAGGTGACCAGCAAGTACGCGGTTTGGCAAAAGAAATTAAGACTCAGAGAGGTAGAAACAAATGGAATAACATATATTCTGTAACAGGCTTGTCAAAACCATGGGCAACCAGTACACAAATACTATGTGATATCGACCATTACACAAAAACATTACACAGCGATGACATAATTGTATTAGGCATAGGAAGTAATGAAAAGAATCCGTACTTGTTTTTATCAGAGTTGAGTGCCGCACTTCATAAATTAAAAAAATGTCGAGTGTTTGTATTAAACATAATAAACAACAAGTATTTGAATGTTGACAAATTAAACACTAAAATAAAGCTCTTTGTAAATAACTTTTCAAACTGTAAGTTCATAGATACAACTGAGAATATATATAGAGGCCAAAATTATAATTTTATATCTAAAAGATTCATCTCTTTCAAATTAAATATAGAAATAGATAATATTAACTACCAAAAAAAGATAGACTCAGCACTTAAGCTCAGACGCACTCGCACTTTAACAAATACTGAAAGTTCAATTATGTATGAAAAGAAAAAAGGAACGATTCCGTATTATTTCGATATTCAAAAAAAAAAATAATGACCCGTGCCCTATAATAAACGAGGAACCTAAGTTTTTTCGAACCCAGCCGTAAATGCACTTTACTGCATCAAAATATTGGCGGTATACTAAATAAAACGGATTTACTAGAAATAACCTTACTAGAGCTAGACACAAAAGGAACAAAGGTGGATATACTGTGTTTCTGTGAAACTTTTATATGGCAAGGAACAGAATGTAATCTTAAATTGAACAATTATAAGCTGGTGTCCTCTTTCTCACGGCCACACCAACGTAGAGGTGGAACCTGTATAATGGTTAAAAAAGATCTAGAATGTAACCCAATCCTCAACTTACCTAAGCCATTGCTGAACCATTTCGAATACTGTGCCGTTGAAATTGTCACACTTAGAGTATTTGTAGTATGTATATATCGTACACCAAATTCAGACGTAAGCTTGTTTTTAAAAAACTTAGAGAACCTATTAAGGAAAATAACCAAACGAAATAAGAACCACATTATAGTATGTGGAGATTGGAACCTCGACATGATGAAGGTAAGTAAAAATGTCAAAGAACTAGAATATATTTTGCAAAACTATGATATCCATAATCATATTACTAAACCTACTAGAAAATTATCTTGTATCGATCTTATAGCAAGCAACATACGTGATGTTCAGCCCCAAATACATATTCTTGCATTATCTGATCACGAGACTGGTCAATCAATTTGTTTCAATTCTTATGTCGATACTACAAAATGCAAAAAGCAATTTTCATTCGAAAAAAGGAGAGATCTAAGCCAAGAAAATATTAAAAAGTTTGTGTCTTGTATATCAGCGCTCTCCTTTTCAGAAATATATGAGACAGATGACACTAACGTAGCCTTCGATCACTTTCATAGCATACTATCCCTTTTTTACAATTTGTGCTTTCCCGTCCTGAAAATTAAAGTAACAAATAAACCTTTAAAATGTAAATGGATTACAAAAGGTATAAAAAGATGTTGCATTAAAAAATGAAGCTTATACTTAAAATATAGATTTAATAATTCTAATAAAAATCAACATTTAAATAATTATACCAATTACGCTAAAATTTTAAGACGATGTATTATTCACGCCCATAAAATTAATAATACACGTTACATAATTCAATCCAATAATAAATGTAAAGCTGCATGGAATATTATTAAAAAGAATAGCATAGAAAAAGATAATGTACCAGAAATTACTTCGATTACAATTGACCAGTGCAAATACACGCATGCTGATACAATAGCTGACAAATTTAATGACTTTTTTATTAATTTGACCAATAAATCTACTGACTGCAATACAAAAACTAACATTAACTATAAACACACTATTGATGACGTTTCTGATAGCATTTTCTTGACCCCTACGAATGACCATACAGTATGTAAAATTATCAACTCTTTAAAATCCACTAACTCAACCGGATATGATGATATTAATACAAAGGTACTTAAACGCTGTTCAGATATTTTGGCCCTTCCAATTAGTCACATAATTAATTTATCATTTACTCAAGGTATATTCCCCACAAAACTAAAATTTTCTATTGTCAAACCTCTGTACAAACAAGGAGATAAAAGTGATATGAATAATTATCGCCCAATAACTCTCATTCCCGTAATTGCTAAAATTTTTGAAAGAGTCATGTATGATAAGCTGTACTCCTTTGTGACAAGTAATAAAATATTAAAAGAGGAACAGTTTGGTTTCAGAAAAAATAGAACAACAACTCTTGCATGTTTTTCGCTTATTAGACTGATTACTTCAAGTCTTAATGAAAAAAAGCCTATATTATCTATATTTCTCGACATGTCAAAGGCATTTGACTTTGTGAACCACAAACTTCTGATTTACAAATTGAATCGTTACGGAATAAGAGAAAATGCGTTAAATTGGCTGGAAAGCTACCTAAAAAATCGCGAACAATGCGTGGAGATTTCGAGACATACGGTATCTGAAAAAATGGTGCATAGATCCTCCTACCGCCGAAATACCAATGGTGTCCCTCAAGGCAGCATACTAGGCCCGTTTTTGTTCCTGCTATATATTAACGACTTGCCTAACGTTACCACACATGACTGCATACTATATGCCGACGATACCACCCTTAATATTAAATCTACAGGTAACAATATTGATGAATTCCAGAACGAAATAAACAACACATTAAATAACATAATACGATGGTTACAAGATAATAATTTACACGTCAATTTAAAAAAAACAAAGATGATACAATTTCAACCTTATAACAACAAACGTCCACAATTACAAGTCAGATACACAAATGATACCATTGAGGAAGTTGAAACTGCTAAATTCTTGGGCATAACAATTGACAAAAATTGTAATTGGAAAGCGCACATTGATGAATTGTGTGCTAAGATACAAAGGTTTGTGTACGTGCTCAGCAGAATAACCCGCGTGGCTGGTATCGATGCAGCCTTATATGCATACCATGGTTACGTTTCCTCAATTCTGCGCTATGGGATTATAATATGGGGCAATTCCGTTGATATTATCAAGGCATTTCAAGCCCAAAAGAAATGTATGCGGGTGATAAATAAAGCACACCCGTTAGATAGCTGTGTTCCTTTATTTAAAAAGTTTAAAATATTGCCTCTGCCAGCCTTATATATATTTGAAATTTGTATCTTTGTACATAAACACATAAATTTATTTGAAATGCATAACGATGTTGTAATTAGGAAAAGTCGGCAAACTCATAAGCTAAATGTACCCCAACAAAGGATTTCATTATTTTCAAATAATGTATTTTGTATGGCAATACGCATTTATAATAAATTACCCAATGCGTTTAAAACATTGAATTTTATAACATTTAAAAATACATTATTGAAGTTTCTATTAGAGAAATGTTATTACACAACCAATGACTTTTTGAATGAAAAATTTGACATAAATATCAAACTGGACATTTAACATTACATAATTGACATTGTTCTTAGTTTTTGTATTTATAATTAATGAATATTTTATCTGCAGTACTATTATTATGATTATTTCACAATTAACTCCTGTGTTCTGTATGCATTTGTACGCTGGAAACAGCAGAATATTATGGACATCATTGTTTTTGTAACACCTATTGTAACAATATTCTGACAAATAAACGTATGATTATGATTATGATTATGATAAATTTTAAGGTTTGTCGTTGTAAACCAGCTAAAATATATAAAATAGTTATAACTTAAATTAATTAGTACTATTTTGTAACAGTAATATGTTTATTATATAAAATTCTTCTATTACAGAGTGACTGGCAGACAAAAGCTAAAACTATAGGGCGTAAGAAGTTGACATTTGACATGTATGTTCCATGGGGTGCACAAACAAGGGATCGCTCAAAATTTCCACGTGATCAGAGCAGAAACGGGTAAAATGAATAAAATACGATCGTTATAAATAATTAAAATAAAATAATATGATACTTAATATAAAATATTTTTTCCGTATATAACAGTCAATGTCTTTGAGATGCTATTTACGTAAATAAATGTGAGTAAAATCACAAACAAAATCGAAATACGTAATAAAAATAATCCTTACCTATCTCGTTATGATCATATTCCAGCCACATAGCCTGGTATATTTCCCTGCCAGCCGCGTCGAATGACGCTGCCATTAATATTCTTCATTCGCCCCCGCATACAAATAGTTCCGTAAATTAATCAAGTCTCGAAGGCCCTCAGTTGACCACGAGCGTATTTATGAGTAAAACTAAGCAGAATTTTTCAACTACATATTATGAGAGCGAGGAGTTAATTTATTTCTAACATAGCTCATATTATACGCAACGCAATAGACGATATGGCACATACGGACTGACCGCTATTTTACTATTAATGTTGATATAAAAGCTGCTCTTACTAAATAGTGCATACTTATTAAAATTCTTATTATTATTAATTAAAATATTCTTTAGTAGGTATGAAGACCAAAGAAAAGATGGATGGATTGTGTGAAGAGTGACATGAATGAAAAGGGAGTGAATAATGAAATGACGTCTGATGGAGAATGGAAGAGAAAGACATTCTGCGCCGACCCCAAGTAATATGGGAACAGGGCAGGCAGAAGATTCTTTAGTAGGTATGTTTTTGATTACACATGATTTTACTCCACACTAGTACTAACACTGCACACCTAAACTTTCCTCAGGAATCACATTATCTATTGGTGAAAACCGTACAAAAATCTATATTTGTTAAGTTCTTACAGTTAATACATACAACTCGTAAAAGATTTAGCTATGAGAATCTGCAGTTGCGGAATCTTATTTAAACCTTATTCTATGACTTTACATAATAATTTTATATATCCAGAATTGTATGTTATACGTATCATAATTCAGGTAAACGTTTCAAAGGCAAAGTCCATATAACTTTTAGGCTCTTAGTATTGCTTTAATAGGCTAGCTCTTCAGTTAAAATTATCACGGACCAAAACGTGTTTCAAATAATTATATTTTATGCCTATCTGACCTTAATGCGCATGATTGGAATTGAAATATTACATATCGTTCTAAAGAAGCCATATTTCAACAGCGGCGAAAACCCCGTAGTGTACATAACGGACTAGCGAGACGATGGTCTCGGGTTCGATACCCACGTAACCCGGGTTATGCCACGTACACAGACCATAGGTGTGTGCCCGGGGTACACAACATAACTTCACGCCTTTTATCCCCAAAGAGGTGGGCAAATCTTTATTAATCACCCACACTTCGTCAGTTATGTTTCGATCCCAATGTACTAGGGGACCAGCCTATTGCCATCTACCAGGCAAACTACTAAGCGAGCGATAATTAACATTTTTAATACGCACATAACTTCGAAAAGTCAGAAGAGAGTTTAAACCAGGGTTTCTTAAAGTGGGGTCCGTAGCATGAGTAACAGGGGTCCGCAGTGGCTCAGTTAACACCCAACATATTTATTTTAAACTCGCAGCAATGAGCTTCGATCAGCGAAAACTCTTCTTTTACACTAAGTTATTCGTTCGCCCCTGCGAATAAATAACTTACTGTAAATTGAAATACTGAAAGTGGTCCATGACTGCATAAAGTTTAAGAAACCCTGGTTTAAACACAATAATATCAATTCCGTAAATTTGGTTACTAAAAAACTAAGCTGGTGATGACCCTGGGATCTCTGACAAGGCGTTTTAATTTTACACATTATACACAACTTCTAAACGCTACTTATATTATATAGCTCACGAGTTCATGCGACAATGAACACAAAATACCCACAACAGTACTTCCAACTTTACAGGATATAAAAAAGATTAAATAATGTTTTTAAAGTGGCCTCCTTTTTATTTTCGGTCTGGCGGAGAGCCAGCGTTCAAGTCAATCGTTTAGCGGTTGAGAAAATCAAAATTAATATACTCCTAACTACCAACAAAATGCTAGACAGTTCCTTTGGTTTGTAGATGGCTTGTTTACACCGTTTGCGTACTATGAATACGCTTGTTAAGAGATTTATACGTAAAAGCACTTGATAGTTATAAAGTTACTTGCGTTACTAACTGACTAATAGACAACGCATAGCCGAAACTATAGGGCGCAAGAAGCTGAAATTTGGCATGTGTGTTCCTTAGGGGCTGATTTCCATATATATCCACAGGATCGACAAGACAGGATAATAATGTCTCTATATTATGAATTACCTATATGTATTGCATTTGATACCACGCCCGCTTGCGATTTGACAGAGTATTGGCTTTTCTGCAGTGTGACTGTTGTATGCTAGAGGTCACTTAAAGCTATTAGTATCGGTTATTGTCTCAGGACTAGAATAGACCATGTCGAAGGCATTTGTGTGGTCTGAAAACTCCGACACCAGAGTTGGCCACACACTCACACAAGAACGAAAGGATCACCTTATTTTTTCTTTTTTAATTCCATAAAAATGTCAAAAAGTTTTTGGACACGTCTCAAAGTCATAGATAATAATATAAGAAAAAAAAGTAAATACATATAAATGCATATTAACATAATTGAGCATTGAAAAAAAATGCTTGTTCAGAAAGTAGAGCCTCTGAGAAGATTCAGGCAAGAAACTCAGGGCCACTCTTTTCATCGTCCAATACCTTGCTTATAATCTGTCACACTGCTAATGAAGCCTCTTCTTTTTACAAGAACTCTTAACCCCTTGAGTGAGGGTTTGTAGGGGTTTGGGTTGTTTGTAGGGGCACGGTGTGCCCGTAAGAGAAATAGGCCGGTAGTGTCCTACGGGCACGGTGTGCCCATAATGATTTGTGTGAACTTCACTCCGGTGTTTTGTGATTGGTTACAATAATAAAAACGTATATCGACTAGTTACAGATTAACCAACATAATACCATCAATTTTTACCTTATTCCCAAGCTTGTAACCGAGCAAAATAATAAAATTGCTGATTTCGATGCTCAGTTTTCTCCGTGCCGCCATATTGCGCTGTGGCGATCAACTAAGTTGAACTCGTGATTTTTCAAAAATGTATTCTCAACGCAAACGCTTAGTGATTTCGTATTAGTTTAATATACCAAATTATTGACAAATTAGTGAATTATATGTTTAATATGTAACTTATCTACTTCTTTCCTTTGATGAAATTGCATTAATTTTGTTTTATTTAAATTGATAACTAAATTATGGGTGCATAGGATTCCCACCAAGAACTTAGGGTCCCAAGCTAACCTCACTTGCAAGTGGTGCACCTGCCGATCAACGGACGAAGTTCTGGCAAACAAAATGTTCCAATAAGCGGCAATAGGCTCGCCACCTATTACGTGGGATCAAAACACTGGCGAAAAGTGGGCGTTTTATATGCCTCTGCTTACCCCTTCGGGGAAACAGGCGTGAGTCTATGTATGTATGTAAATATTTTTTAGCCAGGTATAAAAACATTAACAAAAAAAGTGTTAGTAATTTTTGTGATGCATGTTTCGGGCGTTGGCCGCTAGCCGTCCTCCATATAATATATTTGTCTGTGGTCAGAGAGTGAAGAATTTACTACAACCATGTGGAAGTTATCATATTTTAAATTAGTACTGACATGATCCAAAATAGTATCTTTATATGCTCCTGGCCTAGTGCAGAATTTTGTATTAATTTTATTGAGGAGTTTGTGTCCTAATTGTTTTAGAAGTTGATTATACAATTTGGCTTTTTTGTCTTTCGATAAGAGATGAATGATGATGTCCGTGTGGTGACGGATTAAGAATACGGAATGTCACCATCCCATATCATCCCATGGGTGTCGTAAGAGCCGACAGAGGGAGCAAATTATGCAGAGAACAGCACTGTAAGAGAAGGAAAACTTGATACAAACCCTATACCAACCGTTTGGCCAGCGTGGTATAGTAGGCCAATTCCTCCTTTCAAAGGAGAGGCCTAGTTCAGCAGTGGACTGTTAAAGGCTGATGATGATGATGATGATGAAGAGATGAATATTGAAATCTCCAAAGAAAAGTGCCCGTTTTCTGCATTCTAGTTGAGATTCATATTCTTCTAGAAAGTCTTGAAAGTCTGTGTGACCAGGGTTGTAAACTACTCCAACTTCGCGTGCATATTTTCCAGTTGAACCCATAGGAAGTTCTTGCCTCCGGTATATTTGGATTCTGATAAGCTATGTTTGAGGTTATTGTGGATATATGCTGACACTCCACCTCCACTGATATCAGTTCTATAGTTATAATAGTGCGTATAATTTGGGAGTTGAAGTTGTAACGCTTGAGTCTCTGTACGAATCCAAGTTTCTGTTAACAAGATAACATACGCGGTGTTCGAAATTGCTTGTAAAATGTATTATAGTTCGTCAAATTTGCCTTTCTTACGTATGCTGCGTGCATTGAGATATAGAAAGGTAAAGCGTGATTTGTTGGATGGAAAGTTTTGGTAGCTGTCTAAAGTTCCGTAGGTGTTGTGATTTACGACGTCTTTGTTTGTGTTGGTACTGGATGATTGTAGTTTTTGACGAGAGACGTTTTAATTTTTTCACGTATTTGATGGTAAGGTCGTTTTCTCCTTCATTTTCGCGACGTTTCAATTAATCTTTTAGTCGTTTAAGGTAGTTTTGTTGAGCCGGAGTTTGGTCGGAGTAGATTTTTATGCCATCTGGTAATTTGCCTTTGTTGCGGAGTAGAATCTTAGAAGTTCTTGAGGTCTCAAAGCATACTTTAACACTGCGGTGTTTACTCGATTGGTATTTGCAAATTCTGAAAATCTTGATGGGTTTTGGAATGTCAGTACTCAGCAATGAAATTACATTGAGCACATTGGCCTCGTCTTCGGCCTTTCTTTCCTCATCACTATGTGACAATGGTTCGGGTAGTCCCACAAGTATTATATTTTTTTCTCTGTTGTTACGATTCTGCGCCTCTTGAATTATTTCCTCGCCAATATATAATTGATTTTCTAGGTTAAGTGGTTTGGTACCAGAAGAAAGTTTGATGTTATGGAGGTCAGATTCCAGTGATTTTAATTTCTCTTCACCTAAAGATATTGTCCGTGTGGTGACGGATTAAGAATACGAAATGTCACCACCCCATATCATCCCATGGGTGTCGTAAGAGCCGACAGAGGGAGCACATTATGCAGAGAACAACAATGTAAGAGAAGGAAAACTTGATACAAACCCTATACCAACCCGTTTGGCCAGCGTGGTATAGTAGGCCAATTCCTCCTTTCAAAGGAGAGGCTAAGTCCAGCAGTGGACTAGTAAAGGCTGATGTGATGATGATGGGATCCGACCACGGGAAAACCAATTTGAACTAAAAGAAAACAATTTATTAGTCACCAATAAAACTCAAGTAGCGCATATGTTCAATAGTTTCTTTGCGAGCATACCTTTAACAACTACTAGCTGTTTACAATCATCATCTTTAGACGCTGGAAATTTTTTGCTTAGCAGTGTACCTGAATGCAAGAGCGTGTTTAGATTCGAGCATGTTACCCCGCGAGATATATTGATCGCATATAATTCAATTAATATTAAAAATACCGGCGACTTTTGGGGCATTTCAATTAAAATTTTAGGTACTATAGTTGAGACTGTTGCGCCTTACCTATCTATAATTTTTAATCAATGCTTTGACCTAGGCGTATTTCCGGATTTGATGAAATTAAGTAAAATTATACCCTTATTCAAATCTGGCAGTAAGAATGAAATTCATAATTTTAGGCCCATATCTATCTTGCCGGCATTTAGTAAAATATTTGAAAAGATTCTTTTAAAGCAGCTACTAAACCACTTCAATTTAAATAGTCTGCTTCACAAAGATCAATATGGGTTTACTAAAAGTAAATCCACTACTGATGCGGGTGTTGCTCTCATAAAACACGTTTATAGTGCTTGGGAGTCATCAAAGAATGCTATTGGAGTGTTCTGTGACCTATCTAAAGCATTTGACTGCGTTCAGCACGACACACTACTGCGGAAGCTCCGCCACTATGGTGTAGAGAAAACCGCACTTAGTGTTGTCGATTCGTACCTGCGGCAGAGATTTCAGTGCGTCGATGTAAATGGGACTACATCCTCTAAATTACCTATACAGCTAGGCGTTCCACAAGGCTCAATTTTAGGTCCTTTTCTATTTCTTGTATATATTAATGACTTACCTTTTTATTTAAAAAACATCTGTGATGTTGTACTTTTTGCAGATGATACGTCACTTATTTTTAAAGTAGATAGAAATAGAAATCAATTTGATGATGTAAATAATGCACTATTACAAGTTACACAATGGTTTACAGCAAACAACTTAGTACTTAATTCTAGGAAAACTAAATGCGTTAAATTTGCTTTACCTAACGTAAGACAACTGGGACCTAATATTATGCTAGATAGGGAGGAACTTGACACAGTAGACTCTACAGTGTTCCTAGGTATTACATTAGATAATAAGTTACAATGGGGTGCACATATAGCATGTCTTGCAGGAAAGCTCAGCTCTGCTGCGTATGCCGTCAGAAAAGTTAGGCAACTTACTGACATCGACACGGCTCGTTTAGTATATTTTAGCTATTTTCACAGTGTTATGTCCTACGGCATTTTGTTATGGGGCAAAGCTGCGGATATTCAGAATATCTTCGTTCTACAGAAACGAGCGGTACGAGCAATATACATGTTAGGTGCAAAAGATACTCTTAGGGAACGCTTTAAGTCTATAGGAATTCTTACAGTAGCCTCGCAATTTTTATTTGCTAATATTTTGTACATTAGGCAAAATATAGGTTTATTTACCACAAAAAGCGATATACATAATATAAATACACGAAACAGGCATAGGTTATATGCCCCTTATCATCGTTTACATAAAGTTAATAATTCTTTTGTAGGGCTAGGTATCCGTATTTACAATAAAATACCAATTGGTATTTTAAAATTACCATTTAGTACATTTAAAACTAAAATAAAAGACTGCCTTATTAAGAAAGGTTATTATACTATAAATGATTATTTCAGTGATAAGGATAGCTGGTCACTTCGCTAGACAACTCATGATCTTTATACCAAATTAGAATTATATAGATACTTTGCATTTTTCAGTTAATCTTTATATAATATTTCTAATTCGTTTAAATTACTGTTCATGTATTATTAGGTCATTAAACTTAGGTACTACATTTACATTTGCATTGTTGTTCCACTAATTTTATTAAAGTTTTACTGCACTGTAAGATGAAGATAACTCGTGATCATGGGCTGTAAACTAATGTTTTTGTAATCTTGTATATTCATATACAGTCACTTCTGTAACATACATTTCCACCATAGTTCTGAACATGGTCGCGAGTTGCCTACATTACAAGACGTAAGTGGATGCTCCTGTTACACAATATTCACATTGGAAGGCTAACTAAGGCACTTAATTTAGTAACTGCATTAATTTCTTAAGTATTATGTCTGTAACTAATTACTATTTTCAAGTAATTTAGTACAATGTGAAACAGTTGCAGCTCCTTACAAAAACAAAATATGTAACATAACACTGGCGATTAAAAAGAGTGGCCACGAGTTTTATTGCCCGTTCTTTCTCGTGGTTCTACCTATTGCTTTGCGAATGGGCAGTAAATGTAAATGTAGAAGCATTAAGTAATGTACATTAAAATTTGACGTTCATAAGCGTCACCTTGTGACCTAGATGAATAAACGATTTTGAGTTTTTGAGTTTGATGATGATGAAAGATATTGACATCTCTAATTTAGTTATATGACTTTTTATATCCCTTTGCTCCATTAACATGCTAGAAGTCGATGATTTAATATGGCTGATCTCTGACAACAATCCGTTAACGTTATCTCTAATTACATTTACAGTTTCCTCATTTGATCATTTCATATTAGTAATTTGTGTTTTTATTTCAGCAACACTATCTCGCATATGTCCCATCATCTGCTCGTTGGACTCAACGTATACTTCTAGTAGGGAACTAATATGGGATATGTCCGATCGTATCTCCTTTATGTCATTGGAGCATGTACAGTCACCGTCTGATTTAGGTTGTTTTTTACGCGCTTTGCGAAGCGTAATAGGGGGATCATCGCTAAGATTACTTATCTTTGACAGGTCAGGCTGTGATTCCTCAGCACGTGTCGATGTTGTAGCGCAAGTTGTAAGTTGCGGACGGGTTGGTGATCTCTGGACGTTCATGTTATGTTGATGAGTATAGCACGCAAATAGCAACTTACAGTGTAGGTGATATCCAGGCAAACGTCAGCTATTCTTTCTTGCAGCACTGTACCAAGCGAGGTGCCGTTGTGTGAGCGAGTCAAAAATAGCAATCGGCCGTTCTCGTGGGGGCGAAGGCGGGCCGTGGGCGCAGCGATAGCGGGGAGGCGTGGGGAAGTGCAGAAGTGATAGGGTGTAAATAACTACCGATGTTTACGCAATTTAAGCTTGTTACTATCAAAAATTAAGTACGAGATTTAGGAAACACAGATTTATGATTTTTTAGTAACACTTATCACACGTCTGTTTGGTTTGACGACAAAAATTATTATCATCGTATACCGTATTAATATTTACTAGTTTTAATGAAAACTTCTAAAAACCTGATAATGAGCATTTCTAGTAACTATTTTATATCACATCGATCAGAAGTACCTAACATTGGTTCTAAATTAATGTCCATTGTGCTCCATTTCATAAAGTTTAGCTCTTACGTACATCAGTGTAACATAACGATTAACACAAGAAGGCACATTTGCACATGCCGAGGGTAAAGAAGACATTAGACTTGAGCAAGGTAAATAGTTTATGGCGGAGCAATTTTGGGCAGAATGCAAACGATGGGTCTTTGACTTGGCATGAGGAAATCTTGAATGTTTTGCTACGTTTGGTGGTTTCGTTTCGGTAATATAAATTGCTGTCTATAAAAAGCGTTTATATTTGTGAATAATCCAATAATACATAGAATTACATAAAGAAGACTTTAAAAGTTATAATAAAACGTTTATCTTAAAAAGATCTCATCATTATGAAAGATTTCTTTTATTCAACTACGAACATATTAATCTTGCAAACTTTAGTGTTCATCCCGCATTCCTTTCTAGTTACTAAAACCCCACTTTTTCTGTGTTCTTAAAGTCCTGAATGATACAAAGCCTCGTTTACATAAAATATGGAAAAGCAGGCGTATCTAGTTAAAAGTTAACTTTTATAACATATTAATTTGTCTTCTAAGTTGTTTAGTGTATCTAAGCTTCGAAAGTCACTTCCATGTTATTACTATCTAGAAAATAATAGAAGAAATCTCGTAATTTATAACCCTCATTACTAGTTCTCTTTTAATTATGACAACGGTAAAAACAAATGTTCTTTGTAACTATTCAACTTTACAGAATTATTTCACTCATTACTTAATATGATATCATGCAGAATGACATTAAAGTGTCGGTTGGCGTATATGTAGCCTTCCATAATTACAATGTGGGCCACTTCCCGTCAGTTAAGCTCGTAGGATCGTCCTCACTGAAAAATTTGCCGTGAACATGCTGCGAATAGCTACGGTGACCATGATTACTTATGTTAATGTTTTTCTTTATTATAATATGATCGACATTTGACGTAACCACAAAGCTTTTATGATCGATGCTTACCTTGAGCTGATTAATTATTCTTTGCTGTAAGAATCGGCATTTCCATACAGCGTAGCAATGCTACCAGCCTTCTTGATAACTTTCCCGGGTTGGGTTTCGAAACGAGTCGCCTGAATTTGAGGGTATTGGTGGTGTAGGGGGCTTAAGGGAGTTAGTTTTAATCTCCTAAAAGTAATTTTGGCTGCCGGGGTTGTGTCTAAATATTTTTAAACAATTTCCAAAAAAAAAAAAAATACTTCGGCAATCATGCAAAACGGAACGTAGTTTTTATACTTTAGTATAGCTTTACAAATGTCATTTTTAAGTTTTATGTGAAAAACGTGAAACGAAACGCAATCCCGCCATAATGGAATTATGATATTGAAAGCTTATGTCAAATTTGTGCGTCATTGTCATTGCTTTCGAGTGCCTAGGGTTAGGTGCGACTGTAATAATTAAACTAGTGAAATTAGTGAAATTATTAGTGTGAAGAATGTGAAGTTGGCAGTGCCATACACACCGATGTTTGGAGATATTTTTTTTCAGAGGAAACCAAGTATTTCCGGCAAGTGAAAATGGTGAGAGGGGGGGGATCTGAGACCGCCTCTCCTCCCCCCCGCAATCACTCACAACCCCGAAAACGGCGACGCATTTCGAAACTTTTACCAGTTTCCCGATTACAGTTATACGTAGGAATTCCCTTTAATTTGATTCTGAATTCATAAAAATTTACTTAGTATATAATGTAAAAGAAATTCTACACATTGTGTTCACCTGTCAACCCTAAGCTCCAATGGAGTGCCATTGTACCGTGAGCCTGCGATCCATGGCACCTCCATTTGAGAATACTCAACAAAATTAAGTCTCAAATTCCTAAAAATGTGTTTGTGTTATGGACCATTATTATTTGTTTTGAAACCTGGATCTACTACAAACTACTTCTTCTTTCTTGATTGCAGTAAAAGTTGCTTACCGAAAAATCTTTTGATTTTCTTTCTAAATAAGAATAACAAACATTATCTGACATACAATAACTGTAAAATAACAGTTACCTCAAATTAATATTATTAATTTGAGCTAACTAACTAATAATATTAATTTGAGATAACTGTTATTTTACAGTTATTGTACGTCTGCTAATGTTTGTTACTCTTAGTTTGAAAGAAAATCAAAAGATTTTTCTTACTAAAGATTTTTCGTACTAAAGATTTTTCTTACGAAAGATTCTTCTTACAACAATGCTTGAAGTCTTAATTTAATATTATTAAATTAAAACTTCAAGCATTGTTGTGAATATCAAAAGATAAACCTCTTTAACAACTTAGAAATGGGCTCATTAAAAGATTTTATAAAACACTTACAGGTATTTTAATACTACATCTTCTCTTCTTCTTCTTCTCATCAGCCTTTAATAGTCCACTGCTGAACTAGGCCTCTCCTTTGAAAGAAGGAATTTGCCTACTATACCACGCTGGCCAAACGGGTTGGTTTAGGGTTTGTATCAAGTTTTCCTTCTCTTACAGTGCTGTTCTCTGCATAATATGCTCCCTCTGTCGGCTTATACGACACCCATGGGATGATATGGGGTGGTGACAATTCGTATTCTTAATCCGTCACCACACGGACGCATAATTAAAAACAATAACATTAAAAAGAATAAATAAAAAAATACTACATAGAGACGAACAATTAATTAAAAGACTATCCCTGGATTGCAAACGTCCGTTCGTTCCCTCGCGACATGCAAAAGTATTGAAATTTCTTATCATCATGAGCTGTTTATTAAGTGTCGTACTAATGGAAACGGCCTACTTCTCACTATTAGAATGCTAAGTCTAATATAGTTCACCACGTTAGTTTGCTGTGGGTTGGCAGATAGCCTAAAAAAGAACACGGTCGCCCTTACTCGAGACAACGCCATTTCTACTTGCGAATTTACAAAAGCACCAAGTTGGGCCTCTATAACTTCTTTTTAACAAAAAAGGCGACGTTTTCTTTCGTATTCCGTTAATTCAGAACTCCGACCTCATCTACGTCATTATTTTTTTTTTATTACTCTTGAACGTTCCGTTTTGGAAGCGTCCAGACGTTATTTCAAGTGAGTTCATCATACTAAAATAATGAAGCGGGATGTTTTTATTGTATTGCTTAAAGAAAAAAATATTGCTGCTATCTAGGTAAATTTTGATGTCAAAAATCATTAGTAATCTAAACGCTCCCCCCCCACCCCCACTGAAGATATACTCTCAATACGAAGCCATCTATTATGAAAAGCTTTTCCATACAAAAGAAAGATTTATAACACGAGAAAGAAATGGGGATTTCACAAAATTGGAAGCATGTATTAGACAGTCTATAATGGAAAACAAAGTTAAGAAAGTCAAGATTCTAAACCAACCACAAAAGGACTGGATCAATAAAAACGTTATAAAGGAGATCAACAACAGAAACGTACTATGGGTTACACTCAAGAACAATCCTAGTGACGAAAACCTAAAACAACAATTTCAAATGAAAAGGAACCAAGTGGCTAAATTAATACAAGACACAAAATACTCATACTATAACAAATAATTTGAAAAGTGTAGTAAAAAAACAAAAAAAATGTGGAGCCTAGTAAATACACTAACAAATAACAAATTACAACAAAGATGTGCTCTTTCAAAACTTTTATTAGATTCTAACGAAATCACGAATCCGCGCGACATATCTCAAAAATTCAATGTCTATTTCTCGACTATAGGTTTACGTTTAGCTAACGAAATACCGAGAGAGTTTCATGACAATTTTACCCATGCTCTACCGCGACAAACCACAGCGAAACCTCAAATGAATAATTTTGAACCGTGTACTGAAACTGAAATTTTAAATATAATTAATAAGCTTGACTCAAATTGCAGTATTGGATTGGATGGCATAAATACTAAGGCGATAAAATATATAAAAGGTCTGATATCTGGTGAATTAACAAGGTGTTTTAACAAACTATTGCTCAACGGTACGTTTCCACACTCATTAAAAGTCGCAAAAGTTACGCCTATTCACAAGTCTGGGCCGAAAACAGATCCTAGCAACTATCGACCTATCTCTGTGTTGCCGGTACTGTCGAAAATTCTTAGAAAAATATTGTACACACGCTTAGAAAAATATTTAACTTCTATCGACTTCCTATATGAACGCCAGTACGGATTTAGATCGAAAAGTAAAACCCTCACAGCCAATGATCTTATAACCAAAATAAAGCAAAATATTGATAAAAAACACTTAGCTTTAGGCGTTTTTATCGATTTAAAAAAGGCCTTCGACACTGTTAGTCATAAACTACTCTTAAAGAAACTAGAAATTATTGGAATTACTGGCAAAGCCCTGGAAATGTTTGAATCATACCTAACTGAAAGATCACAAGTAGTAAAAGTTGACGGCAACTCTCAAAGTGATCCCTTACCCATTACATGCGGTGTTCCACAAGGCTCAATTTTAGGTCTTTTGCTGTATCTAATCTACTTCAACAATATACATGAGCTGGGTTTAAATGGACATCTTACTCTTTATGCCGATGACACCTGTTTGTTTTACTTTGATTTCTCAATACATGACTTAGTTTCGCGAGCTCAAAACGATCTAGACATTCTTTACAACTGGCTGCAGTATAATCTCCTCACAATAAATGTCAATAAAACTAGCTATATTGTTTACAAAGCAAAGAACAAACCTATAGCCATATACAATCCTCTTACGTTATATAATATACCACTAAAAGAAAAATGTCATGAAAAATACCTTGGTTTGCAATTGGATACTCATTTGACATGGAAATTCCATATTGATCACATAAAGGAGAAACTGACAGCATTATGTGGTTCCCTACGTCATATTGTTACATGCATACCACGCAAATTACGCTATACTATTTATAACGCACTTGTTAAGCCGCATCTTTTGTACCTAATCGAGATCTGGGGCACTAGTTCTAAAACAAGATTGGCTGAACTACAAGTCCTACAAAACAGAATTATTAAAACATTATTTAACTATCACGTTCAGACGCACACTAAACAAATTTAAAGCGAAACTAAATTAATGAAAATTAAACAATTATACATATACAACAGCTGCATTTTTATACGCAAAGCCATTAACAACAATGTACACACAAACTTATTGTTTACAAAACGAAAAAAGGTTGCTAACATTCGGTAGCATTCGCACGCGCCGCGCCAGTTTCCTAGTACTGCCAAGAATCCGTACTTACTACGGTAAAACTATGATAACTTACGAAGGAGCCCAACTGTATAACAAAATACCCCCAGACGTAAAAAGTGTAAAGTCACTTAACGCTTTCAAAATTAAACTTGCTCAATATTTACTTATAAACGAATTTAAATAAATCTACTTACTGTAAAATTAAACTAAGTATATAGTGAAAGTGTTGGGCAGGAGTGCAGTCCTATTGAATGTACGAATGTATTATGGATAACACGTCATTATGTACCTAAGTAACTACTTGCTAAATTATAAAACAATATTGTAAAATTTAATTTGTAAGCCATGTTCTCATGGAAGTGATGTAAATCTTTATATGAGAATAAATGTCTTTAAACCTAAACCTAACTTAATAATCGTTAAGCTATTTTTTGTTGTTTTAATTTGAGATTAGTAGTTTAGACTACAATTTGGTAGAATGTAGTTCCTAGCTCGTCTGGATGAAGATAGTACTAGATTTCTAGATATGAAGGAAGCAAGTCAGCTGAGACTTTTGATAGAAGTAGGCTACAGCACAATGTGGTAAGCGTTAATCTCTCGAACTGAACCATAATAAACTGAAATTGCGAAATATTCATTTTACTGATATTAAATTTCACCAACTGAGCTAGAAACTACATTATTTATTAATAAGTTGTATTGTTTTTCGATGTAGTATTTGGATTTTAATGTTTCAAAATTGCATAAACACAAGAAAATACTACATGTTATACACATACATACATATACTCACGCCTTTTTCCCGTCGGGGTAGGCAGAGACAACAGAACGCCACTTGCTCCTATCCTTACAAACCTCACGCGCTTCCTCTACACTCATTACTCTTTTCATACATGCTCGCCGGTTGCGGGTACTTCGGACCTTTCCGTTTCTTAGGATGTCTCCAATTTGGTCGAAGAATGTCCGCCGAGGTCTGCCGCGACCGACTTGCCCACACACATTTGCCTTATATATCTGATTCGTCATTCTTTCTTCACTCATTCGCTCCACGTGTCCAAACCACCTAAGCATTCCTTTCTCAATCCTTGTCACCACATCTTCTTTCAGTCCACTGCTCTTTCGTATAGTTGCATTCGGAATTCTATCAATCAGTCTTACCCCACACATACTACGCAGTGATCGCATCTCAACTGCGTTAATTCTACTTTCATGCTTTTTCTGCCAAACCCAACTCTCACTTCCATACATCAACGTGGGGACAAGCACTCCATTGTGAACCGCCAATCGTGCCTCTTTTGGCACCGTCTGACCGTTCATAAACGCCCACAGTGCTCCATTTACACGATTTCCCGCAGTCACTCTCCTTGCAATGTCTCCCTCACATCTTCCGTCCCTTGTAAATACGCTACCCAAATATACAAATTCCTTTACTTGCTCTACAATTTCACCTCCAATCGTAATATTACACTCAGTCACACTTTCATCTTTTTCAAACACCATCACTTTCGTCTTTCGTGCATTAACTTTCATACCTTTCGCTTTAAAGCTCTTGTTCATGCAGTCCATCATGTCTTGCAACTCATTCGCCGATGATGCAAGAATGACTTGATCATCGGCATATAAGAGGCGCTTAACACGCACTCCTACCATATCGATCCCGCATTCAGTTTCTCTCATATCATTCATGCAGCTATCCATGAATACGTTGAACAACCAGGGCGAGGCTGCACACCCTTGTCTGACACCTTGGGAGATGTCACACCAGTCCGAATAGGCACCATTGATTCGGACACAGGCTCTAGAACCCCTATACAGGGATTTCAGAGCCCTTATTATAAAGTTGTTGTACATATTATACTGCCTAATAAATTATTTATTTGCGTGCCATGTCAAAATGAAAACGCAAGCAGCACTTATAAAATCACATTCCTAAGCCACAAATGCGTTCGTATTTTCTAGCTGAATTTTTCATTCGTATTGCGCTTTTTAAAATGGCCTAGTGCATGTTCGAAGCAAAAAAATAATTTTTCAGAAAAAAATCGCAGAATTTTCTACACCAGAATAATTTGTGAGCAAAAGTTGCTTCGCGTTTATTTTATTCGAAATCTGCAGGCGAACTTCTAAACAATCTTAAATTAAACTTTTAGTCATTAATCATAGGATATATCTGGCAAATTGAAACGAAATACGGGCGAAATGTTTGTTAGATTTAACATCAATAAGAATTAAATGATTTTTTTATATTTATCTTTAATAAAAATAATAAAATTAAATATTAAATATATGATGGCTTTGAAGAATCTATAGCATCAAAGGCAGCGATAGGCCAGTAGGGATACGACAGTTGCCGTGAAGACGGTATCAGGTTCGAACCCACGGCGCGCAACACTGACTCGGAGAGTACGTTAAGGAGTTAGTCTCAGCTATCATGAAGGGCTTTGGCGGTCGTTATGGGCGTTGGTTCCCTTGAATATACTGACTTTGGTCTCAGGCATGGTATATCCATCTAATCCAAATCTGATTAAACTTGAAGTGGACCTCAGACATTAGGGCGACTACCTTCAAAGCAATTGTTATATCGCTAAGTCGATGATGATTAATTACGCGATTGAGACCCAAGTATTGTTTAAACAAATTCAATTTGTATTCCATAGATAGAACCTGATAAAGTAACTACATACTAAGCCTTTACTATATTCCAATTTACATATAAAATTCATGTCCTAGTACCACACTATCTAGAGAAGACGGATAGCCGAAGTTTTTACGACAAGTACTGCTGTAGCTTATTTATAGCCAAAGCTTCATAAAAACTACTAAAGTTACAACTACAGCTTAGCCGTAAATTCATGTCTCGTACTATGAATACTATAGGATTGTTTGATGTTTTATGTTTAGCTTCAGTGTTTGAGGGAAGGAAAATTAGATGATACGAAATAAAAATTATGTATGCTTCACTTGATAACATGACTATAAGAATTATTAAAATATACTTTTTTTTTATAGGCTCACGCCTGTATTCCCGAAGTGGTAGGCAGAGGTGTAACTTTACACCCACATGTCGCCATGAATTTTTAGGTCCCACGTTATAGGGGGCGAGCCTATTGCCGTTACCGGGCACATCCCCAGACTCCGTGCTGCCACTGAGAATTCGGAAAAACCCAGTTACACTTTTGCCTAACCCGGGAATCGAACCCGGGACCTCCGATCAGCAAGTTTTTTTTAATAATTAAAGATACACCTTAACCTTCTTCGGGAATTACATTATCTATTGGTGAAAATCGAAATTACTAAAATCTTTTTGATAGTTTTTGAAATACAGGTAGACAAAAAAATAGAGACTTAATTTTGTAATATGAATAGGTTTTACATAGACTACCGAACCGATAGACCAACCGTAATCATAATCATACATAGATATTTGCCGCATGTTTTATCACTAAGTATCGAAAGATTAATAAGATAACCATTTCAATTTTATGTTTATACGTAGAATATGTACCTAAGTAATTATTAATTAATTTCCTAATAACGTTTATATTATTATTGTAAAATTTCATTTATGTTGTTTCATTTATATAATGTCTATAATATGGTTGCGAACCTTCTTTCTAAATATATATTGGTACGCTTGTAAAGGTCGGTAAGTCTTAAGCACGTATTACTGTATACGATTTTGCACCTACACTTAGTTCTGCAATAAATTATTTGAATTTAAATTTGATTTATTCAAAACTAATGTTAACAGTTTCAATTTCATAATTCACGTTGGCAATCACACAAATTTATAGTTTATCAGATAGTTCGTCACTAAGTTACAAAGTTAATAATATATTCAGCAGAGCACTGATGGTTGCCGAAACACGTATGCAAAGATAATATTGTCCAATTTACATCAGTAAATTAATCTAAAGTAAAATTGGTATATTTTGCACAATATACAGAGACCTTCATTATTTATTTATGTTATTATCAAATAAGCATAATTTACTATTTAAACATAAAAAGGTAAACATAAGGAGGCATAACACTACAATTTTAAAAGACTTGGAGTTTGTTCTAAATCCCTCTGCATAGCAGTCTGTTGGTATCTCCACTAAGCTATCACTCTCTAAACTATAGTTCACATTCTAGTCATTTTTATAATCAACTACGTGATCTGCCAAGGTCTAGACCTTGAGAAAGACTTAGAGAGTTATTAGGCTAGCCTAATAACTCTCTAAGTCTTTAGAATTTCTTTACATTACAATTTCGTAGTATAGGGAGTCTAATGTAACTACGTTTTAAGAATGCTTAGGCCATAGTCCATCACGCTGTTCATCACGGCCATAGCCAAGTGCGGGTAGGCAAACTTCAAGGGTGTGAAGTTTGCCTACCTGCACGTTAGTTAAGTAGTTAAAGAAGATACAACCTGCATGTCTCAGAGCTTTTCATAATGAAATAAAGGTTTATTTCATTATGAAAAGCTCTCAGACATGCAGGTTGTATCTTCTTTAACCGCTTAGCAGGCGATAATAAACAATAATTTAATAACCCTCTATGTAGCAGTTTTTTTGTTTCCCCACTAGACTATCGCTGTCTCACATACATCATCATCGTCATCAGCCCTATACCATTGCGGAACATGGGCCTCTTCTCACTATGAGAAAGATAAAGTCATACAAACTTTTATGTTTACCCTATATTCAAGAACAATTATAGTAGATACAGAAGCACACATCCTTACACTAAATGTATAAAAACAAAAAACATGAATAATGCGGAAGAAGGAATCCATATAAAAGTTTGTTGTAACCGAGAGCTGGCGCGAGTTGTGGCATCAATGTGCATGAGTGCAGGGTAATTTTATACCACGGAGGAAGCAAAACAAACTAGTGGCAACTTTGTATGCACGGCGGTATGAATATTTTCTGTTCATAAGACAAATGCCTCATTGAGAATATCAAAGTTGCGAGGACTTAACGTTTATTCAAACAGCGATCTTAAAGTACACTCAAACTCGAAATAACAATTTATCGATCACATAAAGAGTTGTACTGTGTGAAACAGACCATTTTATTTTACATTTTCAAACCATTTTTAGCGGAGCAGAGTTGATATAAAAATCTTTTTTGTCTTTCACCGATGACATAACGCAGTAATAAAGCACATAATTTCTCAAATTGATGGAGGAAGTGCTTGTTTAAATATAACATAATTATGTACATCACACACCAATAAGAGTATAAAATGTACATTCATAATTTCATTATTCCATAATAAATGGATTTTAATATTATTGCGTGTGAACCTAACGCCTACTGTTACTTTTTAAATACTTTCTGTCCTAGAGTAGTTCCTTAGTTACCCAACCAGCCTTATTATGAAACTAGCAATTCGATATTCGATACTTTATATTTCAATAATTTGTACTTAGAGCAAATGCAAGTACTATAATCACTTAAACTTCTGTCACACATTATACTTGAATGATCTCCACTTGAACCATTATAGTTATCATTTAAATTTAATTATTTGTGCACATTGTCACCACTTTCAGGACTCTATGCCGACTTCATCACTTTCATAGCTTCATGAAATAACGTAATAATATTATACCAAGTTTGTTTTTGTGCTACTATCGATGTCAAAAGTTTTTACATAATATGGAAATAGGAATATCTGTAACAGTTTGTGGCTTGTAGTTGTTATCCTTGGAATGAATATTGAAAGTAAGGACTGTGTTTGACTTATGAGTATCAGTTGTTGTCATTTGCGATCCACAGAGGGTTGTTTTAGTTTCGAGTTAAATTTGTAATCCAAAATTTTCTATTGGATATAGGACTATGACTTGGGGAATTCCTATTACCAGGAGTGGACGTCTTCTAGCTGAGATGATGATGGTACTTGGTAGCACGGACTGTTTCCGCAACTCCACGTCCTGGCGTGTATTTTGCGTGCGGGTGGGAATGGTATTGTCACTCGAGCCACCCCATTTTTTTACCCCTGAGATGATGATATATAACGTAGTGGTTAAAGCGATCGCCTTTTATCACCACTTAGATCCGCTACTGAGTGTTGTGGGTTCGATCCTAGTACGATTATTCCTATAGATATACATCTTGTTCATTGTTGGACGATTTGTCAAGTTCCCCTTGACACAAGAATTATCCTAAGAGTACTATATTATTACGCTGGCCTGAGAAACTATTAACCTCATGCATTGGCCTTAGTTGTCCCTTGCGACACCCGCTGTATGAGTTGTGGTAGTGAAACTTTGTTTTCTTAATCACCTTTGAAATAACAAGTCTATAAAAGCAAATATGCCAATTAATCATAAAGAAGAGAACCACAATTCTTATACTACGAAGTACGCCCCATTATAATTATAACCAACAAATAAAAAGATTCTCTCTACAAACTACTTAAAAGTGACTCGGGACTATCATATCCGGGTTGGTGGTTGAACGAGAAGTACGATGCAGTTTATTTTGTACGTTTCTTTGTAAAGAAATCAGATAATAAGATACTCCAGACTTGCGCTTCCTGTGTTCTTCGGTTTGTTCTTAATTACTTACTACGCTCCGTATCGGAATAAATATGTTTTAATAAAATAAGGCTATTGTATCTCTTAGAAAAGGACTTGCTTTCAAATTTTAAGGAAAGTTCATTAACATTACCAATAATCAATATATATTATATCAAATTCTTGCGTTACTGACTATCTGACTGACAAAAAACGCACAGCCAAATCTACTAGGCGAGGGAAACTGACATTTGGTATGTATATTCTTCGGTGAGTTGATATCCAAGTATAATTTTGAGAGAGAGAGTAGCAGGTTTCAGAATGGCGACAACGCACGACGCAGTAGAGCTGAGCATCTCGTAAGGTGGATCGACGATCTTGTTGGCAATGCTGATAACTGTTGGATAAGGATAAAGATCAGTCCGTATCGAGAATCTTGAGTTAGACCTTTGTCTAGCATTAAACGTGTTTAAGCTTAGATGATGAATCCAACGATATCTTTTGTAGCGGCCCGCAACGTAACAGGATCGTTTTGCTGAGGTGACAAAGTAGGCTCCCCTGTTACGTTGCGTCGCCAAGCCGCCACAGTCGGTTTACCTCTGCCGTTCTATATGGTTCTATCGTAACGTGTCGTATTGTACTATATATATGTATTCAAAATTGTAATTGTCGAGACAATATATTAATATTCGTTTACTGAAGTTCCTTGAGTTTTACTGAAGAAGTCCTTAACAACCTTCTGAGGAGTCAGTGGATTGTGGCGCAATAGAGAACACCCACCCATATATCGCCAAAGTGGTGACCTCCGTTTGGACATTAAAAGGACATTTGCGTATATTTGAAGACTTTCGTAATTCAGCATCATGATACCAGTAACGACGACCATGGCAGGAAGATGCGTGGTGACCGAGACGGCAGGAGGTAAGCCGGTTGTCACCACAGTACCAGTCACCACGATGCCCGACCATCTAGCTGCTATTACAGTAACATCGCGAATCCCGGAATTTTGGACGAACATGCCGAGACTTTGGTTCAGTCAATTTGAGAGTATTATGGCCCAACAGAAGCAAAACGACGAGACAAAATACAACGTGGTAGTATCGAAGTTGAACATGGACGTTTTGCAACAAGTAAGCGACATCCTTCGTGATCCTCCGGCTACCGAGAAGTATTTGGCCTTGAAAGAGCGATTGATAGGTGTTTATGAAGAATCGGCTGAACAACAATTTCGAAAATTAGTGAGCGAGATCGAATTAGGAACCCAAAAGCCATCCCAATTGCTACGGCAAATGACTGACCTAGGGAGAAACTCAGAGATATCCGGACAAGCACTTTGCAATTTGTGGCTAGGAAAGTTGCCAGCAGCCGTTAGAGCAGGCTTAGCGGTAACCCAAGAGACAGACATACAGAAACTATCGAAAATCGCAGACAAAATCGTGGAAAATTTGAACGCAGATAACGTCGCAGTAGTACATTCGGAGAGCATACAGTTACCGTCGGCACCTTCGGGAAGCAGTCAAATATTCGCGGTTGGAGACCTGTTGACGCAGATAAACAAGCTGTCATTGGAAGTAGCGTCGTTAAAGAGCGAAGTCCAAGAGCACAGAAGGAACAGTTTTCGAGGACGCGTACAGTGGAATGGACGAGGACGAGCATATGGACGTTCCAGATCGAGATCGAGACCAAGAGGTACGCCGATGATGACCCCAGATGACCCCAATTGGCTTTGCAGACATCATTTCAAGTACCGTAGTCGCGCGCGTACCTGCGAGAAACCCTGCGCCTGGATTGAGAAGACGGAAAACTAGCTGCGGTACGTTCTGTGGCGGAGGAACATGTACCGGCAGCCAATAACCGCCTTTGCGTGACGGACTATCAAAACAAGATTCGATTTTTGGTGGATACAGGTGCGAACATTTCGGTCATTCCAGCAAAGTACAGAGAAAAGTGCAATGGTGAGTGTTCAAAATATAAATTATTTGCAGCCAACGGTAGTGAAATTAAAACATACGGTATTAGATCACTTGTGCTAAATTTAAACTTAAAACGTGCGTTTCGTTGGACCTTCGTTGTCGCGAATGTTACACAGCCTATATTAGGAGCAGATTTTTTGGGGCATTATAAATTGTTAGTAGATTTAAACTCTAGAAGATTAATTGACCAAGTTACGAATTTGAACATCCTTGCTTCAGTGGTACAGTATGATCAGGAATCTATCAATACAATTAGTAATAATCACCCTTACTATGATTTGTTGTTGAAATATTCAGATATAACAAAGCCCGTTCTATTTATAGATTCGCCGTCGCACGCAGTTTTACATTACATTGAGACGACCGGTCCGCCTGTGTATGCGCGCTCTAGACCGCTACCGCCGGACAGGTATCATAAAGTTAAGGCAGAATTCGCGTTGATGCAAGAGCTTGGTATATGTAGACCTTCAAAAGGGGCTTGGGCTAGTCCGTTACACGTAGTTCCGAAAAAAGACGTCCAGTTAAGACCTTGTGGTGATTATCGTCAGTTAAATAGTATTACAACGCCAGATAGATATCCGATTCCGCGGTTACAAGATTTTACTTACATTTGCGCCGGAAAAAAATTTTTACTCGTTTAGATATTAATAGAGCTTATCATTGCATACCGATCTCATCCCAAGATGTAGAGAAAACAGCTATTATAACACCTTTTGGTTTATTTGAATTTTTAAGAATGCCGTTTGGTTTGCGTAATGCCGCCCAAACATTTCAGAGGTTTATGAATAATAACGTATTACAGGGTTTAGAACAATGCGTAGAAAATAATTCGAAAAATGATAATAATAATAATTTAGAACCATTTTATTTCTGTTATTTAGATGACGTCATAATCGCAAGTGAGAATACCAATGTCCATAGAAAACACTTACAAGCAGTTTTTGAAAGATTCAATAAATTCGGTATCACTATAAATCTAAGTAAATGTATTTTTGGCGCATCCGAAATCGAATTTTTAGGATATAAAGTATCTTCTGAAGGTATTCTACCTCTTGAGGATAAAATACAAGCTATAATTGATTACAAAAAACCAGAAACAATAGAACAGTTACGTCGTTTCTTAGGAATGGTTAACTTTTACAGAGCACATTTACCACAAGCGGTCGAATATCAAAAAGAGTTAAATAAATATTTGCACAATGCCAAAAGGAAAGATAAGACTAAAATAATTTGGACCGAATCAGCTGACAAAGTGTTTTTGAAATGTAAAGAAAGTTTACAAAATAGTGTTATGTTGTGGCATCCGGTAATAGACGTTCCGTTGGCCTTGATGGCAGATGCGTCCAATTCTAGTGTTGGTGGAGTGTTGCAGCAAGAAATAAATGGTAAGTGGAAACCATTAGGTTATTTCTCGAGACAATTAACTGAAGCTCAACAAAAATATTCCACTTATGATCGCGAACTTTTAGCAATTTATTTGGTTATGCAGTATTTCCGTAAAATGTTTGAAGGTAGAAAATTAGTAATATACACCGATCATAAACCGTTAACATTTGCATTTTCTAGGAAAATAAGCGAAAAAGAGACCCCGCGCCGAACCCGTCAGTTAGCGTACATCAGTGAGTTTACGACGGATATTAGGCATGTTACAGGCGATAAGAACATTGTTGCGGACGCGTTATCGCGTATTGAGACTATTGACTGTCCTTCTTATATAAATTACAGTGAGCTAGCGAGAGATCAAAAATTAGATACTGAGTTATGTGATAGAATTAGTCAGGCAAAAGATACACCGCAATTTAAAGAAATATTTTTACCAAACGAGAAAGAATCAGTTATTTGTGATATGTCAACAAAAACAGCTCGCCCTTATCTTCCAGAAAAGTATCGTAAATTAGTTTTTGATAGTTTACATAATTTAAGTCACCCTGGTATTAAAGCAACAAAGGAATTAATTAAGGATAGATTTTATTGGCCTTCAATGAACGCACAAATTTCAAAATGGGCTAAGACGTGTATCAGTTGTCAAAAAGCTAAGGTGCAGCGTCATACGATGTCAGAATTAGGAAAATTTACGCCTAGTGCTCGTTTTGGACATATACATATAGATTTAGTAGGACCGCTGCCTACCACGTCAGAGGGGTATAGTTACTTACTAACTATTGTAGATAGAAGTACAGGCTGGCCTGAGGCATATCCATTGAAAGAGATAACGTCAAAAATGGTTGCGCAAGTTCTGTTTGAGAATTGGATAGCTCGTTTTGGATGTCCGGTACGGCTGACAAGCGACCAGGGCAGACAGTTTGAAAGCGATTTATTTTTACAGCTTACAAAATTATTAGGTATAGATAAAATTAGGACTACAGCATTTCATGCCCAAAGTAACGGTATGGTAGAAAGATGGCACCGTTCATTAAAAGTTGCGTTAAGAGCAAAATTAAATAATAATCCGAATTGGCTACGAGAATTGCCCATGATTTTGCTGGCGTTGCGATCTGTTCCGCGAAGTGATACGAACGTAAGCGCAGCAGAATTGACGTATGGTCTAAAGTTAAAACTGCCTGGCGATTTTTATGATAATAAGCACTGTAATATTAAGTATAATAACGAGTACGTTGAACAATTGAGAAATGTTATTAGGAACCTAAGACCGCGTAATGTAGCGCAAAGAGATTCACGTACAATATTTGTCCACCCTGATTTAAGTAGTTGCGAGTATGTATTCATAAGGGATGACGTAGTAAGAGGAACGCTTCAACCTCCTTATGTAGGCCCGTATAAGGTCATAAAGAGGGGAAGTAAATCGTTCAAGATTGATATTTGTGGAAATGTTAAATTAGTTTCGATTGATAGATTAAAGCCCGCTTATTTGTTGAATATTCCCTCAGAACAAGGATGTTCAGATGAGTATTGCGATATTAATTGTAAGGATATACAAAATGATCAACAAGAAAAATGTGAGAATAGCGATAAGCGTGTCACTTACACCACTCGCAGTGGCCGCGTATCTAAGTTGCCTGTTAGATTTTTGTTGGATTAGCATTTATTATTGTGAAATTGTTATTTAAAAGGTCAGATTGGCTAATTAGAAGCATTCTTGATACAAATTTTAACCAGTTAACAGAATTAGTTTTACATAGTAATTATGGGTAAATCTTACAGTAAAGAAAAAGACATTATTATTGCCCAAAACGGAGCAAATAATGCTAGAAACAGTGATTCCGAAATACAAAAGCATTTTGAGTTTTTTGGAGCTATCTTGTTGACCATTTTGGTGTTGTTATCTTTACTTATGGTGTATTTCTGTGTAACCAAATGTAAGAAACGGTCACGTAAGTGGATCCGTAGTGAAATGGTTTTGGCATCGATACCCTCGATAAGTGGTTTGCAACATGTGCAAGCACAGCAGTCTGCGCAGCATGGTAGTGGCCCACAACAGGCACAACCACAAGTTGTATATGCGTAGTGCAAGATGTGTTTATTAAATTCTTATGTCTATCCCACTGCTGGGCAAAAGGTATTCCACTGCTGGGCAAAAGCTACTCTTGACTCAATTTTAAAACTACGTTTATTAAATGTGTATTGATTGTGTATTTCTTATATTTTGTATGTGTAAAGCTGATGTTCAGTGCGTATACAGTCCTCCAGTGGACACTATCATCGTTAGGTAGCAGTTTCGATCCCAAGGCACCAGCCGTAGGGCTAGTTGTACTGTATACGAATTGAAATAATTTTCCGTATTGTTACTTTTGTAATAAAGGCAAGACTTAGAAAATAATATTGTATTTGATTGTGGAATAATTTTTGATTCGTTATAAAATATTGTAAACAATACTTAGAAGTTGATATCATGTTTGTTATATTTTATTCACATCCGTTCAAACCGTAACTCTAGAAGTTGTTTTAATGAATTGCATTTTGGCCAGTGTGAATGTTATGATTTCATCATTGTTCTTTGTTCGCTTTAATTCCTGCGTTATAAGCTAGCAACATCATGTAGCTGATTATATTAAGTTACATTCTGTGTATTCTTTTTGCTATGTCAGATTTTATAAAGGTGACTACACACTGGGTACTGTGGTTATTCTGATTATATGAAATAATGTATCGTATACAAGTATGTTTTGTATGTAATATTTTTGGATGTTTCTTTTTGTTTTTTGAAAAAAAGGGGAGGACCACTGTAGCGGCCCGCAACGTAACAGGATCGTTTTGCTGAGGTGACAAAGTAGGCTCCCCTGTTACGTTGCGTCGCCAAGCCGCCACAGTCGGTTTACCTCTGCCGTTCTATATGGTTCTATCGTAACGTGTCGTATTGTACTATATATATGTATTCAAAATTGTAATTGTCGAGACAATATATTAATATTCGTTTACTGAAGTTCCTTGAGTTTTACTGAAGAAGTCCTTAACAACCTTCTGAGGAGTCAGTGGATTGTGGCGCAATAGAGAACACCCACCCACTTATCGCCAAATCTTTGAACGTCCACGGCATAGATCACACTTTTTTTGTGCACTCAAATACAGAATGTCTGAAGCATAGTTGTACTTTTTTGTGCACTCAAATTATATGCAAATCACTATACTTACTGTATCTGCCCCACATCATATAACCAATATAGTAAACTACCGCTTATCTGTAAATATAAAATCCTTGCTTTACTGACTGACTGACAGACAAGCTACAGCCAAAACTATTGGGCACAAGAAGCTGTAATTTGGCATGCATATTCCCTGGGGAGCGTAGGGGTGCACTAAGAAGGGATTTCCCGAAATAACCACGGGAACAGGCAAAACGGATAAATAAAAAAGTCTAAAGTAGTCGAAACTAAAGAAAAGAAGATGTTTCCGTTATGCAAAAGTTTCTTGTCTGGTAAATCTTTATTTTTGAATATCTTTGCCAATAACAGGCTTTCTCGTACGATATTTTTTTGAGATTTTTTTGCACTGAAGATACGAGTACGTGTGTTTTGCTATTCGACGATGTATAAAAATTTTGTGGCTTATATTATAAAGATATCTGATTTTTATTTACCAAAAGGATAATTCATTGAATTCGTATGACTTACTTGTTATAAAAACGTATTAATGAAAGTAATGATATTGGGTCATTATTTGTAAATATTATTGTTATAAGCCATTATCAACAAAACAATGCGTACCCTTGCAAATTAAAACCTATTCAGAATCTTACCAAAGACAAAGGTTTCATTATGACAGCCTACAGACGTCCACTGCTGGAAATAAGCCTTTAAGGGGACCATGGTTCTCCACAGAGACCGATCTTGAGCCACCCGCATCCAACTGCTACAATAGCTTACATAAATCCAAACTTCTTAACTTTTATCCATCTCATCTTACATATTCTGATGAGAGCAGGTTTTCACACTCATTTGCAAATTTTCAATGAGATTTTTTCGGTTTACCCACCTTTTTAAGTATCATACTTCATAAAATTTATAAACATCATTAAAAAAAACAAGTTTAGTATTGTAATTTTGCTTTAATCTGTCACCAACCCCTTTCATTTTAATCAGCTTAGTCTAATAAAGAAGTTACGCCCAAAATTACTGCCATACATTCTGTTTTTCTTCCCTGAAATTCGCTGACACAATTCCCTTGTTTTTCTTTTATTAGCTTTACCTATGTATATTTATAAGTGTTCCGAAATCCAGCAGTGAATGAAACGCTTCTTTCAAAACAAGCTTTCATAATATTATGAGCGTAGCAGTAAGAACAAAGGGGCGTATGTACAGTTAGCAGTATAAATCGATATATATATAGATATCCCTTTCATCACAATGCCATATGATCAAGCGTGCCATATAAGTAGTTTTTGTTTGATCCGTTTTCACTTGTTGATCCGCCCATGATTTCTTGATCCATTGCGAGCGCCCAAGTCTCATGTTGCTCCCTTCGGATCAACTAACGTCAACGTCGTTGCTAATAATAATTACGCCATTTTTATACAAATCCACACTTTAGATATTTTAGATTTACTTGATGCGATTCAAATGGGCCAATCGCAGCGCAGTATTCTTCACAGAGGGCAGTCATTGGTTCTTGGTCACTTTTATATATTATTATTCTGTATTTCTTATCAATTCTCATAACTTGCGGAATTTCTTACATTCACTTGGTTTCTATGTCCATTTTTTCCAGCTGTTTTTTTTTACTTCGGAGTTTTTGGTTAAATATTTGTAGTTGGTAAGTACATTACCTACCAGAGGGGCCTGTGACAAAGTGGCGACCACTCGAATCTTTCAAAAATTCGCGAGGTAAAACGCGTTCGTCAAGATATTAATCCGCTTTAAATATGAACTGATACTGATAATCTTATGCACAATAGCTTATATGAATATTATGTGGCTCCATTACGTATGTACGCCACGTCATATCTGCGTATTTATATGAATTTGGGTCGTTTGGCTGATATGAAATATGATCATCATACCAGCCAAACGACGTCCACTGCTGGACATAGGGTGACCGGCCACAAAAGATCACATCCCTCCGTGCCTCGTAAAGCACGTAAAGCCAACGGTTTCGGTTATCATCTTTGACAGTCGTTAGGGCAATCAGTGCCCTCAAATATCTGGTCTAAACCATAAAATATACCTACGCCTTCGGGTTGTAGAGGGCAGACGGCAGTCGCTCTGTGAAAAAGCTAATATTCTGTCAAGTCTAGGCATCTATTATGAAAATGTTTCTGAAATTTCTTTCTAAACACAACCAAATACCCACGATGGAGTTCCTTCGGACATCCGGGTCGGCATCACTGGTTTCTATGGGCAACGGTTAGCCGCTTATCATCAGGCAGGCGCATTTGCCACCCTTGTAGTATAAAAAAGAATACTTCATTAATATCGTTCTAGAGCTGCGTAGTCCTCATGAGCAAATGTACACGACGACCGGTTAGCGCAGCGGAAGTGTAAGCGACTGCGTGCGTGCATGTATTTCTTTGCATAATATTGTATGTATTTACAAAAAAAAGTATATATTTATGTTTATCCATTATCTAGTACTCATAGTACAAGCTCTGCTTAGTTTGGGACTAGATGGTAATGTGTATGTGGTAGAATATTATTATTATTGTATAACCTTTACTGGAGCCAATTAAGTTAACAGAATGTGGCATATAATTTAGAGTACAAATGTAATAATAGTTTTAAATAGAAAATAGTTTACCATACTACTAATAATCATGCAATTACATACATATATACATAGACTCACGCCTGTTCCCCGGAGGGGTAGGCAGAGACTACGGAACGCCATTTGCAACGATCCTGATATACCTCACTTGCTTCAATCATGCAATTAATTAACTTAATCCTGGAGCTTTATAGTATTGATCGGTTGGTTAGCTGGTAGTATTATGACTGGATTTAAATAAGTATACAGATATGGCATGTAAAGTATAATGTGGAGCCACATCACATTGATTTGTTTTTATATAAGTTTACTGGATTCAAATAAGTACGTACGATGCAGCATGTAATCAGAGTTAAATAATACGTAAATAAATAACATAATGCTAGCAAATAACTCTATGGCTGCTATAATTTCACTCGTTGATCTAACAATGCATGGTTATCTTAATATATAAAATCCTTGCGTTACTGACTGCCTGACAGACACGCTACAGCCGAAACTATTGGGCGCAGGAAGCTGAAATTTGGCATGTATGTTTGTTGGTGACCGTAGGGGTGCACTAAGAAGGGATTTCCCGGAATGCCCACGGGATCGTCCAAAACGGGTAAATTTAAAAAAAATGCGGGCGTAGCTGCTGGCGTCCTCTAGTAATAAATATAAATCCTCTGGATCAACTTATGTATGGAAAAGAGATAAGGATTTCATCTAATGATATTAAATATCTATGGGCCTTATGCGAAGGCGCAAGGTCACTCAGAGAGTGATGGAGAGAGCTATTTTTTAAGGTTTCCTGTGCGAGATCGAATCAAAAATGAGGAGATCCGCAGGAGAATCAAAGACATAGCTCTCCGTATAGTCAAGCTGAAGTGGCAGTGGTCAGGGCACATATCTCGAAGTTGAGGCCGTGGAGGCAGAAAGGTTCTGAAGTGGTGGCCACATACCGGATGACGCCGCAGAGGAAAGTCCCCCGCAAGGTGGATCGACGATCTCGTTAAGAACGCGCGAAGCGGTTGGATGCGGGCGGCTCAAGACCGGTATGTGTGAAGAACCTTGGGGGAGGCCTATGTCTAGCAGTGGACGTCATTTGGCTGATATGATGATGAATTTATGATATTTCATCATAAGCAGCACGAAGATATGGCGCGGCGTGTATAGTAATGTAGCCACATAATATCCATAAGATTGTGTGTATAAGATTATCAGTATCAGTTCATAATATTTAAAACGGATCAATATAGTATGCTTTCGGATTTGACAATGTATGGACGTAATGAATATAAATTCAATGGATCGTCTTATGAATAGAAAATTAAAATTTAAATAATTGTAACGTGAAACCATTAAGTATTGATTGACGGGTATATGTATGTCTTAAAGGAGCCAAATAAATATACAGATTATAGTATATAATTATGTGTTAGATAGTAAGCTAAAATATTCGAACAAAAATACTCAAGTAACATAACCCTGGAGCCACATAATATTAACCAGCAGGTCTCATATAATATATAGTTTTGGATTCAAATAAGTACGCACATGTGGCGTATAAAGTGAGCGGCCCGTGGCAAAGTGGCGACCGCTCGAATCTATCGATTCGCTAGGTTAAGCGGGTTCGTCACCATCTGGTTTATAGATGGGTGACCGGCCACAAAAAGTCACACCCTCCATGCCTCGGAGAGCACGTTAAGCCGTCGGTCCCAGCTGTCATCAAAAAGGTCCTTGACAGTCGTTACGAGGAATTAGTACCCGCGAACATCCTGACTCTGGTCTAAACCATAGAATATGGCTAACCCTTCGGGTTGCGGAGATCAGACGGCAGTCGCTCTGTGGAAAAGCTAATATTCTGTCAAATCTGGTTAGACTAGAGCGCGGAGCCCGGGCTCGAAGGCGAAGGCCTGGATACAACTGGCATAACGCTCGGAGTATGGTGATGACTTGGCATAATTATTATACAGTACAAATGGAGCCAAATAGTATACAAGAAATGGAAAATCTCTCTGGTTAATCTCTGGTTAATCTCTCTGGCTATAATTTCCGTAGCTAAGGATGACTTCTCTTGAGCAAACAAGATCGTCAACTCGCGCGCTGCACCTATTAAGTTCGTTCCATTATCGCTGTATAGGTCAGAACAATAACCACGTCTTGCAATACACCGTAAACCGTTTAAAGGCTGCAAGAAATCCTGAAGATGTGAGATCGCTCACAGCTTCTAAATGAATAGCTCTTGTAGCCATGCATATGAACAAACATATATATCCTTTATAGGATTGGTGACCCCTGCCTTTGGACGTTTTTATTTGTATAGGTCCAGCATAATCAACACCACTTTGGTAAAAGGGTCGAACTGGTGTTACTCGAGCTGGAGGTAACTGTCCCATCAGTTGGTTTCTTGTTTCAGCAGCATGTCTAACACATACCACACACTTACGGACAAACATTTTCACACAATTTTTTGCGTCGAATATCCAATATTTGGAGCGCAAGTAATTCATAATTATTTGTGGTCTACCATGCAAAGTGTTCTTGTGAGCTTCAGCAATGATTAATTCGGTTAAGTGAGATTTAGAAGGCAAAACGATCGGATGTTTTGTCTCATTACTCATATCCGATCGTTCTAAGCGTCCACCAACTCTCATTATACCAGAATCATCGAGGAATGGATTTAGTGAGGTTGTTTTACTTTTTCTATCCACTTGCCCCTGATTTGTAAGATGTTTAATTTCTTGCTGAAAACTTGTTGCTTGACATTGTTTTATACAAACATGAAGAGCTTCGCTTAGTTCAGTGCTAGTTAACCACACAGGTAACTGAGTAATGTGTAACTTTCTTGCATGCTTGATGAATCTTATGCAATAAGCTAAAACTCTGATCATCTTCCGAAGTGAAGAGAATTTGGTAAAAACTGCACGAGGTTCGATTTCAACTAAATGACATACCTTCTTTCTTTCTTCTAAATGTGTTTCAGGTACACAATGACTCTTAAAGCTTATAGTTTTATCTTGCAACCATGATGGCCCTGTTTTCCATAATTTTATGATCGGTAGCTCAGATGGTTTTACGCCCCGAGAAGCGCCACCTGCTGGGTTATCAGCTGATGACACGTGGGCCCATTGATTCCTGTCTAAAATGTTCAGTATTTCAGACACCCGATTCGCTATGAAAGTTTTCCATCTGCTTGGATGACTACTTAACCAAGCCAGTACAACTGTTGAATTTGTCCACGCTCGTATGTTAGCCTTAGGTACGTTTAAAACCGAAGAGACTTCTTGCAACAGTTTGGCTACTAACACAGCGCCGCATAGTTCGAGTCTCGGAATAGAAACTTGTTTGATAGGTGCTACTTTGGTTTTCGATGTTATTAAATTAACATAAACTTTTTCTGATTTGTCAACTACTCTCATGTAAATTACAGCAGCATAGGCTTCATTGGATGCATCACTGAATCCATGTAGATCAACGGTGAGATCTGAAAATTTGGTGTCAATCCAACGTGGAAGCTGAAACTTGGTAAGTTCGGTTAACTCTGCACGGTAAGTAATCCAATCATTTAATAAGTTTAGTGGTACTTCGCCATCCCATTCTATGCCTGATAGCCATAACTTTTGTATCATTATTTTTGCTTTTATTATTGCTGGTGATATCCATCCCATTGGATCGAATAAACTTGCAATATCTGACACAACTTTTCTTTTGGTTACAGGTTTGCTGAGGGGCGGTAGCTGCACAGAATATTCGAAGCAGTCAGCGCTTCGGCTCCAGTTAAGTCCTAATATTTTTATCACATTATCCAATTTTAGTTCGAGATGACTTTCAATTAGTTTGTTACCTTCACTTATTTCCTGTAGCAGTTGCTCATCATTGGTAGACTATTTTTGAAGTTCAAACCCTCCCCTTTTAAGTAGATTGTTCAATTGCTTAACTGTTTCTCTGCCTTCAGATGTTGTTTGACAGCCTGTAAGAAGATCATCGACATAAAAATCGTTTAATACCTTTTCAGATGCCAACGGAAAATGTTTACATTCGTCATATGCCAACTGGTGAAGAGTTCTTACAGCTATGTATGGAGCAGGGGCAGTACCAAACGTGACCCTCTCTAAACGCAAATGTTTTAATTCGCCTGAAAATTCAGAATGCCATAATACACGTTGGAAATCTGAATCGGAATCTGAGACTTTCACCTGCCTGTACATTTTTACGATATCAGCCACCAGACAAATGGGGTGAAGTCTCCACCTCATCAGAAGATGTCTTAAACCTGCCTGTATAGTAGGACCTACTAACAGATCGCTATTGAGTGATACACCATTGCAATCACAACTTGAAGCATTAAAAACAATTCGAAACTTAGTAGTTGTCTTATCATTTCTTACTACTTCGTGATAAGGTAAGTAAACTGCTTCTGGTTTATTAATCTCTTTCTCAGGTACCATTTGCATATGACCAAGCTTCAAATATTCCAAAATGACTTCAGAATATTGAGATCTTAATTCCGGTAATCGTTTAAACCTATTTTCCAGCATAGAGAAGCGTTTTAAGGCAATTACACGTGAATTCCCATACTTACATTTGGGATCGTCATCTTTGAAAGGTAATGTAACCACATATCTACCATCAGAATCCCGTTTAGTAGATTTCTTGTATATATCTTCACACCTTTGTTTATCGGGCGTAAATTTGTTGTTCATTATGTTAAAATTATTTGATTCTAATTCCCAAAACTGTTTGATGTTGATTTCTTCATTGTTTATTTGTATGTGCATGTTCACAATGGAGCTTTGATTAGTTAAAGCTGTATTAGATTGATTTCCAATACCAACTTTCCCAGACAAGATCCAACCTAGTTTGGTGTTTTGTGCTATTGGTGTTCCTGGAGGTCCCGTTATTAAACCTTCAGCTAAAATTTGACAATAGACGTCAGCACCCAGTACCAAATCAATCTTATTTGGTATGTTAAAATTTGGATCTGCCAGCTTCATTCTAGGTAGCTTGGACCAAAGCTGCACTACAACTTTTTTTCTGGAAGAAATGATGTCAACTTCTTCAGAACGTGGGCTTTGATACTTACGGTAAATTCAGGATCTTGTAAAGATTGCAGTTTCAAGTTAACTACATGTTTAGAGTTGAGTAATGTATGTTCCTCTCTTCCTATCCCAGATATAACGCAGTTGGTTTGAACTTGCCTAAGCCCAAGTAATTGAGCTGCAGACTCCGTAATAAACGATGCCTGTGATCCCTGGTCTACTAAAGCCCTCAGCGTTACATAAGAACCTGTACTACATTCAGCATTTACCAAAGCCGTTGCTAAGATAACTTGACAGTTGCTACCGGAAAAACAGCTAGCAACATTGTCCATTTTGGTCTCGTCTTGAAATGTTGTACTTACGACAACATTGGTATCATCAACTGATTGTTTAATTGGTTCCCTAGTATCAGTTGATTGGTTAAAATTAACGGTGTGTAGCAGAGAATGATGTTTCCTTTTACAAATTCCACACCTTGTAGGTAAACGGCACATTGAAACAGAATGGTTTGCATCTAAGTAGTTATAACATAATCCCATTTTGTGGACAAAATTACGACGAGCTAATATTTCTTCTTTAGAAAATTGTTTACAGTTTCCTAATTAATGGTCAGTTTCAGAACAATAGACACAAACAGATTGAACATTAATATTATTGCTAGTTGCATAATGAGACTTGGTAACTTTTACATTGTTGTGAGTTAAAAATTCAAGAGATCTGAATCTATGCTCCAAAATATCAAAAAATTGAGTTAATTGTGGTAATTTATCTGAAAGGCTACAAACTTTTTCTTCCCATTGCTTTCTAGATTCATTATCAAGTTTCAAACTCAAAATATAAATTACCTTTATATCCCAGTTTTTGATATTTATGCCTAGATTTTCCAAAGCATTCAGACATTCCTTTGATGTATCTAATAGTTCTTTTAAAGAAGTTGACGATTCATTAGGTAAGTTCTTTTGACCGAAAAATCTTTCTAATATACAGTTGGTTATAATTTTTTTGTTGTTAAATCTATTTTCTAAAGTATGCCAACACGTTTCATAATTATCGCTAGTGACTGGTAAATGTCGCAACAGCCGCTCGACCTCTCCAGTGAGGTAACTCTTCAAATAGTGCAATTTCTGAACATAAGACAACGATTTATTGTTGTGGATCAGTGACAAGAAAAGATCACTGAAAGTTGTCCACTCTGAATAATCTCCAGAAAACGTCGGTATGGAAATTCTAGGTAGCTTCACAGTGGTGATGACATTTTCCTTGTTACTACCTGTACTCGTTTTTTCATCAGTGGGTTCGGCTTTCAAATTAAATAAACGCTCTTTTAGTGCTATTTTGTACTCTATGTACTGATCTTCGGTGTTACAATAATAGTCTTTCACAATGTACTCAAACTTCTCAAGTTCTTCTCGTTTGTATTGTGATGTCTTGAACGATGATCTTTAAGTGTGTCTGTTCAAAAGTCAACCACTGTTTTTCCAAACATTCCAACCTTGTTTTCAAATAACTTAAAGTTATTGTTTCCTTGAGTGATTTCTTAAAATTTTTGTGTCCTCTTTCGATCTGGTTATAAATATCAGACTGAATGCGAATTAATAAATCCATTTTGTTTTTAAATAAATTATTTTAATCAACTTGTTTGAGGTTGCTATGGCAATGCTTTCGAATTTTTTTTAAGTTGAAACCGCTCCCAAATTTTCTAAGTCCCGTAAAAATATCTTCAGAATTATTCTAAGTGTTTAAGATTGTTGAAAACACTTAGTCGAAATCGGGCATAGGTTCCCCGTCTTAACCACAATTCGCGTGAAATTTTATAAGTCCTAATACTCCTAATTCACTCACGATCTATGTTACTGAATAAAGAGTACTCACAGTTTGTCCTTTTTGGTCACAACCTATTTACACACATTTACTTAGCTTCCGAATTTTGCCGTTACGTGTCGGCTCCTTCCGTAGGTGTCAATTAGTTTCACTGTTTCACTCTCGTTCTTCTGGCGCTAAATCCGGCTCGAAGGACTATGAATAATACTCGGGTTCCAAGACGAAGACAATTTAATCAAAATTATGACAGCTATATATACAATCCCAGGTAACGAAACCATAGCGCGATTCAGCCTAATGGTACGTAGCCATCTATCAAGCTCTGACCAAAAGAATCACGCTTTATAATTATTATAATTACATTATATTTAATTTGGACACTAGTGTCAGTTTATTTAGAAGGTACTGACGCCTTGTAACGACTGTCAAAGATCTTCATGACAGCCGGGACCGACAGCTTAACGTGCTCTCCGAGGCATGCCACAAGCGATAATTAACAATTAAATACGCACTTAACTCCGAAAAGTCAGTGGTGCGCGCCGTGGATTCGAACCCGATACCCTCTGCATGGCAGTCTCTTGGTATATCCACTCGGCTATCGCTGCCTTCTCTGACCTAAAACAGATTTTTCTGCTCTATAATTTATGTATGACTGGTCTTTTTAGAGAATATCTTTTAAACACCGTTTGCCTAGGCCAATGCGCGTGACAACGCACGCCTTTTCACACACTTAGGTTCCACTGCCAAGTTCCACCTCCACGAGTGAGCTTATTTGTCATATGTATTATACGAGATATACGTGAGATCCTCTCATCATACCTCCAAAAATAAAACACCGGTCCAACCAAAACTGCGGTCGTCGCCCTCCTTCCTTCTTTCATATGTCAGCAACAAATATTGCTCATTGTTTCCTTTCCTATTATTTCCATTAATAGATTTTCCTCTATCTCACCTATTGCTGCCGACACGCGTTAATCCGTACAGACATTCCCTTCACAAAGCGACCGTCTAAAACAAGGGTCACAGGGTTTGTTGGTGCCATCATAAAGATAAGATTTTGGCTTCACTGACTCCACTGTCAATAGTACCTATACTATCGGAATATCACAATCTTCCCTGTATTGTTCTTATTGGGCATGCTGTATGTGGAATAGAGGAAGCCAGCAGCTACGCCTGCACTTTTATTAAACTTTATCTTTAATTTATCCGTTTTGACCTATCCTGTGGGAATTTCGAGAAATCCCTTCTTACCCAACTAGTACACTAGTGGAAATAGCAGCCTATTTTGCAACTTTTAGCTGTACAACAAACAGCGCTTTTGGGGTCCAGAAAGTGGTTTAAAGTTCTACTATTGCTTCCGTAACTGCCCATAGCTGTAAATATCACTAGGGTAGCAGAAACTGAACCAAAAGGCACTCTAGGTTTTATAAGAGTTCATTTTACAACCCAATTGCCGTCTATAGCTTTAAAAGGGAGTTGAAACATGTATGTTAAAGATTAAAGCTGCTAAAAAGCATCCATTGCCGGTGCATTACGCTTCAGAACTGCATAAAGACTTTGCAGATTTTTTAACGGAACTGTATAAAAGATATATTTATCACTGTTCTGCCACTGAAAGTTTCACTGCAGAAGTGATTTGTTCTTTTGCGCAAACTTAAGTAGGAATTTGATCGTCTGTTTTACTAATAGCGACATTAAGGCTTCACAATAGAAGGAAGAGAGTAATGGACATTGCCTACTACTTTAATTGGAGGAATCACATTTAATAAAATATTTAAGCCAGTTTAAAAGAAATATGGATCTGAAAGCATGGAAGTTTAAACAAAGAACTGGTGGATATCGCAAGAAAGTACGGAGAGTATATCAGAATATGCAGAAATTTAAAAAATAAGTACGAGTCAGACTCGCGCACGAAGGGTTCCGTACCATCATCTATAAAAAATATCACGTTTGTTGTACGCATACTTAAATTATACTTAAATATTTTTTAAGTTACTATCTGTTTATTAAGATCGAGACAAAAATTGCTTAAAAATTTAGTTTCTTGTATGGATGCCCCCCTTTAATTTATTTATTTATTTATTTATAAGGATCGGCAACAAATGATACACAATTCTTACACAATAAAAGATATTACAATAATATATGCCTTGTGCTCATTCTGTTATAGGCAACCACAACTAACACATTACTTTAATATTTACTTTGTTTTTATTTAATTATTTATTTTGAAACGTAATACACAACTACATATTCTGTGAAAATCTTAAGCGTGTACCTGTTACCGTTAGTAATATTGAGCAAAAAATACGAAAAAAAACACGTTTGTTGTATGGGACCCCACCTTAATATTCTAATTTTTTTAATTTTAGTATTTATTGTTACAGAGGCCACGAAAATACATAATTTGCGAAAATTTCGGCCTTCTAGTTATAACGGTTTATGAGATACAGCCTGGTGACAGACAGACAGACAGCAAAGGCTTCGTATTAATAGGTCCCGTTTTTTACCTTTTAGGTACGGAACCCTAAAAAAGCACAAAGAATTTAGTTTTACATTTCAATGATTTAATTTTATCTAATCAAAAGGCAGATAAATATTTATTAACTATTAAAAAAGAAGTGATGGAGGTGATATGTATCAAAGTTGACGAAAATAAAATAGGTACCTACATATTTGACCTTCCAATCTTCTCCTCTAATCTAAATATTTTCAAAAGCAACTATACGGGGCCAATTCTCCTATTTTTATATGACATTGATATTATATTTTGAATTGACTCAGAAGCGGTATTCTGATAACCGAATGTCATTATCGTATAATTTGAAATAAACAGTTCGTCGTTGACACATATTTTGAGACTTGTTTCAATTTACGATCTCGTTACAACTTCGTCCATTTGTGACGTAAGTATGACACTGGCATGATATCGAAACTATATTTATTTAGGAGAATTGGGCCCCAGTTTTAAGTTCAGCATACGGGTGTTCGCCATGTGATGTTAAATGTAAACTCGATATGAATCGGATTTATATTTTGTTCCTTTACTACGCACATTATAACGAGTACAATCGAAGCGCATCTTGTATAATTGTCTTGGTAAATTGAAATAAAAAAAAATGAGATAAAATCAACTTGTTTTATTGGCAAATTGGCCCATAATTGACATTATTAAAATAATGGAACTAGGTAAATTCTAAAATAACAACAGTACTTATAAACAATATATGCACAACATTGTCTTTTGTCTCATTCTCTTCATGTGTCTGACATTGTTCCTTTTAACAATGCAGTTTATTTTAGTCCAGCTTGATTGTGGAGTTGAATCTTCTATTTTATATAATTATTTACTTTTTTGTTCGGCCAGTGTAACACTCCGTGTATTTCACACTTAGATGGACAGATGCAAAGTTCTTGTTTATTTTGTTGTTCATTATAAGTTTGAATTATTTTGAAAGGCATTCTGAAAACATGGTAAGACATACTTAGTAAGTGTTAAACAATTGAAAGAGCGAAAAACATAGAAGCAGCTACAAATGATCATCGTATTTTAGGGTTTTCAACGAGTTCTATGGATCTCTAAACAAACAACCATTAGTGTGGTTCGATATCTGCAGTAAGTACGAAATAAAAGAGATTGTAAAGACTTGAACTGCATTAGTGGTACAGGTATTACTTGGGACCTTTAGAAGAGTGAAACTTAGGGCTATGACGCGCAGAGAGGAAGTTTTAAGGTTGAAGTTGCAAGTTAAAGCTGCTTCTCAAAGACGACATGTTTGCAGGACATTATTTATCATTACTTGAGAAATTTATAGGTTTTTATCGCAATCTGTAGTAAAATATAACTAAATATAGAACCAGCAACTTAATAAATACAATTGTACTCAAGTATGTAATTTCAATATCGTGTAGGATTGTGATTTAAAAATATTTATATAATAATATTTTACATATTTTACGATATTTTGAGGTAATTATTGAGGCGCGTTAAGGATACTCCAATAACATCAACTATATGCACGATAAACTGATCTGCGTTTGTAGCCACTTGCATATAATACAAAATATAGCTCAAAAACACTAACCTTCTTATTATTTATTTGTATTCAGTAATGTCTGACTCAGGAACAACAGATGTATTTAATAAATGAGAGACAATGAGAATGATCAGTGATCCTTTATTCGTTCAGTTAAACCTGTCATTCATTCAATAAGCGCCACAAGAGCTTTAGTGTGGTGTTAATTATTAGTTGCCGCTGCTGTAGCACTTTTATGCCTCTATTATGAAGTTCTAATGGAACTATAGGTTGCAAAAAGTTGTGCCCCTTTGGCTCCAAAGCGGCTGCATAAGGTCTGCAGTGCACGCTCTGGCGCTTGACCTTGGCACCTTTGGGAATAATCGGATTAGCTCCAAAGCTCTTAAGCAGCAGTGTGTGCTAGTTGGGTATTGCACACATACGGTCCCCAAGGAACATACATGCCAAATTTCAGCTTCCTGCGCCCAATAGTTTTGGCTGTAGCGTGTCTGTCAGTCAGTCAGTAACGCAAGGATTTTATATATACAGACTAGAGGACCCCATCAGCTACGCCTGCTTTTTTTTTAAATTTACCCGTTTTGGCTGATCCCGTGAGAATTTCGGGAAATCCCTTCTTAGTGCACCCCTACGGTCCCCAAGGAACATACATGCCAAATTTCAGCTTCCTGCGCCCAATAGTTTTGGCTGTAGCGTGTCTGTCAGTCAGTCAGTAACGCAAGGATTTTATATATTAAGATAATAATAGGTTGATAGTACTGACGGTTCAATATGTATCGTTATGTGCGTTTTAATGACAGAAGGCACATACTACTAGGTGGTCCATGGTAAAAGGTCAATCTTCGTGAATCTGGCCTAAGTTTCGTTTGTTTGAGGGATACTTTCTAGTGATATATATTTTATGTAACTTTTCTTGAGACAAATTAAATGAATAAATTGATAAAAGTAGACGTTTTCTATTTTATCTTTGGCTTATATTGAGAATCGTAATGTATTCAAAATTAAGTTTCTTCACATTTATAGCATCTGCGTTCTATTGCAAATACTTTCTCTCTTCGCTTGTGGTCTCAAAAACTAATAATACTTGAAATGGTGGCTTAACTACTTTGGTCGGTCAATCGCCTTATTTCCGTCTATCCATCCACCTTCCAGCCAAATTGCATATTCTTGGCATTGTCTTAGAAAATAAACAATTTTTTATAAGCAATACTATTCATCATTATATCGACCAAAAATTTGAAAAAAAAACAACTGTCTTATACAAATCAGGTACAAACACTAAGCCATATACGCACCCTTACCAATAGTAACGTGTACGAGACACGTTGAATTACGCACAATATTTGCGTTTGCCACGCCAATATCAAGGTTTTGTTTGCATTCGATTATTGTTAAAGAATTACGCGGAAACGGCTTCCAAATGTGGCGCCGTCACTATTTTGACGGTAAATATAATGTACGTCATGCGTGAAAGTAAAATGTTCTGCTTTATCGTGCGTTGCCGTTTATGCGTGTTGAATACTGTCGTCTCTGTCTTTCAATTACCTTATTGTATTTGGATGCGTGTTTTTAACTTCCTTGTTCCATTTGTTGTTAGTTTTACCGGGATCAGTTCAATCTGAAATGGCTTGATATTAAATTGAATAATTATTATTTGGTTTATATTCTTTGATTTCCATAAAATACCATACAAAAGGTATTAGCCAGTCGTTGTAATGAATTGAATCAACGGGATAGTAGTCCGTTAGATGCTGTACTCAGTTATGACACAATAAGATTTATTGTCGCAATCACTACCATGTAATATTCATGACTTCAATATAAATGCTTCGACTTGGCGACTCTGTATACTGGGAGTCAAATTCACAGAAATATCTTATGAAAAGCTTCTGAATGCTTGAAAGGCGCTTAAGAGGGTTCTTAGCACAAACATAATAATTATAATTTGTGACGTTTTAAGAAAATATTGACGCTTCTATACAATTTTAACTTAAACTCACAGAAGTAGTAATGTAAAATCAAAATGATTGGTAGAATATTCATTATTAAATAAAGGCAATTTTTTTAGTATCGCTTATTGCCAGTGATGCAGTCATAATTATCCGGCTAACTGCTCAAAGATGCCTTTTTTTGTTCCGACGTTTTTGCCAGCTAAGCTCGATGTTAGTCACAGGGGATTTTTACTTACATATTAATCTTCAGCTGACAATAGAACATTGCAAATGCATATATAATGCTCAAAAACAATCCATAAATTTACAGATTTGTCTGTACTTTTTAAAAATCGACATCCATCCATACTATCTCTATAAGACCTGCACTAATATATTAAGTACTTCAGTAAAGAATTAACGTTTTCTTAGTAAAAAATGTGATAAAATGAATTTTATCACATTTTTTACTAAGAAAACGTCTCACTCGTCTCACACTTTCATGTCCCAAACATTCATGTTTGGGACATGAAAGTGTGGCATAATAACAAAAATATGACGTGGATTGTGTAGTCTACACTATAATTATATAGTGTCTTGCGGTAGCTACATTTAAATTTCAAAACGAAACCAGCTATTCGCGGGTCTTCCCACTTGCGTACCATGGCTGTACGGCAAACGTACCTCAAAAAAGGTTCCCTCTGTATAACAAACTGAGATCAGGAAATCTATTAAAGGGAACCCTAAGGCCTTCTGTGTGGGCCTCCGGTACTAATGCAGATGAAACGATTTTTATACAACGATATGGCAGTGGACTGGATAGGCCTAATGGACTGGCGGTTGAAATTATAAATTCTAAATGTATAATGACTAATTTCTTGCCACTTCTTAAAGTTCTACTGTAATATTTTTCGTTATCCTTATAGTTATTGAAAAAGCCTTGCAGTAAGAGCTTTGCTTGTTGCTACTATTGTTAGTGATCGTGGCTGCTTAGCGAAATTTTTATGTGATGATCCTGACGCTAATTTTGTATCTATTTATAGAATAGAACCATGGAATATCGCTATCGCTTTGGGTGATGGAGGTCAGACAGGCCTACTGCCTGCCTAACTTACGCCACCCGCCTGTAAAAATGCTAATATTCAGACAAATCATGTTAGACTAGTAAGCGGACTTAGGTTTACGACTGGGACTAGCTAGGAGGATGGTGATTATACGCAGACTTAGTAATTCAAGATTTGACGTCGTGTGGGTTATTTCTGAATATATTGCCGTATATTAGATCTGAAAAAGTTTGCATTCTTCCCTAATATCGCTTTAGCTTTTGCAGACGATGCGGAATTACTAAGACTGTTCTGCAAAACTTCTGAATGGCCTGCAAAACAGAAATATTACTGTGCTCTAATAAAGCAACCTTTATTTGGAATATCTTAACGTTTAAAAGTAGGTCGTAAACCAACCAGTTTGTTCTGCGATTTTGACGATAACTTTACATAATTTACGGCAGAATAGTCTAAGTACACGTTACACATCCAGTAAATCTGTCATAATCATTATATGCCTAATAAAATTGAAGTTTCTTCTCTTTAATTTCATTTTATAATAGTTCTTTTCATTCCAGACATGTCATAGATTCTATACGAGTTTTGCTTTCTAGTACAGTTTACAGGATCTTTGTCTACAAAGTTAAATAAAGGAAGGTTAACACTTGTCATGATGAAGGTTTAATATCAAAGTTGAGCTCACGTTATTATGACACATACGACGGACGTAAACATGTTATAATTTAATTTAGTTTGTTTTATTTTATTGTCACTAAATACAGGTAAATTGTGCACACACTATTTCAAACATACATACATATCGTCACAAGGGTTAACTTTGTGACCCATATGATGATTAATAGTTACTTATTAAAATTGATATGCTTATTTAAAAACTTGTAAATAGTAAAAGGTTGAGCGGATAGCAAATTTGTTGAAGAACGGATAGAATCATGATGTCAACCACTTCAAATAATGTTGGAATTTGAAATTAGCAAAGAAGTATTCAGAATAGCACGCTGACTCTACAGTACTAAAACGAGTGTTGTATACCCTTTTGGCTATTTAAAAGATACATTTGTCTTTGAAAAGTACACCGAGATATTATTAAAACATCATCATCAAAGAAAAAAACCTAGGTCACTTTCACAAAGATTGACATTTCTTCCTATAAAACGCTCGACGTTTTTCCCACATTTCACCTTCAGTACCATCAGCGATTATGCACAAATAGTAAGACCAATAAGAACAATACACAGAAGATTGTGATATTCCGATAGTATAGATACTATTGACAGTGGAGTCAGCGAAGCGAAAATCTTATCTTTATGATGGCACCAATAAACTCTGTGACCCTGAATGAGACGGTTGCTCTGTGAAGGAAAATATGTCTGTTCGGATTAACGCGTGTCGGTGGCAATAGGTGAGATTGAGGAAAATCTATTAATGGAAATAATATGAACGGAAACAAAGAGCAATATTTGTTGCAGACATATGAAAGAAAGAAGAGTATATGTAGCGTTGATTGATAAAGATTTTCAGTAGCAGTGCTACATGGATCTTAAAATACTAGATTGACTAGGTCAGTACTTCATTGTCACAGCAAATAGATGTGTAACAATATCCTTCATGAGTGACAGTGCGGCACCCTAAATCTCTGGGAAAGAAGAAAATACTGATTATGATAGGCAACAACCGCAGTTTTCTCATTTTTGGTGACATAGTGAATGATAATGGTGTGTGATCTTGTCATGTGTATCTTGTATAGCACGCAAGACTTATAACCTCAGAGTGGCTCATCGTGCCTGTAGGTGACTGGGCAGTGGAACCCAATCTTGTCACGCGCATTGGTCTGGGCAAACTGATTTTTAAGGTTATTCTGTAAAACTCCCAGTGGTAAATAAATTATAGAGCAGAAAAGTCAGATTTAATATACTTTTATTTATAATCTGAGAATTACAGGGTAATTAAAGTAGTAAAATACATTTTACAACATCGTATTTAACCGTCTCTGGCCAGGTTTTTGTATGAGCCTGTTCTTGACTTAAGATAGTAATTTCATATGTACTTTCTTATTTTGTAAGTTTTTGTACTTTGTTTTACAAGCAAGCGTGTGAAATGCTCGAGATATCTACCTATGCGTAAAGGACGTGTATATGACAAACTGGCGCGAGAAATGCATCGATTTTGTAATCATTAGAAAAAATATGTTGTCACTTTGAGCCTCAATATCTTCTCCTGAAGCAGTAATTTCCCAGGTACGGTACCGTGGTAAAAAATGATTGTAGTGATTGGTACAATATGGGATTTAATTTTCTTTAAGGGTCTTTTTGAACCATGTATATACTCGGTTTTACGAGGATACATGGGAAAATCTTATATTAAAGTTACCGTTTTTGAAACATCGCAAACTTTCGAGGCGTGCCGCAAGAAACAGTCAAACTGCTTTGCTTTCATATTCATAGTATTATTATGTTCATTTGAATATTATTAATAGGTTTTCTATTTACCTAGAAATCTGAAAACTATTTTTGGGAGCTATATTCTATAAACAATAGTCTGGTAATATGCCCGGTACGGCAATTGGTTCGCCCCCTATTACGTGGGACCTAAAAAAAATTCATGGCGAAATGCGGGTGTAATATTACACCTCTGCCTTCCCCTTCAGGGATATAGGCGTGAGTCTATAAAAAAATATAAATAAAAATAATCAATTTTCGATATGGCTTAAAATAACTACCAACAGAGGTATTTGCATAACCTCACAAGTCATGAGTGTGTAAAGTTTACTACGTTCAGGAATGTATTTGTCCATGATTTACAATGATATTATAACAAAAAGGTAGATACGTTACCTACGTAGTAATCAATCTGTAAAAACGGTACACTAACGCACACATCAATAACTCCATATTTTATTTTATTTTCGGTTGACAAGCTGTGTCAGTTTCATTTTAACGCCGGCTCGCGACGTCACATACATATGTCAGACTTGCCAACTGTAAGCCAGTTTAGCGTCCTGCTTTTGGTTCGCCTATAACATATCTACTTCTTTTTACTTTGGAACATCATTGACGATTTATGATGTTGCCAATCCGACGTAGAGCCTAGTCTATTTGGTTAAAGTTTTTTACGCAGGCAGTTGTGAAATGTCTCATCGGCAGCGATAGCCTAGTGGAGATACCAACAGCTGCCATGCAGAGGGTATCGGGTTCGAATCCACGGCGCACACCAATGAGTTTTCGGAGTTATGTGCGTATTGAATTGATAATTATCGCCCGTCCCGTGCCTCGGAGAGCACGTTAAGCCGTCGGTCCCGGTTGTCATGAAGATCTTTGACAGTCGTTATAGGTCAGTACCTTCTCAGTAAACTGACACTAGTCTTAACCATGGAATATCGCTATCCCTTCGGGTTGCGGAGGTCAGACACGCAGTCGCTCTGTGAAAAAGCTAATATTCAGCCCAATCCGGTTAGACTAGAAAGCGGACCCCAGATTGAAACTGGGATAACGCTAGGAGAATGATGAGTTGTGAAATGTCTCATATATATTTGAGTAGTTTGAGTCCGTCACGCTGCTTGCGTATTTTGATAAAAATTATGGTGGAATTAGTTGTGGGTGTTCGTCCAATTAGTGGAAGATGGACTGACAGGCTTAGTGATCGTGCCTGGTGGACTATGTAGTAATTACATGATTTAGGATAGTTCTGTGGTGACTGTTATATGTCGCCAGTTTTCAGTGGCTTCGCTATTGTACGATAAATAGTCTCAGTTGTTGCTATCGATACAAAAGTATACAAATAAGTGTGAACAGCGGGATAACAGCCCCACGCTATTAACCCTGCTGTACAGGAATGCCTAAATTCTAAGGGACTAATCTAACTTGTTAACCTACACTATCCTAGAGTCGTAGCCTATCACCTATAATATCCTATCCTAGTTATCCTAATCCTTATACCTATATGTATCCTAAACCTATCCTAACTTGTACCTAGCGTATAATGCGTATAGGCTTGGTGCTCTTTGGTATTCTGTGATACAGACCAGCACTTATACGCACCTACTACTAGGTCCTTAACCTATGGCACGTACTATCGTGGTACTACTGTGGTATGCTGTGATACAGACCTACGATTCGTACGCGCCCAAAAATCTAATCCTATTTGTCCCTACAAATCCCTAGACCATATATTATAAGCATATATTAATACGTATGGTAGGGCTAGTACCATACGTATTAATATATGCTTATATAGATAGATGCGGGATATCTGCCACCGGAGACCTATGATGACAGACGGACTGTGGGTAGGAATCAGGTTTAGTGGAAATGGTTTTCTGACAGCCAACTTGACAGACTCATCGAGCTGATCAGTACTGATGGCTAAAGGTGTCTTGGCCACCGTCAGAGGTGTGGGAGGGGTATTGAGTCAAAGTCGGATTGAACTTGTGACTGGTTTATTTCTTAAACTACATGATCTTATATACTAAACTTATCCTATGTACACACACGCAACTTTACGGTTGTGTGCTGTGTGTGTAAGGTGCCATCTCAGCGGTATGTACCTAAGGTGAGTACGTGATTTTCTCTTAATTGAATAAAATCACGAACGGAGAAATTGTTGCGGTAAAAACTCACGTAGGATTATATCGCTGAAATGGCAAGTTCATGTGTGAACAAAGTGTAAATAAATTTTAATTTTTTTGAATTTTCACTTGTATATATTAATTAGTTTTTTAAATTATTTTAAGACTTAATTTAATTATATTGTTATTTTTCTTTTTATAGTCTCACGCCTGTTTCCCCGAAGGGGTAGGCAGAGGTGTAAATATTACACCCACATTTCGCCAGATTTATTTTAGTCCCACGTAATAGGGGGCGAGCCTATTGCCGTACCGGGCACATTACCAGACTCCGTGCTGCTACTGAGAATTTTCTAGCGGAAAAACCCAATATCACTTTGCTCGACCCGGGAATCGAACCCGAGACCTCCCAATCCCACGCGCACATTTATGCCGCGAGACCAACGAGGCAGTTTTTGAATTTTTTGAATTTTCACTTGTATATATTAATTAGTTTTTTTATTATTTTAAGACTTAATTTAATTACATTTTTATTTAAATAATTATTGGATAATAAAAGATGTACGAGTACGAATAAAAAATAAAAACAATAATTAAATATCAGCCCTGTTTGTGAACTGTCTCACTACTGGGCAAATATTTCTTCACTTCATAAAAAGCATTTAGCATTAATCCTTTTATGACGTGAAGAATCTAATCTAAATACTTACAAACTTTCATCTTCTATTTCAGCCTGCTATCTTTGGAAAAGGAAGGAGCCTATGATTAATCCTGTTTTTCCAACTAAATTGATATTAAATTCAATCAAAATAGTGATTTAAATTTGAAAGCGTAACTCACAGACTGACAGATTTTCATATTTTATAAGTATAATATTAGTATGGCCTCATATATATCTTTAGTGATTAAATGACTCAGAAACTGGGTATTGGCTTTATTTTGGCCGTAACTTTGGACTACATGGCTCATGTTTGTCTGTCTGAGGATAGGAGAAATATGAAGTCATATTTTTCTTACTAAATTGTTTGCCGTACGTTTTACGAGGCTTTGACTACCTCATTGATTTCGTGCATTGGCAAACGCGACGGGACCTTTTGGTTAAACGTTGACTGAGCAAAGAAGTATATTGCCGATCCGGTGGCTTAGTGGGAGTGCAACAGACTGCCACGCTGGAGGTCACGGAATTGATTTCCGATCAAGTCAAATATTTGCACACGGGCTTTTATTAAGTTTGTGTCTGGTGCACATTTCCTAATTTGGTAGCAATGTGTATCATATTATAACTAGAATGTAATGAATTCTAGAATTATGAACATTTCCAGTCTACTAATTCCGGCGGCACAGAGTGCGCACCGCGAAGCAGTAGCCCCACTACGAGATATTAATGGATACAGCGGTGGTTTATGTGAGTATTCCCCAAAGCTTGCAGAAGAGACTCACACATAGACTCTCCGACTGCCAAAATAGGCAAAGAATGAGCCGGTTATTTAGGTCTCTCACTCAACTGCCAACTGCCGTGATATAAACTCCCTTTCTAATAACGATATAGAAAAATTAATATCACTTTGCACGGTATCCAAATTTACTCCAAGATTAAAAATGCTGTCCTCCACTTATTTCTTCATCAAATTCTCTTTGAACAAAACCAGTCTGAAAAACGTCGGATCTACCCAAATATTTAATTTACTTCGCATTTCATACTATCATTACAACTTGAATATAACTCCGTCTCTGCATAATGGTGATAATCCTATTTTATGCAAATTGGTATTAATAAAAATTTGATAATTATTAATGGCACCATTGTGTTGCGTTATGAAGACTATAAATAAAAAGTGTCGTTCCGTTTTACGGTAATTTTTATTGAAGCGTAAAACCTGAGTGCGGAATTAGTGACTTTACTTAGTCATAGCGAAGATAACGCGACGATGTTTTAAGTGAGAAAGTAAGTAGAATTCTTGAACGTTAATAGCTACTGGAGTCCATTGGCGATTACGTTTTCAACAAAAAGATGCGAATAAAAGATGGCGTTTGGTGCTTTATGTAGCCTGTAAATCTTACTCTATGTATCTGAATGTTAGAATTTCTTTGATTTTGTTTACCTGCCTCGTTGGTCAAGCGGCAGTATACATAACTGCCGAGTTGAGTCCGGAAAATACTGAAATAATATTCCTTACTGATGTTTTCAATCAAGTATTTTAGAATTTTGGAGTTTGCTAGAATCTGTTTGTATCTTATACGTTTAAATAAAATGAAAAGTCTGTCTGTGATTTCAAAATAACTGTGTTTTTTTAAGTGCATATAGTTAGTTACATGATTCTAAGTCCTAAACATCCCTTTTTAACATGTTTGTCCGTCTGTCTGTTTGATCTTCTATTTATCCGGGGTAATCTCCGGAATGTCTGAACCAATGCAAACGAGACTTTCACTGAAAGGTAGAGGACTATATAGCGCTACATATAGGCTACGGTTTAACCCAGTTGGTGGCGCTGTTGTCATGATATCTATCTATATATTGTAATATATTGCAAAGGGTAAATCATCATGATATCTGGAAAAGCGCCGGCCGTATAGAGATTTGATTTGGTAGAGAGAATTATAAAATGTAACTCTTATCTGCGTGCGACGCCGTGGGTACAATCAACAGCAAAAGTAGATGATCAAAATCAGAAATTCAATACCAATGAACGGAGTTCGCGTCAGAACTATGTGGCGTCGAAGTGATTCAAAAGTATGTGATTGTAAATTATACCAATCATTTACTACTAGTACAGCTGCCATATATTCGTGATCAGTAAAATTCATCAATATTGTTATTCTAAATACAAATTTATATATTGTACGTGACATCCGAATTACAGATTGACATTAAAGAGTTTAGATACTTGGATATTTGCACTATTCCAACAGAACTCTTGCTAACAGTGTGACAAAAGCGCGAAGTCAATATAAATAATGCCCTGAAGATAAAATTATCAATCTACCTTCCGGTTTTTATACACATAAAAAAACTATTTATTTGTCACAGACACAGAAAAAGTACAACATAAAAAAAGAAACAAAACGCAAGGCATAGCATTAGTCTGTGATGCCTGGGCCACACACATCGCGATAACATTCGGGCGATAAACTTCGTCTTCGGTCTACGGCGAAGCTTGGCGGCCACATAATGTGCGATGTAAAGTTTATCGCGATGTACGAGCGATGTTTATACGCAAAAGACAAAATGGACGCCACGGTTGCTCTGTATTTTATGGCAGCAAATAATTATTTTTTACATTTATGTCATCTAAAGAACAAATTAAAAGCAAGAAAAGGGAGGAAGTGGATGATAACTATTCACAAATCAAGAACTCCGTAAGTAAAAAGTGTTAACCGAAGTATAGGTACATAATAATAAACATAGAAACCATAATGGTTTGAACTTTGTTCACAGAGACTTTATACACAAAATGTTTTCTGATCTCACTGCTGAGCCAGCGCAATTTTTCAACTTTCTTCGCATGTCTACGACGGATTTTGAAATATTGCTACAGAAAGTGGCACCAATAATCATTAAAAAAGATACAAGTTTTAGAGAAGCAATTCCAGCAAAAGTACGCTTAGCTGTAACACTTCGTTATTTAGCAACAGGGGACAGCTTTCGAAGTCTGCATTATTTATTTAAAATGTCTCACCAAATTATTTCCGAAATAGTGCATGAGACGAGCAACGCTATCATAAAAGTTTTAGAGGATCAAGTTAAGGTACGTAAATAAAACATTTATTTTTAAATATAATAATTATCATTCGCAGTTTTATTTTAAATAGTTACAAAAAAGCAATCAATTTTAATAAGTACCTATTACCTATTTAATTATAATCAGCTAATGTTATTTCCCCTGTTTCTGATATTATAATTTGCGAAGCTTTTCTCGGTGGTAGTACTCTGGTATTCTGAACAGGTAATGAGTTTTGGTCTTCAAAGGTATCGGTTATTGGTGATTGCTGTTGTTGACTGTATGGTGACTGGGGTGATTGGTGTTGTTGGCTGTATGGTAACTGGGGTGATTGCTGTTGTTGCCTGTATGGTGACTGGGGTGATTGGTGTTGCTGACTGTAAGATGACTGGGGTGATTGGTGTTGTTGACTGTATGGTGACTGGGGTGATTGGTGTTGTTGACTGTATGGTGACTGGGGTGATTGGTGTTGTTGGCTGCATGGTAACTGGGGTGATTGGTGTTGCTGACTGTAAGGTGACTGGGGTGATTGGTGTTGTTGACTGTATGGTGACTGGGGTGATTGGTGTTGTTGACTGTATGGTGACTGGGGTGATTGGTGTTGTTGGCTGTATGGTGACTGGGGTGATTGGTGTTGTTGACTGTATGGTGACTGTGATGATCGGTGTTGCTGACTGTATGGTGGCTGGGGTGATTGGTGTTGCTGACTGTATGGTGGCTGGGGTGATTGGCGTTGCTGACTACATGGTGACTGGGATGACTGATGAGGTTGATGTGGTAAATTATTTGTTTGGAGGAATGATTGAGGTAATCCTGCAGTCGGTTCATTAAGTCTATCCACCATACATGCCTTGAAAACAATGTTTTGAATATCATTCATCAAAATTTCCTTTACCGTAGGATTTTGAATTTTTCTTAATTTACTGGCTATTAATTTTCCAAAAAAATCATATTCGTCATTGTAGGATATATTTTTGACATAGTTAAATGCTTCAGTCATTTGTTGCCTGGCAGTGTTTATTTCAGAAGATAAATCATATCGTGCTCTTTTTGCGTTTTGATTATTTACTTCACCGGCCATATTTATACTTTCCTCAGCTGCCTCAGAAGTTATAACCTGTTCTACTTCTTCATTAACCTGTAGACAAAAAAAAATTTTTCAGATGCCTGCAAATGAACAAGAGTGGTTGGAAAAAGAAAGCGACTTCCACAACGTGTTTCCACATTGTGTAGCAGCTATGGACGGCAAGCATGTAGTTATATTGGCACCACATCACAGTGGAAGTGAATTTTACAACTACAAAAATACACACAGCATTGTACTGTTAGCATTAGTTGATAAAAAATATAAATTCATATTTGCAGACGTTGGATGTCAGGGAAGAATCAGTGATGGGGGTGTATTTCGGAATAGCTTATTATTCCGCAAATTAAGCAGAGATGATCTTAATTTACCACCTCCTTCGCCACTACCTGGTTGCGGCGATGCAATGCCATATGTATTTGTAGCTGATAATGCATTCCCACTTCATAAAAATATAATGAAACCATACCCAGGTGTACACCCAGAAGGAAGTTTAAAGAGAAATTTCAATAAGAAATTATCACAGGCTAGAATTGTGGTGGAAAATGTATTTGGGGTAATGTCTGCTATTTTTCGAGTGCTAAGAAAACCAATACCACTTCAACCGGATCGTGCCTCTAACATTGTGATGACATGCATTCTACTACATAATTTCTTAAGGAATAGTAAAACATCCAATAATTTTTACACTCCACCGGACTTTATGGATAGGATTGAAAATAATGAGATAATCCCTGGCGTTTGGAGGAAAGAACAACCAGTTGACGGTGCCTTGCGCACATTGACAGCTATAGCCAGAAGAAATGCTTCTACTCCATCAAACATACGGGACAAATTTGCTCAGATTCTCGTCAATTGTTAACTTAGTAATAATAATTATACCTATTCATTTTTTTGTGATTGATTACATACTTAATTATTTGCTACAAATAAATAATTTAACCCTACATAAAGTAATTGTTATTCCTTACCTGTGTATGAATAGTTGGTTTACATTCGTATATAGGCTGTAGAAAGCTATTTAAGGCGCTAAAAGCAAACCAGTTGACTTGGTAAACATCATCTGTCCCAGCACCAGATTTAATAGATTTTTTTTTCTTATTTAGATGTTGCCTATAATATGCCATAAGCGAGTCTCGTTTTCTTTTTAAGTCTTCGACTGTACAAGCCCAGCTCAAGTTATTTTTTATTCTCACCCAAGCGTCATAGCAGAGATCCTTTTTTTTATGGCCAGTTTCGTTTGGGTTCCATAAAATCGGCTCAGACTCGTAATTCGCAATAAATTCCAAAATTTTATCGTTACTCCAATCCATGTTTCGCTTCAGCTATATTACGCACTGCACTGCAGTTTAACTTAACACGTCCGCTACGCACGATGGCTGGCGGCCGACTGAAGTGTGGCCGCGCAAGCGAAGTTCATCGCGATAAAACGCTTTGATCTGCGGGAATTTACCGACAGCGGAGCGAAGTCCTCGCAGCTACGTACGAAGCACCGAAGTATACGCGAATACTTGGCTACACACATCGGGATAACGCGAATCTTCGGGTTATCGCGATGTGTGCGGCCGAGGCATGACAGATAGGTACACTGTGTACTGTGACAGAAGATACATATATTGTAGCCGACTAGGCAAAAGCAATCATTGAGTTATAATTTTGTATCGCATCAGCTACTTTTGAACATTGACATAAATGCACAAACATGCAAAGATAATAATATTTATTAAGAATAAGAATAAGAATAAGAATCACTTTATTTGCTGAACAAAGGTAATCATAGTGGTTTTACAATAATAATGGAACTCTTTGCTCTGCCATATAGACTTGCAAATATTATATTATGTAACATTTTAGGCATTTGTTCATTGCATAAATAGTAAAAAGATCAGTTTAATTTTTATGAGCCTGATCACATGCATTAATTAAAATATATTTTCAATCCAAACATGGCATAGTAACAATAACAAGTCATAATTAATAGTAAATCATGTCAGTAAGTTGTATATAAAATGTCAAAAAATCATATAAAAAGTATTTATCATCATTAAAAAGTCACAATAGTAATTGTACATAGAATAATAAGGTAATGTCACAAGTTCTTATCTGATAGAAATTCGGTGATAGTGTAATAACATTTGTTGATCAGAAACTTATTTAGATGGCCTTTAAACATATTTATGTTCAGATTTGTAATAGTATTTGGCAGTTTGTTGTATACTACAGGCGCCATACAAAAGATACTTTCGTGCATTAGGGTCGTACAAGCTTTTCGTATACGAAGCCTATTACATGTATTGTTTCTCCTATTTCTTATAACTTTATCACCTAGCTTTTCAAATAGGTCAGGATTAGACTTTACAAAAACAGCTGTTTCGTAAATGTACAAGCAGGGTAGTGTTAAAATATTGTATCTTTTAAAATATGGTTGACAACTGTCTGTACGTTTTAGGTTAAACATTGCTCTAATACATCGTTTTTGTGCCTTAAATACAATGTCTTTATTAGTTGAGTTACCCCAGAATATTATGGCATATCTCAGTTTTGAGGCAGCTGTACCATGATATGCCATGAGCAATGCATCATGGTTCAGAGTAGGCGCAAGTTTATAGAGGGCATATGCAGTACTACTAATTTTTTTACAGAGATCCTCTGTATGAGATTTCCAGTTCATTTTGCTGTCAATAATAAGTCCTAAAAATTTTGCAGTGTCAACTTCATTAATTTTAATAGAATTATAGTTTATGTCAAGGTTTATAACAGATGGTCTTTGTGAAAATTGCATTATGTTAGTTTTAGAAATATTTATCTTTAAATTATTATTGTCCATCCATTGTATGATTTTTGATAATGTATAATTAATGTCATATTCATATGAGCTCTTATTTTTGCAATAAATAGCAACTGTGCTGTCATCCGCAAATAATGTTACTGGATTGGGAGTTGTTTTAGGTAAATCATTTATGTATAGATTGAATAATAATGGTGCTAGAACACTACCTTGTCCCACACCATAATTAACATTTTGGATGTCAGATATGTAAGATTCAAGTTTCTTGTTCTTGTGATTTATATTTTTAAGCTCAGTATACTGTTTTCTATTGTCCAGGTACGATTTTATTAAGTTTAATATATTCCCTCTTATGCCGTACATGTCTAGTTTTTTTATTAATATGCTATGATCCACATAATCAAAAGCCTGCGTCATATCGCAGAATATGGCGCAGACTGGTGTTTTACTGTCGACATTTGTTATTATTACATTCAGGAAATCATATATCGCCCGGTTTATGCTCCTATCTTGCCGAAATCCTTTTTGCTCTGGAGCTAGAATATTTTCTTTTTCTATAAAACTGTATAGTTGCTTATATATGTATTTTTCAAACACCTTTGAGAATACTGGTATGAGCGTAATTGGTCTATAGAATTCCATTCTTTCCCTGTCTTGTTTTTTGAAAAGCGGTTTGACGACAGATGTTTTTAAGGCATTAGGGTATATACCTGTACATATGCTTAGGTTAATAATGTAGCTAATATGTTCTGATATCGATTCGCTAACAAATTTTATAACTTTAGTAGAAATGTCGTCATACCCCACGCTATTAGTGTTTTTCAATGAGCGTATAATGGCTGTTATGTCGGACGGTATACATGGCTGCATAAATAGGGACCTATTGAATTATCCTTTTGTATCACATCAGTTACTTTTAAACATTTGACAGAAGTTACAAAAAACAAAATACATAAGAGATGAAATTTGGCATTAAATATACAAAGACTGCCTCTGTGGCCCAGTGACTGCCTCCGTGGTCCAGTGGATAGCGTATGCGTCTGCTGATCGGAAGTCTCGTGTTCGATTCCCGGGTCGGGCAAAAGTGTTACTGGGTTTTTCCAAATTCTCAGTAGCAGCACGGAGTCTGGTGATGACCTAAAAATTCATGTCGAAATGTGAGTGTAATATTACACCTCTGCCTACCCCTTTGGGGATAAAGGCGTGAGTCTATAATTTTTTTTATTAAATATGCAATTGTTTATCCCATTCAGCTGTTTTTTCATAAAACATAACATATTAAATTACTGGGGTAATTAAAAAATAAGTATTGATAAATTATTTGCCTCATGATTACGTGGCCTCAGTTTCATCATTTACATTTGATTTTACTGTTGACTAGTTTTGAACATTCTTTTCACTTCTTAGTTCTGATGTGAATTGAGTTTATAACTTTTGGAGTCAAAACTGGTCACGAATATATGGCAGCTGTACTAGTCGTAAATTATAGGTATAATTTACAATCACATACTTTTGAATCACTTCGGCGCTACACAGTTCTGACGCGAACTCCGTTCATTAGTATTGAATTTCTGATTTTGATCATCTACTATTGCTGTTGACTGTACCAGCTAGTTTTCTATAATGAACTAGGACCAAAAATATGTTGCAGTGTTTCAAGTTCGTATGGCGCAAATAGCACGAAGCCGTAGCTGCGGCACCTTTATTACAAAGTGAGAGTCTGCAATATAATGATTTTCATCTGCCTTGACCCTGACTGCTAATTCGTAGGTTGTGGATTCGATTCCCACTAAGGTTTTTGTGTAATGAGCTCGTTGATTTATTCTGCGTTCGGATGTTATCATGTAAAATCATTGTGTCAAACATCAATTTAATTTCAGAAATTTATATTAATAGATGTGAAGTTAGGATAATCTACTATAGAACATGCTCTGCTTAATTTGGAATCAGTTGACTGTGTGCAAGTCATCCTGGGGAATAATTTTAAAATCAACACATGTTGGTACTTACCGTTTGATCAACTAGTTATTGGCATCGATTACCGACAAAAGTATTAATATTTTTCAGTGTAGCACTCTCAAAAAACCAGACGAGTTTTTGCCATCTTTCAATCTTTTATGGCGTAGTAAATAGTTATAACAAACAATTTTGCCACTATCGATGTAATATCGGCCAAGGCTTTTGCAGATTCAGCAAATTCTTTTTATGGCCGTTTTAAGTGAAAATCAAGGGGCCGTTATATCAACGGGATCATTCCACAATCTTGACACTTAGATTAGCAACGTTAATTCCTCTGAAAATGGTAGATGCAGCATCACTTTGGTTGTTATATTTGGAAACTAAATGAGCCCGCGGTTATACCCGCATTATTAAGGATTACTGCTCCGCTCTTGCCGCACTTAGCGTGATGTTATATAGCCTATAGCCTTCTTCGATAAATGGGCAGTCTAACAGGGCATTTTTTTTTTAAATCGGACCAGTACTTTTTGAGATTAGAGCGTCCAATCAAACAAACGAACAAACATACTCTTCAGCTTTATAATGTTGGTATTATAGATGTACCATTCCTTACAGCCTTGATTGTACCTCTACAGCCCTTCGTAGTCTATTGTTAGCTTAAGGCTCTCCTAATTTCTTTCACAGGAGCACTGGCGCTAGCCAGACGGATTGGTATAGGATTTGATGTCGAGTTTGATGAAAGATACTAGGGCGATAACAATCATCATCGAGCTAGCATCGTTATCCCGGTTGTATTCATGACTTATATTGACACTTTACACATACATGTACTTATATTTAGTTTCGCGAAGTGCCTCACTCATACTCCTACATAATTACTTAGTAGGATACCTTGCGAACAACTATTCTAAGTAAATAAAATATAGACATGAATATAGAACCTCGACTAACGAGCGTGGTCGCGGAGAGAGGAGAGACTAATGAGAGCTCATCGCCGTCTTATGGAAGTGCGGGTTTCGGCGGTTTATTAACCCCCCACGTGATTATAGCACGCACGGTCGTACTCTAATGTTGGTGGTCCGAAGTGTTTGAGGCACGCACGGTCGTGCTCAATTAAAAATCGTTCTATTCATCGCGGTTTTTTCACGTTTTGTTTTACTTAAACCAAGAAACGAAAGTAGTAAGTATTAGAATAGTTCATATTCTATGCAACTAAATAAAAAATAACGTTTTAGAAGGGTGAGGGAAACGAAACGCGCCAATAAATATTGAAATATAATTATCTGTGTCTCAGTTGCGAAAGCGTCTGCCATTGTTGTGTTTTGTTCCGTGACCTTTATAATAAAAGTTGTCTTGTGGAAGAAACCGGTGAATATTTTATAAAGATAAGTATATAGATTTACTCAGAAAGAAATAAATATTAATTGTGAACGTGGCAAAGATAAGAAATACAGTGATAAAAGCCAAAAACTTTTTAGAAGGGCTATTTCTACTCTTGAAACTTGCTATTTTCGTAATACTTTTATGATAAATATTCTTTTAACAGTTATAAGAGTACCCAGATTATTTATCTGAAAACATATTTTAGCAACTAAATACTAGAATTGTTATACATTTTCACTGTAATCGTGTTTCAAATGGTAAATAATTCACAGCCACAGTGTTCGTAACAGTAACATGGCTGCCTGGCATGGCGAACTTTTTGTTACGCGTTCGGATTATATTTTTTTTAGTGGCGTTAGATTCCTTTGTTACAAATAAATAATGTATTGTGTGAAAACCTAAAGGTATATGTGATAAAGTTTTTGTGTTTATGAACCAAATAAGTAATGCAATTCATTAATATGTGATGAAATGTTTGTGTGAACGAGTGAAAAAAAAAAACAAACCTATAAGTTTGTTTCTTCTTTTGGCGCAAAGGTGAGTACTTAGTGATAAGTTTTATATTATATTTGATAGCTGATTTTATACCAAACACAATGCATCACAATTTATGGCATATAATTATATTAAGGTATCATTTTTTTTTCCGGTAACCTATGCCAATGAAAATTTGCAGCCACGTGACCTTTGGACACTTGTAGCACTATGCCTTTAGTTTGATCGCGTCTCAAGGGTTAATATGCACAAGTGAGGGTAGGTGCCGAAACCCGCACTTCCACAAGACGGCGCTGAGTTCTCATCAGTCTCTCCGCTACCCTCACTTGTTTTGTATTTTTGATATTTTGAGTTCTATCCGCACTGTCGGTACTTCGACACACTACACTTATGACGTCTACACACTGATGAGTTGTGTTACTGCGGCGTTGTTTGCATTTGTTGATAACTGTCTGTATCCGTCCTCCCGGTTGAAATTTCTATGTTTTTTGATTTCAACCGCTTCACGTACTATCCTGGAGTAATAGTGGCGATCGGTGGATAAGACTTGTTGTTGATGTAATTCTATCCAGTGGTTTGGTCCAGATTCCAGCAAATGCTCAGCTATGGCAGATTTATTAATTTGTCGATTTTTGACAGCTGTGATATGTTCTTTGACCCTTTCAGCGATCGTTCGTTTGGTCTGTCCGATATAGGAACTACCACAACTGCAATCAACCTTGTAGACGCCTGGTGTTTGTAGAGGAATTACGTCCTTTGGGGTACGCAGATTGTGTGCTACCTTGGAGAGGGGACTATATACAGTCTTGATGGAGTATTTCTGTAGTACTGTTCCAACTTTGTCCGTCACTCCCTTGATATAAGGCATGTAAGCCGGCACTCTGCTTACTTCAGATTTGCGGTCCTTCCTCTTCCGACGGGGTATCTCCTTTTTGTATCCGTTGCGCCTTAGTACCTCCTGAACATGTGACAATTCACTGTTTAAGTGTTCAGGGTCACAGAGGTCATAGGCTCTGTTCACTAACGAGGTCGCTACGGATTCCAAATGTCGCGGGTGATGATGCAAGCAGGCGTTGAGATACCTGTCGGTGTGTGTTGGTTTTCTGTATACAGTGTGTCCAAGTGTACCATTAGCTCTCACCGTCACTTTGACGTCGAGAAAGGGTAGCGATCCGTCTACCTCCATTTCAAATGTAAACCGGATGTTCGGATGTATGGAGTTCAATTTGTCTGCGAAACGTTCTATGTCTTGCTTGTTGCCGTTCATGATGCAGAATACATCGTCGACATACCTCTTCCATAGCTTTACATCAGTCCCTCCGCGACCACAACCGTTGCAAGCCGGTAGAAACGTAGGAGAATAACAGAGGTATTTATGCCTTGAAATAAATAAATTATCGCGACTAAGACCCGCTAAATAATATTGTATGATGTACTCTTATGTCTTCTTCTTCTGCCTGTTCCCATATTACTTGGGGTCGGCGCAGAATGTTTTTCTCTTCCATTCTCTCCTATCAGACGTCATCTCATCATTCACTCCCTTTTCATTCATGTAACCCTTTACACAATCCATCCATATTTTCTTTGGTCTTCCTCTTGCCTTATATCCCTCAACTCTCATCTTCATCACCTTTCTAGTCACATGATTTTCATCCCTCCTCATCACATGCCCATACTACGATAGATGATTTCCTTTCAGCTTTTCTTGCACCGGTGCAACTTTCAGACTTCCCCTAATAAACTCATTTCTAATTTTATCCATCCTTGTCAACATCCTCATCTTTGCTACATGAAATCTTCTTTCATCCGTCTTCTTCAAGGCCCAGCATTCCGATCCATACAGTGCGTCAGGCCTTATTACGGATTTGTAGATTTTGCCCTTTAACCTAAGGGGCATCCGTGGGTCACAAGTTGTTCCTGTGACCTGTCGCCATTTCATCCAACCTGAGTTGATCCGGTGCGTGACGTCGCGGTCTATTTCCCCATCCCCTTGAATAAGTGACCCGAGGTACCTACTCTTATGTATGGTAGTAATAGTTGGGTATGGCAAAAGAGTCATGAAAGTAGAATAAATGATGTAGAAATGAGAGCACGCAGGACGATACAGTTTCTCTGACTGACAGAGTAAAGAATTTTGTGATAAGAGAGTGTTGTGGTTGACAAAGCTGAAGGCGGAAGATGGCAGAATCGTATTGTCCAAGCCTGAGCTCTTGGAGGAGATCGAAAGGTTCTATGGACAGCTATACGCGACAACGCAACAACCCGCAAGCACTCCAGCGTCAAACCCTTTAGCTGGATTGACCCGATACTATACCGAAGATATCCCGGACGTCAGCATGCACGAGATTAGTGTGGCTCTCAAACAGCTCAAAAACAACAAGGCGCCGGGTGATGACGGAATTACGAGCGAGCTTCTGAAGGCGCGAGGTGCACCCGCTAGAGAAGCCCTTCGGAAGCTATTTAATTCCGTCATTCTCGAGGGTAAAACGCCACAGGCGTGGCACAGAGGTGTGGTGGTGCTTTTCTTTAAGAAAGGGGATAAAACCCTCTTAAAGAACTACAGACCCATCACACTTCTGAGCCACGTCTACAAGCTGTTTTCGAGGGTTATCACGAATCGTCTCGAGAGCCAGCTAGACGACTTCCAGCCTCCCTAACAAGCCGGTTTTCGTAAAGGCTATAGTACCATAGACCACATACATACGATGCGGCAGGTTATACAGAAGTCCGAGGAGTATAACCAGCCCCTATGCTTGGCGTTTGTGGATTATGAAAAAGCCTTCGATTCGATCGAAACCTGGGCGGTGCTACAGTCTCTCCAACGGTGCCGGATTGACTACCGATATATCGAAGTGCTGAAGTGTTTGTATGAAAATACTACTATGTCAGTCCGCCTCCAGGACCAGAGTTCGAAACCTATTCAACTCCAGCGAGGGGTAAGACAGGGGGATGTCATATCCCCGAAACTGTTTACCACTGCGCTGGAGGATGTTTTCAAGCTTCTGGACTGGAATGGACCCGGCATCAACATCAACGGCGAGTACATCACTCACCTCCGATTCGCAGACGATATCGTAGTCATGGCTGAGACCATGGAAGACCTAGGTACAATGCTCGATGGCCTCTGTAGAATCTCCCAACAAGTAAGTCTTAAGATGAACATGGACAAGACGACAATCATGTTGAACGTCCATGTTGTACCTGCTCCTATTCAGGTTGGGAACTCTACGCTCGAAGTTGTCGACAAGTATATCTACCTGGGACAAGTAGTTCAATTAGGTAGGTCCAACTTCGAGAAGGAGGTCAATCGAGAAGGTCCAACTTCGAGAAGGAGGTCAAAATCCAACTCGGTTGGGCAGCGTTCGGGAAGCTACGACATATCTTCTCGTCAGATATCCCGCAGTGTCTCAAGACGAAAGTCTTTGACCAGTGTGTGTTGCCAGTAATGACTTACGGATCAGAGACGTGGTCGCTCACTATGGGCCTTATCAGAAGGCTTAAGGTCACTCAGAGGGCGATGGAGAGAGCTATGCTTGGAGTTTCCCTGCGAGATCGAATCAGAAATGAGGAGATCCGCAGTAGAACCAAAGTCGCCGACATAGCTCTCCGGATAGCCAAGCTGAAGTGGCAGTGGGCAGGGCACATAGCTCGAAGAACCGATGGCCGTTAGGGCAGAAAGATTCTGGAGTGGCGGCCACGTACCGGACAACGCAGCAGAGGTAGGCCCCCCGCAAGGTGGACCGACGATCTCGTCAAGATCGTGGGAGGCGGTTGGATGCGGGCGGCTCAAGACCGGTCAGTGTGGAGAACCTTGGGGGAGGCCTATGTCCAGCAGTGGACGTTATTTGGCTGATATGATGAGTGTTGTGGGGTAAAAGAAGATGTAGTGACAAGCATCGAGAAAGGTATGCTAAGATGGTTTGGGCACGTGGAGAGGATGGATGACGAAAGACTGAGCAAGCAGATATATAGGGCAAGTGTGGAAGGGACAGGATGAAGGGGAAGACCTAGGCGGACGTTCTCTGACCAGATTGGAGACATCCTAAAAACAGGACAGGTGAGAAGTACCCTGAACAGAAGAGCATGCATGAGGAATCTGATGGGAGTGAATGAAGCAAGAGAGATATGTCAGGATCGTTGCAAATGGCGTTCCGTAGTCTCTGCCTACCCCTCCGGGAAACAGGCGTGAGTCTATGTATGTATGTATGTATGAATTATTAACTGTCGTTTACCCCGTACTACGCAGATTGTTGAAGGTTGTTATGGAAAGCTTTGAATATACCAATTTTGTAAGCTATAGAGATAGCTAGGCTTTTCTCTTTTTTTGAGCAGACGGATCGCTTGAGGGTAAGCGATTGCCGTCGCCCATGGCAAACTGATCAGACATGTTGGAAGTCTGATGTATAATTTCCCTTCTCTTCCGCAAGATGCTAAATACTAAATTTGCTAATACTTAATTTGCTTCCTGAATGTTCCTTAGTCGGTACGGTATGAATGGGGTAGTGAAGATACAAACTGTCACTACTAGTGAAACATTGTATTCTTAATTTTCTTCAAAAGTTCACGGTAGACTAAAAATAACGTTTAATAATAAAAAAATCGTATCTTATTTTCTTCGCGCTGCAGATTTTCCTAAACACATCTCAAGTGAGCACATAAAATCGCTTAGAAAGCTCAGTGCTTTCTTATAGATAGTTCGCCAACGGAACCCATAAGATGTATGGTGTCTGTTTGTTATCGCTCCCATATATTGCAAGGGACAAATAAGGGTCGTCTTAATGGATTTTTACGTAAAATGAAATCTTATTTGTCATTTTATAAGCACCCATGAAACTTTGTTAATGTGTCTGTTTGAAATCTAAAATATTTTACTATAATTACAAACGTAGTATCTATTTATATTCTTTTGTAATTTAAGCATGAATATAAAATATATATATCACGGATTTGATAAGAGACAGATATGTCATTTGCGTACAATTATTTTCACAAGATATAGAATTTGAAACCACCTCTTAAGTATCGCAATTTATTCAGTATTTATCTGCCGCGACGTCATCGTAATTGTATATTCATAACCATTGTAGAGTTTAGTATTATCATGTCCTCTTATACACATTTATTCATCATCATCATCGGTCCTGTATTTAAATTGTCCCACTGCTGGGCACGGGCTTCTTCTCACTATGAGAAGGGTACGGCCATAGTCCACCACGATAGCCAAGTGCGGATTGGCAGACTTCACATGTCTTTCGAGAACATGAAGGAGAACTTTCAGACATGCAGGTTTCCTCACGATGTTTTCCTTCGCCGTTTAGCAAGCGATAATTAACAATTTAATACGCACATAACTTCGAAAAATCATTGGTACGCGCCGTGGATTCTAACTCGAGACCCTCTACCTAGCAGTCCGTCGGTCTCTCCACTAGGCTATCGTAATTTATTCAAGATATTCTGAAATCGTACATTCCGGATTGGTTTATTACACTGTAAGTATTGATATATCTATGAATGTGTGTCAATAATGAGTGTATGAAGAATCACTACATAGTATAAAACAAAGTCTGTCTTCTGTCTGTCTGTCCCTATGAATGCCTAAATATTAAAAACTTCGCAACGGATTTTAATGCGGTTGTTTAATACTCGTAGGTATAATGATTCAAGATGAAGGTTTATATGTAAAATTGACGTGGGCGAAGCCGTTGGCAACGTGCAGTAAATAATATATTCAACTAGAGGCACACACATTGTAATTAATTTACATAATATTACATGTACTATAACCCTTATAAAGGCGATATTGAAGATCTTTAAAAGTGAAAAGCAGAATTAGGCGAGGACCTTGAAAAGTTTCAACATCGTATCCAAAGTTGTTCAACATTAAACGAGCATTTAGTAAGCAACGGTAAGAACAAATTAATACACATACACGTGCAATTCAGTTCCAAATAGTTGAACAGATTAGGGTGTTAACCCACGACCTTCAGGCTAATCAACCCAAACTCATTAAAGAATTGAGTTAACCGTCTAATTCAAACATATTTAGCATTAGGGTTAATGGAATTAGGGAAATTATCTGACGATCCTTTGCTTTATAATAGTTGCGTGTACAATGTTTTATTATCACTTCTCATGGAACAGATTTAGGATGGGAAAACAAACCTTTAGTTAATGTTTGAAATTGTTACTTTTGCTTTGATTCTCGTGAATTTTCTATTTTGTAGTACAACGCTGAGCCTGCTTGATATATTATTTGCTGTTTAAATGAATTGAAAATGTTTATAGTAGTATTGACTAGTTTGTTTGCCCAGTTAGAGAGCCTTAAAAGCTGAATTGTGAGCTTGATTCTCGTCAAGGACAACTTTTTGTATGATAAGTACGGTCATTTGTTCTCAATCTCTGTGTAATTTATTAATATGCACAAGGAATATATAATCATGTTTGTCAGAAGAACAATTATCGTATTTTATATGACATCGAAACTATATTTTGAACGAAATGCGATTAGATCTTGAATTGACTCACAATAATTGGTATTCTGCTAACTTAATGTCATTCTCGTCTTATTTGCCAAAAATAGTTCGACGAAATCAGTTTGTTCAATTAACGATCTAGCCGCGATATCGGTAACGGTTCATTTAGAAGAATACCATTTATGAAATTAGTATAACACTGGCATTATCATCATCATCATCAGGCTGCCGTAGTTCACTGCTGGATATAGGCCTCTCTAATGGCTCGCCACCGAGCCCGATTTTCTGCTCTTCGTGTTCAGCCGCTGCCAGTAATAATGTTCTAGAGTATAGATTGCACCTTGGCAAATAGAGTGTAGGAAGCCCTTCGGCAAGGTGGAGTGACTGACAATATATCGAAGCTGAATTTTGAACAAATTTAATTACGAGAATTGGCCCTTACTTATCTAGTTACCATAGTTACTATTGCATAGTACAAACTTTGCCAAATTTGCAATCAGTTAACCGATCGTGTGAGTGTGAGAGCAGTAGAATTTATTCGCAGATTACGCAAACTATCTCGACTTAGATTCGAATCTACAACTCTACGGCTTAGTAGCGAGATGACCACTTAAATCATTAGCTTCTCTGCATTCAAAATATGAATATCTCATTCAATTTTCTTCTCAGTGATACATCGCTAGGCAAGTTTCGAAGCTCAATTATATAGGGCATCTCGAATGGAACTACTAGAGGCAATGTTTTAAGCTTCAGAGTTCCTGTTACGATCGTATACGGGTCTAGCATGAGTACTGTGTGGCTTTAGGTTAGATTTTAGTGTGTATGTTGAAAGAGAGTGTAAGGGATAACGGTGTTTTGTGACATGTGGTTGAGGTATAATATCAGCTCTGAATGCCTATTCTCGTTTATAAGACACTGTATTTTAAAAGAAATACGATTTAATTTTGAAATAACTTACAATTGGTGTGATGTAATATTTTAATTTCACTATAGTCTAATAGGCTTGTGTCCACTAAGAATAAATCGGTTTGATTGTAGTATCTATAGATTCATTATGATTTTAAGATCTCAATAATGTTTATTATTTACTATAAAAAGGTAAGATTAAATAGATAATTTAGAATTCTAAAACAAAAAATAATGTATTTATTCTTGTGGCAGTGAACACCAATCAGAGAGCATTACGTCGAACAGTACGTCCGCCATTCATGTTGTGGACGTTTTGGTAGTAAATACAACTAAAACGTCAAACTTTGTACCTGTCAAATCGACTATATCAAAATAAAAGTGGGTACACCAGACCAGACTTCATTCACGGTTTGTTTTGTTTTGCACTTTGTGATACACTCAACCGCCTTGATGGTTTACAGCGTTGTCGTGTCAAATTCAAAAAGGTTTTGAAAAAGCCGTAATTGGTAATGTTGCTGATCGATTTTTGAAGAAAAATCAGTTATTTCGGTTTAACATCTCATAAAGGAACGAATCAATCGCTAATTATATTTTAGGAGACAAGCCTATTTGAGACATAAAGATCGACGTAGACACATAGTTTGGCACTTTTTTTCTATTTACGATCTAATCTCGATATATTTCAATCACCAGATAGTTAACAAGAATACTATTTATGACCCTGAGACTAGATCAAAACTTCATTTTAAACAAAATATAATTAGGAGAATTGGCCTTCTGTTTATAAATTGTCACACTGTGGCACGGACCTCTTTGCTATAATTATTTACAAAAAGATAAGTCATAGTCCACAAAACTGACTAAGCGCTGGTTGCCGGACTTCACAGGTCTTATGAGACAGTGTGGAGAACTCTCAGACATGCGGGATTCTTCAATATGTTTACCTTCACTGCTTAGTAAGCGATAATTATTTGCCGTACTCGAATAACTTGGAAAGTCTGCCAACCCGCATTTGGCCAGCGTGATACAGAATGGCGTTATTCCTTTCATAGTGAGAATTGGCCCCTGGCTAGCTGTGGACAGTTAATATTCAGAGCTGAGGTAGATTTATTAATAAAACTAGCAGTTAACATAAAAAATTGAATGCGGTGTGCAATTTATCCACAAAAATAAAATAGAAATGTCTGTCTGTGATTTTAAACTATGTTTTTGCAAGTGCATTGGAGAGGCCTATATCCAACAGTGGACTATGGCAGGCTGATGATGAAGATGTTTTTGCAGATGCTGTCACGTTATTGTGTATGTAACTATGTAGGTATACATGATACTAGGAAATACACACAAAATTGTTTATAAAAGTACTTAATTGAGTCATAATTTTTTGTGAGTGATTTCCTACATAATTCAGTGATGGTGCTGTTGAGATGCAGAGTAAAACGCGAGTAAACCAGCAAGGGATAGCTAGTATATTTTGTAAACGACTTAGCACAGGTAGGAAAGGTCGTTAATAAAATACTTATTTATTCCATTTGCAAAGTAAAAAAATAATTGATTTCATTCCAATTGAGAAGGAAGTGCTTAGTGCGTAATTATTAAAATTAAATATTTGTTTATACGATTATTTTTGTATTTTTTTGTAGTAAGGCTGTATCCTCATTACAGCAAAAAGCAGGAGCGATAGCGACAGCGGCGCGATTATCTAGAACGAGTGCCTACGACATCAATGACTTGGCTTTCTGTCCTCGATGCAAGGGACTAGCCCTTGCATCGAGGACACAGCCATACAGATTCGAATAATTTTAATGTTCTATATATTTTGGAGGACTTTTTAAACTCTGGCGCAAAAACCGGGAGAGAGGTTTTGAAACGAAGTATTGTAAAACCTTGTAGATAAGTTATAATATAAACATTTTTACTTTATAATTACATTGTTTACGTGATCTGGCCAATGACAAAATAATGATGTTTATGTTTTAAATAATTATACTAGTATGTAACTTACCGCTTACACCAGTAAATTGTGTACAGCTTGGAGTTCTTGTATTTTATGTGAACGTGAGTTTATATTACATAAAAAAGGTAAATAAAAAAGGAGCATTAATACTTATATTAAGGCCAAAACCTCTACATACAACGCCTAGTCTGAACAAATTTCTCCGGCCATATCTTTTCGCTCGAGACGGTGTCAACATATCCAACCTCGAAACAAAATACGCACAAGCCGTACTAGGCGAAATATTGTATACGCATTATTATGAAGCTTAAATATTTAGATTTCGGAGCAGGATAATGAGGATTTATTATCTCGAATTTATTTAAGTAAGAGTTATTATTACGTATTTGTATCTGTTCGCGGCTACGCGTATCGCTACAAATTATATATGTATAAGCTTTATTATAACGTACGAGGTTTATTTGTAACCTCTGTCGTGTATGTGGTGGTTATCGCGATGGAACGTGGTCTATGAGGAACTCTTATAAATAAGCCCCATTACTACAAAGTTTCATCAAAATCTGTACAGTAATTCTAGTGTGAAAGAGTATCAGACATCCCATATATTAATACATCCATCCTCATACACTTTCCCGTCTTAAATACCTGGTAGTTAGATTGTTATAACATATGTTGGGCATACCAAAAGAAAAGTATTCCAATTTATTTGCCAAAGTAACGCATTTTTAGACATAAGAACTTGTGTGTAACACAGGCCGAATCTTAGAACAAAGAAAAGTCAGTGATGCGCGCAATGAGTTTAAGCCCGAGACTCTGCATAGCAGTCTAATAGTCTGATCACTTATCTTTGCATTGTTCCACAGAGAGACTACCTATCTGACCGCTGCAACCCATAGTCATATCGATATTCCATAGTTTAGAATAGAGTTAGTTTATTCAAAGGTCACGACAACCGGGACCAAAGGCTTAACGTGCTCACCGAGACAGGGACGTCAAAAGACATAAGAAAAGTCAGTGGTGTGCGCCATGGATTCGAACCCGATACCCTCTGCGTGGCAGTCTGTTGGTATCTTGACAAGGATATCGCTATAACAAGGACAAGGATGTAACTTTGTTAAAAGCATGTCATAAAACCGTCAAATACATCACAACCAATATTACTCCACAAAACAATCTATTAGAAAGAAAAAGTTTATTTTACCAGACGAACGTCATAATTACACAAGACGTTTTTGGCTTACACAACAACAAACACTCAATATTACGATCATTATTTAAGTTTTAGCTCAGAACACGTAATAGGGAACGATAGTACAAATGTCTAGAATTACCGTAGCCAGGCAGGAAGGTGTATCAGAAGTGCGCAGTGGAAGGTGTAATACATCTACCTGACCACGATAGACAATACATATATCCAGACACAATGCACTGCGTTGCACAGTGAGTAAAGTATTGAGTAGGTACATGAAAATTTTACCTTATATATCCTGGTGATGTTCTTGAAGTGTACCTATAGGATTAACTCATAATTTTGGCCAAAATAACAAGAGAATCAATAGACACCAGTTTACAATTCGGCGAAGTCCTTCTCCAGACCACGATGCACATTTGCGGTTCTCAAAACTTTTCACAAATGTTCAATATGTCATCAATTTACGACAAACTTTGCCGGAAGTCAAAAGCGGCAATTACGTACTTGCAAGTTAATTCAATTCGCGTTAATTCAAAGGGCGATCAATGGTAATTAGGTACAAGGCACGCGAGAGTCCAAGCGGCGTGTTAATTTTTCAAGTGGAAGGACGGAAGTGACAGTTCAGTGTGACCATTGTCAGAAATTTTTAATAGACTAAACAAAATGTTACTCAATCGATCTAATCAATTTGACTTATAATAAAAACTAATTCTATTTCAAACATCCACCCGCCCCGGACCGGCCTACCGGTCCGCTAATCGGTTGGTAGACGTGACAATGTTGCAACCGCTCTCCTCAGAATCGAACCGTCCACCAGGACCTCAGCAAATCGGGGAACTCCATCAGCCCCAGTTACCAAACGAAGGATGCGCCCCCTGCGCCATCTGAGTGGCGGAAGGTTAGCCTCCTTGATCAAAACGAGGTCACCAATCTTGGGTGGATCGGTCTTGTCAGTCCACTTAACGCGTTGCTGGAGTATGTGGAAATATTCCAAATTCCAGCGTTTCCAAAAGCTCTGAGTAATCTGGCGTACCAATTCAAAACGCGAGAGACGACCAGGTCTCGTATCAATGTAGGGGTACTCAGGCAAGGCGACAAGTGGGCGACCAATCAAAAAATGGCCCGGCGTAAGGGCCTCCAAATCATTCGGATCTGAGGAGATCGGGCACAATGGCCGAGAGTTCAAAACGGCCTCAATCTTACAAAACACAGTTGCGAGTTCCTTAAATGTAAGGACAGACTCACCGATTGTCCTGCGCAAGTGTGTTTTGGCCGATTTTACGGCGGCCTCAAATATACCACCCCAGTGTGGACAATTTGGTGGGAAAAACAACCAATTTATCCCACGTCGGGCAAACCTATCACCTTTATCAGCCTTGTTGGTTTCAAGAAAATTAACAACATCATTCAAATAATTATACGTGCCCTTGAAGTTAGTGCCGCAGTCAGAACGGATCAAGGAAGGCAGCCCTCTGCGGGATACAAATCTGTCAAATCTGGCTACAAACGCCTCGGTCGTAAGCGAGGAGACCAGTTCTAAGTGTACGGCCTTTGTGAAAAGACAAACAAAGACACACAAGTAGGCCTTGACAGACTTGCTGTTTCGAAGTGTCGACGTTTTCACCAAAAAGGGACCTGCGAAGTTCGTGCCAACACCGTCAAACGTGCTGCTCTCAGTTACGCGATCTGCCAGTAAGTCCTCCATCAAGGGCTGCATGGTAGAAGCCTTGAGCTTATAGCAAGGGATGCAGCGAAAGACTACACTCCGAATGATTCTTCGGGCAGACAAGATCCAAAATTCGCGTTGCAAAATGGCCAAGAGCGCATTACAACCAGCATGCGAATTTTTAAGGTGACGGTCAGTTACCAACAAACGCACCAAATGACCGTCCTTAGGTAACAACGGGGGGGGTGACGTGCCCCGTAAGGGAGGTTGGCGTTCTTGAGACGCCCTCCAACGCGCAAGAGACCCGTATCGTCCAAAAAGGGGTTCAATTTAGAGACAGCTCCCGACAATTTCAATCTCCCTGATTTAAGGATAGCAATCTCCTTCTCAAAATGCGCCAATTGCACAGAACGAACCCAAAAGGTGAGAGACTCCTTTCGTTCCTGTGGTGAGAGAAACGGTGTCAGTCGTTTCTGTTTTAGGTGCCTAAAATTAAAAACAAAACGCTTTATCCAAGCAGTGACACCTAACAACTTGTCGAGGGAGCTGTAACGATTTAACAAAAAATCGGGGTCGAAGGCGCATTCCACCTTCTCAAGAGCGAGTGTTCGTAGACCCGGCAAATTAGAAGTATTCAAAACTGGCGTTCGAGGCCAATCAATTTCTGGTCGACTCAACCATTCCGGACCCCACCACAGCGAATGACCTATCAAACTAGGCGTCAAGCATCCGCGCGAGGCACAATCAGCGGGATTGAGCTCACCTGGCACGTGTCTCCAAACAAGTTTGACTTCGGATTTCTGGATTTGGGAAACGCGATTAGCGACAAATACCTCCAAGGTGTGTACAGAAGCCTTCAACCAACAAAGAACAATTTGGCTGTCTGTCCAGGCGTAGGTCCCATTAATGCAAATGCTTTTACCCAAAGTGTTAGACACGTGGTTCAATAAACGTACAAGTAGGGCTGCTCCCGAGAGCTCCAATTTCGGAATGGTCAGAGATGTCCGAAGGGGTGCTACCTTGCTCTTCGCCATGATCAGGGAGACTCTCACCTGACCTGAGGCACTGACTGTGCGCAAGTACACCACGGCCGCGTGACCACGTTCCGAGGCATCACAAAACCCGTGAAGGGTGGCCTTGTACTTCCCGGGAGGAAGGATGGGACGAGGCAAGGAGATCTCGCTGACGGCAGGAAGTGAGGATATAAAGGAGGTCCATTCCTCAACAAGAGTGCCGTGCAGAGGTTCGTCCCAGGTCAATCCTGCTGTCCAAAGCTTCTGCAAGAAGCATTTTGCCCAAAATATGATAGGACAAATCCAACAATTCGGATCAAAGGTTCTGGCGACAGTAGACAACACGAGACGTTTAGTCCAAGAACAAGGCAATTTCAAGTCTACGTTATACGTAAAGATGTCTTGGACTGGTCTGTACTGAACGCCGAGAACAGCCAACACGGCGGGGTTGTCAACAATCTCAAACAAATGTGGATCCTGCTGATGATCCTCTGGCAAGCCTTCCAAAAGCGCTGGTGAGTTGGAAATCCATTTGCGCAACTCATAACCAGCGGAGGCCAAAATACCTATCAATTCGTCCCGCAGGAGGATCGCCTTGTCCGCTGTGGAGGCGCCCGAGCAAATGTCATCGACGTAAATATCGTCTTTCAAGATGGCGGAGGCTCGTGGGAAACGTAAGCCTTCGCGGTCTGCGAGCTCCCAAAGAGAACGTATTGCCAAGTAGGGGCTTGACCTTAACCCGTACGTATTAGTATTGAGCTCGTAGACGACCATGGGATCGCGAGGAGACTCTCTCCAAAGGATCAGCTGGAAGCGACGGTCATCAGGGTGGATAATCGTCTGCCTGAACATCATTTTTATGTCGGCCACAAAGACAACCTGATGTCGTCGGAAGCTGGTGATGACGTCACAAAGGTCCTTGACCAACTTGGGACCAGAATGCAAACACTGGTTCAAGGATACGCCTGTTGAAGTCTGCGCAGAACCATCAAACACTGTGCGCAGCTTGCCAGTCGATGGCTTCAATACCGCATGATGCGGGAGAAAGTAATGCTCCACCGAACGCCTATCCAAATTTGACACTGACATGTGTCCCAATTGTTCATATTCTCTCATGAACTCAATGTACTTCTGTCTGAGCTCCAGATCACGACCCATGCGGCGCTCCATAGCCAACAACCTCTTTTCGGCTAAAGGTCGTGACTCACCAAGCGGAGGCCGAACAGACAGAAAAGGTAGCCTCGTAATGATCCGACCAGAACGGAGTCGACCAGTGTTGTTCTGGAAGACCAGCTCGCACTCCTCATGTTCTGGATTCAAACGGGCAGCTTGAGGGGGCTCCTCTATCTCCCAAAACCTCTGAACCGCATCAGAGAGAGCGGAGCCTACAGCCAACAAATTGTCAAGTTCAGGTGGAGGGGGGTCCCTAGGTACAGGTCCCATCAAAGCAAATCCAAATATGGTCGGGATGGCAGTCAAACCATTTGGCACCAAGACCCTTTTCCCACCAATCAAAATTCCACCGAGGACATTAGAGCCAATCAACAAGTCGATTTGTCCCGGTGTGTCAAATTTGAGGTCTTCCAGTTCCAATCCCGATGTCAAATTCACCACAGCAGCAGGTAGCTGCTTCTGTGGATGCATACCCAAAATATTCTTCAGCACAATAGCCGAGGTTTTAATCCTCGGGTGTGAAGATTCAACAGGGCCAAACAAAACCTTAACTTGCCCTTCAACATTAGAGGCTACGTCACCTATGCCCCGTATACAATTTGGAAAAGAGCCCATATTTAATTTAACCTGCCCTACCAAATAAGTGGAAACAATGCAACCTTGTGAACCTGTGTCCAATATAGCACGGACAACAACAGAGGTCCCCGTGGGTCCCCAGACCCGAACAGCAACCGTTGGTAGGATAACGGTCTCAATGGGGGAGGTTGGCGTTATAGGGCAGGGATCAATGACCTATTGTTGCCTGGGCGGCGACCGTTGGCCAGGACCAGGCAAATCAAAATGAGGGTGCGGCTTGAAGTCCTCAAAGGCGCGATGACTCGATCCGCGCGCCATCTGTGGGGGGTCATAGTGACGCACCCGCCCAAAACGAGGTGGGCGCGAGTCAAGGCGGGGACGCTCCGCCAAAGGAGGGGAATACCTGGGGCAGCAGTCATGGTGCTGGTGACGCTGAACAGCACATTCAGGTGCGCGAGAGAGAGGAGGCGTGCGCACGCTACGGTTCTCCAAGCGGGCTGAGTGGCGATCAATTGAGCGAGGCGACTCTCGGCTGCGTGCCGGTGAGCCTCGGCTGCCACCTTCAAAACACCCGCCCGTGCGCGGCGTCGGCTGGTTGGACAAGCGGCCTCTCTGGCATTCATGCAGAGAATGTCCAAATGCTGTCCTCCACAGTGAGGATAGGGGCGAGAGTTTGGGCAGTCTCGCTGGTAGTGGGACCCCAAGCAAGAGAAGCAAAGGCGGCGGGCATTCGCGATGCGCCTACGAGAGGCGACATGTAGGTCCAAGAATGCCCTGCAACTGGCCGTTCTGTGCCCCGTGACCTTGCAGTAAGAGCACTCCGCTGGGCTCTGCGTTACTGCAAAGCGAGGAGGGCGCCGGTCAACATTGGCTCGGGTGTGAACGCGAGCCTGCTCCTTGACCTTGGGCGGCTGCGACTTAGCCGGCGTGTCACCACCGGAGTTGTCTAAGACCCGGCACTCATCCTCCAGGAACTTCTCCAGGTCAGCAAAGGGGGGCAGATGGGTCGCGCTATCCCCACCAAAACGCTGTTCAAAACGCGACCTCAGGTCGGTAGGCAGCTTTTTTAACACAATGTGCACCAATAGATAGGACCATTGGTCCAAGGGCAGGTCAAGGCACTTAAGTGCGTTGATGGCCACCAAAAGCGGGTTCAAAAGTTGGGTGCGCAACCCAGAGACCCGGGTGAGCGTCGGCAAACCCAAAATCTGCTCAATGTGGGTGTCGGCGAGGCCACGCTTATTATGGTACCTACGGGTAATTAGGTCCCGAGCCGTCTGGTACGCCTCGTCAGACACGGGCAGATGCTGGATGAGGCCCTTAGCCTCCCCATCCAGAACCGACATTAGATAGGCCAACTTTTGTGCCGGCCGAAGGTCAGCCCTATCATTGACTAGGCTGTCGAACAAATTAACGAAGCCCAGGTAGCTTCCTAGGCAGTCATCAAAATGGGGGAGGTCCAAAGTAGGGAGCCTACTCACCAGCCCCGGTGCTGACCTAGGAAGCTCCTGCTTCAGGCCGGGTTGCCCTTCCCTATCGGCAACTAGTCGTCTCGCAGTATTGGAGACAGCATCATACAGGTCTAAGACCTGGGCATAGTCTTCGCTGACCTTATTTCGCTGGTCAGCAGTGAAATCATTGATTGACACTTCAAGACAGCAGGTGCTAAAAGTGCGGAATTGCTGTTCCACACTTGCCAGGCGATCGTCAATCCGCTCGTACCTTTGTAGTAAGGCCTGCTGGCGATCAGGCCGGTTCACTAAGGCACTGGCCGAGGCAAACCAGCGCAAATCTGATGCAAAAGCACCAACAGCCGCACGCAAGTCCTTGATAGCTGACATAATCAAAATTCAAAAGAGCCCAGACAAGCGTTAAATAATATTAACAATCAAAACTTAATTTTTCTTAATTCTTTGAAACTAACAAAGTATTAGCCTGTTTACTGCTGGTACAAGCAAGTGACAGGTATCTACTGTCCAACAAAATTAATAGTTTCAATATATATTGACACAAAACAAAGTCAAAGTTATCAAAAGTTGAACCTTCGAATAAGTTAATTAAAGTTAAATATTCAAATAAATTAACTAATTACTTGCAACAGACAGACTGGCTGTATTATTTGAGATATACAATAGGAAGTAAGCACAGAATATGTGTTACCTAACAATATTATCTTTATATTATAACAAGGTTTAACAATGTAAGGTTCAAACTTAATATTTCAATATATGCAATAAACTAAATCAATTGATACATATAACTGATATGTATTCAAACAAACTGACTTATTAATGCAACAACAAATTTAAGTTAGATTTTTCAACAATACAAATCAACAATTACTGATTGAGGTTATGTGACAATGTGTTTCAAATTATCTAGGTCAACTTATACAATTAAATATTATGTATTTTAGAAAATAACTGACCTGACAAACACTACAATACTGTCTACAAGGTGATAAGATACAAGCTCATACCAATCTGAGTTTATACTCAGTAATGCAATAGCGGCTTAATTTCAACTACAGCTCTGCACCAAAAATTATGTCTAGAATTACCGTAGCCAGGTAGGAAGGTGTATCAGAAGTGCGCAGTGGAAGGTGTAATACATCTACCTGACCACGATAGACAATATATCCAGACACAATGCACTGCGTTGCACAGTGAGTAAAGTATTGAGTAGGTACATGAAAATTTTACCTTATATATCCTGGTGATGTTCTTGAAGTGTACCTATAGGATTAACTCATAATTTTGGCCAAAATAACAAGAGAATCAATAGATACCAGTTTACAATTCGGCGAAGTCCTTCTCCAGACCACGATGCACGTTTGCGGTTCACAAAACTTTTCACAAATGTTCAATATGTCATCAATTTACAACAAACTTTGCCGGAAGTCAAAAGCGGCAATTACGTATTTGCAAGTTAATTCAATTCGCGTTAATTCAAAGGGCGATCAATGGTAATTAGGTACAAGGCACGCGAGAGTCCAAGCGGCGTGTTAATTTTTCAAGCGGAAGGACGGAAGTGACAGTTCAGTGTGACCATTGTCAGAAATTTTTAATAGACTAAACAAAATGTTACTCAATCGATCTAATCGATTTGAATTATAATAAAAACTAATTCTATTTCAAACAACAAAGCTAGGACAATTTCAATTTCAATTTAATTGCAATTTATTTATTTAAAAAAGGACATACACCATACATATCTCTTCGACTCGACATTGATCTTGGAGTTACTCACGACGCCAAACTAACATATGAATCACATATCGATACTATTGCTAAAAAAGCTAGTAAAGCTTTAGGTTTTGTGATAAGAACATGCACATGAGTAGATAAACGGAACAGAGACAAAGCTTCATACAACAGCGCGAATCGGTTGCACTACTACCAACACGCGGCGCATGTGTGCGTGACCACTGGCCGCTTGTCGTGTAAGCGGTGAGACTGGAAAAAACCGGTTTACGTAGGCACAGGCAGTTGACAATCTCAGGGTTATTACGACGCACGTTGTTTGTTTTGTACGTTGCAAGTTTTAATATTTTGATGTAAAAACGTGGTATTTTATTATTAATAATGGTCGCTTATTGAACTGTGTGTATGAATAATACTAGAAGAAATAATTCAGTCATTATAAAGATTTTAACGATGGTAACGTAAAATTAGGATTTTTAATTATACCTCCTGATAATTTTATCGCATTTGTTGAATTGCTCGAGCAAAAGTTTCGTGAATATTTCGATCTTGAAATAAATATGGTTAATATTGGCACAGAAATACTTAAACGTATTGAAGATTGTAAATTCGATATGCCTTGTGAGTGTTTCCCGTTGGATTACTTAAAAAACGATATGTTAGATTCAGATATATAAAATAGGTAACAAATTTACAAGCTCTTATCACATATGAAGCTTTGTCTCTGTTCGGTTTATTTACTCATGTGGAACATGTTCGCAATTCAAGAGTATTAAAATATATACAATTCTATACTGTACATTTGTTCGCAGCATCCTCGAGTATTCCTGCCAAATTTGAAATCCTCAATATGTGATACACATAAATAGATTGGAAGTAATACAGCGATTCATGCGATTCCTTCAATACAAAGGATCAATGTTACGAAGCAAGATGTAAAAGACACCATATTCTTCCTTTGAAGGAAAGAAGAATAATAGTGGATGTATTACTTTTTTCAAAAATAGCTCAGGCTGAAATCATTTCCCCGTATTTACTGTCTTAAATAAACTTGCAAGTTCCTACACGATCGATGCAGCATTATAACCTTCTTTATGTGAGTCACAGTGCAACAAACTACAACCAAATTTAATTTTTCCCAAGAACAGCAAAGTGTATAAATGTACTGGTCAGCGGCTCTGAAACTGATATTGACCTATTTAACACTAAATCAACGACAATTATGCATATGCTTTCTAAAAGATGGTTGTGTCGGTTCTTTGATTGTGGTTGGAGTATATGGAACGTATAAATAAGATAATTTTTCTTTCAAATATATCCCCATTTATTTAAACTAACGTAATGCCATGATTTTGTCATAATTAATCTAACCCTAGAATAAACAGCGTAATATGATATTTATAAGTGAAAACATGTTAATGGTTTTAAGACTTGTATTGTGATGTTATATAAGATATTGTTACTGTTTGTTTTCCCAATAAACATACATACATACATACATATCGTCACGCCTTTTATCCCCGAAGGGGTAGGCAGAGGTGTATTTCTACACCCATTTTTCGCCAGATATACTTTAGTCCCACGTAATAAGGGGCGAGCCTATTGCCGTACCGGACACATTTCCAGACTCCGTGCTGCAACTGAGAATTTCGTGACAGAAAAACCCAATAACACTGCCCGACCCAGGAATCGAACCCGGGACCGCCCGATCTCACGCGCACATTTATGCCGCGAGACCAACGAGGCAGTCGTATAGGGTTTGATGTCGAGTTTTCCGTCTGTACGCAAAGATGGTATTTGCATCGTGTTATCCCTTAGTCTCCTCCTTCGACACCCACAGGAAGATAGGGGGTGGTGACACTTGTATTCTATGCCGTCAACCACACGGCCTTTTCCCAATAAAATAAAAAAATAAAATAAAAATATATACACGCAACACCATCTGGTCCCAAACTATGCAGAGCTTGTACTATGGGTACTAGACAATGGGTTGACATACATATTTTTTACATATTTGCTTTTGCCCGCGGCATCTTTTGCCTCCGTGGTCCAGACTTCCTCCGTGGCCCACTGTATAGCAGAGGCATTTGCTGATCAATAGGTCCCGGGTTCGATTCTTGGTTCGAGCACAGTGTAACTGAGTTTTTCCGAATTTTTATTAGCAGGACGGAGTCTGGTAATATGCCCGGTATCGGCATTTGGATCGCCACCTATAACGCGGGACCTAAAAATTTAACAGCAAAATGTGGGTGTAATATTACAACTCTGCCTACCCCTTGGAGTATGCACGCGTGAGTCCGTTTAAGGTGAAAATTGCCTATCGGGATTTAAACTAAAGTTTCCCTAAAAATGTTAAAACTCGAATTATTAGGAAATTATTAATATAGCTGTTCGGCTTTCTAATATAAGCAAAATGATTATGCTAAAAGAGCGCTTATGTCGATATTGGAATAAAATTCACACCTGCAAACGTTCGATGGCAGTAAAAATAATGGCAGAGACATTTGAGACATTCTAATCCATGCCCAATTCTATCTGCAGGAATAACATCTTCAGTGTCTTCTGGAATTTCGCGATTGCAATTCCTCGATCTTGTGATGTACATATTCCTGCATTTTTCAGGTTGCACAAAAATCATAGCGAGTGTCATAACTTATAAACTAAAATGTGGATTATCTCTAAACTGCGCTAAGGGAGTGCCCGACGGGCAGCCATCCTATGTTTACGTGGAGAGACGGTTTGGCTCCGTGGGAATCCGATGGACCTAGTCAAGTTACGTATCTATACGCCAGTACCATTAGCTAGAATTTAACCTATAACTATGTGTATATGTTACCGTAAAAGGCTTAAGATTTACCAGCATGAGTTGGTAAATGTCCGATTTTTTTTATAAAATCAAAACTAAGTTGACGTAGGTTCTCTTGTGCCTCTTAACCCAAAAATAGGAGCCCTGTGTAGCAGGGCTCCGTCAACTTAGTGTTCTTTTGTTAAAAAATTCGAACATTTACCAACTCATGTTGGTAAATCTTAAGATTTACCGTACTTCAGGCTTTTTCAGTAACATATCTACTAATATTATAAATGTGACAGTGTGTTCGTTTGTTTGTCGATAAAAAGGAGGTTAAAAAGTAACAACAGAATTCAGCGCTTAGTGCAAATGAGTAGAAAGTTTCCCAAAAAACAAAAATATAAATGGCACATGTAAAAAAATTCTTACCTTTTTTAGCTTTCAGCATAATATTCCCGCATTCCCAGAACATTTAGATTTTAACAAACTCGCTATGCACTTGAGTTTTCACTTCACGAGGATTGAAATATTTTTGGACATTAAAAACCGTCCGATGGGCAAAAGTTTTAATCACTGTTCATATTAATGCCCTGTGGTGGATTTTACGAGAGGAATACGGGTGTGAATTTGTATTCAAGGTTAGGTAAGCGCTAATATGCCACCATTTTGTTTTTGTTTTATGTGCTTAATTGTTTTGTTCCAGCGATTTCTTGTTTATAGCTACGACAATTATATATAACATATATATATAACAGATTGGCCGTGTGGTTGACGGCATAGAATAGAAGTGTCACCACCCCCTATCTTCCCGTGGGTGTCGTAAGAGGCGACTAAGGGATAACACGATGCAAATACCATCTTTGCATAGAGACGGAAAACTCGACATCAAACCCTATACGACTGCCTCGTTGGTCTCGCGGCATAAATGTGCGCGTGGGATCGGGAGGTCCCGGGTTTGATTCCTGGGTCCGGCAGTGTTATTGGGTTTTTCTGTCACGAAATTCTCAGTAGCAGCACGGAGTCTGGAAATGTGCCCGGTACGGCAATAGGCTCGCCCCTTATTACGTGGGACTAAATTATATCTGGCGAAAAGTGGGTGTAGAAATACACCTCTGCCTACCCCTTCGGGGATAAAAGGCGTGAGGTTATGTATGTATGTATGTAACTACTACAATTATTTTGAGTAATTAACACCAGTGAGAAGAGAGTAATGAAAGGCTGGTTCACAGCAGAGGGATTAATTATAAAACGAGGCTAATGATGAATTCTAGTATTATTTAAAAGTGTTAGTCAGAATATAACTTATGTATTATATCTCTATATAAATATTTTACCAATTTAACTAGGCAAATTAAAACTCATGATATAAGCATTTCATTTAGCAAGCGAAATTAAATACTTTTATGTAGAGTTTACCTCATTCTTAGGAGTTATTGATAACGCGTCCAATGTCTTGACTATTATACGTTACATGCTGCTAATATTATTACAACTACAGTTAGATGAGACTGGATCAAGGATTTATTTTGTACCTTTTTAAGGTGATTGCTACAAGGGGAAGCCAAAAAGCAAATGTATCTTGAAATTTCTAAAAGAAAAAACATAGTAAGAATTTTGTCTACAATGTATTTTCTTGCCAAAAATTTTCAGGTAGTTATTCTTTCTGGAAAATGAACTAAAATATTACACAGAGTAAAGCCAATTTATTTTTTAAATTCCTTTATTTGCCAATATTTTAGTCAGAAGGTTATTTTTGTTGATTGCAAGATATTTATTTTTTGTATAACATTGACTTGTTTCACTTGGTACCTAACCTAGCTATTGCTTACAAGAAATTATTTTATACATCGGAATTATTTGACATTTTTCTTAACCCTCGAAGAACAGACAGCAGTATTTTTGATAATCTCGAGTCGAAACATCCCATTCTATCTAATTCCTAATAAATTTAAAAATATTCGTTGAGTCCGTCAAATAGTAATCACACACAAACACAAAAAATCTGCAGTGCCATCTTAAATGGTTACAGGTTTCAAAAGATATAGGTATACTAACGTCATTGAGATTAACTGAGTTATCACACTTCGGCCATCTTTCCATATTTCACCTATCTTGCATCGTGCATCTTGCTTTGCTATTCGTGCATCACCTTCCTTTCATCTCACATTTTGGCCTCAACCGAACGTAACGTTAAATAAATCGCTAGCAAACTCACGTGTTACGAGCACAATCAAACCGTCAAATTATCATAGATTACAGCATTCAAATCCACAGAACATGCGTTACACAGAAATTTGCAACGTCAACGTACCATTTAATCCTATGTATATTATCGTGGAACAGCTTCTGTACCATGGTATCCAAGTTGACATTTTGTTTATGGCAATACTCGGTTAAGCCAGCTTTTTTAGATTACCGCAATAATTTTGGGCGCCGGTTGACACAAGATTTATTCTGTGGTCCGCGGTTAAGTGCTGGATCTCTTGCTCAGTAATATAAAGCGCGGAGTTTAAGCGTTGGAAAGTTGTTTGTTTTATGTTTTTAGTACATGCGTGGCATTTCGCCAGTGGTTGTATAAAGCCGTAGGGTTAGTGGCGGTTTTTTTATGAGAATTATGCGTATTTTCTATGTAATAGGTGGCAAACGAGCAGCTGCATCCCATACTAGCAATATCCAGACATAAAAAATACCCACTCAAAAACAATTAGTGGATCACTTAAAGTGATAAATTAGATTTCTGATCGGCAAAGTAAAGCAACGTTGGTTGAATTCATCACTGGAATGGGTGACCACTCGCATTTACATCAGAGTACACTACCATGCTTCGAAATGGCGCGTGAACCTTTTTTACTGGTTGTCGTCTTATGATAAGAATCACTAGGCCATATCGGAGGATTTTGGATGGTCTATTAACTCTCCGTCACCAGATTTGTCCTTATACGTACAAAAAGATAAGGACGTAAAATCAGATTTCCTAACTAAGTTCTACCCCTAATATATTTCAAATAGAAACCTGGCAAATACGTTGCTGGGCAAAATGTCTTCCGTTGTGGGCAAAATCAATTGCTAGCTTATGTATTATAAGCTTTTAGGAGTTACAAATTCGCTCATCTGCTCAGTTAAACAGCCATTGAGATTTCTAGTCCTACATGGAATAGTGCAATAAATGGTTATAATTTGCCCGCGTCCCGCAAAAAATTGTCCGTCTTCCTTACTGTATAAATTTAAACGAATCTCTTCATAGTTTTCACACTTTAACGATGTCACACTGTGCAAACAAACCAAAATTAAACGGAAAAATTAAAACAGTTAAAACTCTGCGTTGGTACAAAATCCCCAATGCTCCACTTGCAGAGTTTATTTAAGCAAAAAGTTAATAGCATAATATCCGTTGTTTTGAATGCGCACGGATACGGGTAATGAAGTGAGCACGTGAGATGTTAAGGGTTAGTTGGATGCTTAGACTTTATTTATTCTGGTGGGTTCGGTTATGCGGACTGAAACCCGACCGAGTCGCCCATACCATAATTATGTGTATACTGTGGTAGATTCTCGTAGCTGTAAGAAAATTTGAGGTTCCTGAGTTGGTTCTTGTGCGTAAAACGAACTTCTAGGGTAGTACTTACTCGTTGGTCTCGCGGCATAAATGTGCGCGTGGGACTGGGAGGTCTCGGGTTTGATTCCCGGGTCGGGCAAATAAATGTCAATGTTAGCAGATATTTGTCCAAGTGTAATATAAAAAATAAAAATGAATGTCAAAATAAATATAGCTTGAAAATAAATGTCAAAGTGATTTGATTAAAGGATGTCGTATGATTACTATTTTTAAAAATTAATGAACAATCAACATTGTAATTTCACAGGTATTTAAATTAATTAATTTTAATTGGTATCCACTACTAGATCACTTAACATTCATTTTGTCCAATAAAAAATCAGAGATATTATAATACGCTCTGTCAGCAAGGTAAGCTGTTAGAATTTTTTTTAATTTGTTCTGAGTCAGATTCTTCCATGATGTCGGTAATTTATTGTAGATGATAGGAGCCATGCAGCAGACACTTTTCCGCATAAGCATAGTTTTAGGGCCGGAACATATCTGACGGAAGATCAGTCGCGTTTTATCGGTCGCGTAACGCCAATACATACAAATGTATAGAAAAACGTTCAAACATTCACACCAGACCGATAACCCGTTAGTACGTCGAGCGTACTAACGGATTATCCGTCGACGTCGCGCGCACCACGCACCACGTGAATTTTGACCTTTGAGTAAGGAATATAAATGGAGAGGGCAAATAGTAGGTACATATAGAAAAATTACATTATTCACATATATTATTATATTTTCAATTTTTATAGACTCACGGCTGTATCCCCGGAGGGGTAGGCAGAGGTATAATATTACACCCACATTTCGCCATGATTTTTTTATACCTACACATATATACGAAATCGACATAAAGCCACCAAACATAGTGTTGTCTCGTTTTGTCTTAGGGATATCTCTGTCAGAAAAAAGAGATAGCTATAGTTTACTGAATAAATTAATCATGACGATATTTTATTAGAAATGTCATACAGGCAGCGATAGCCGAGTGGATATACCAATGGACTGCCATGCAGAGGGTATCGATCGAGTTCAAACCCACGGCGCGCACCGATGACTTTTCGGAGTTATGTGCGTATTGAATGGTTAATTATCGCTTGTCCCGTGCCTCGGAGAGCACGTTAAGCCGTCGGTCCCGGTTGTCATGAAGATCTTTGACAGTCGTTACAGGGTGTCAGTATCTTCTAAATAAACTGACACTAGTCTAAACCATGGAATATCGCTATCCCTTCGGGTTGCGGAGGTCAGATAGGCAGTCGCTCTGTGGAAAAGCTAATATTCAGCCAAATCCGGTTAGACTAGTAAGCGGACCCCAGATTGAAACTGGGATAACGCTAAGAGAAAGAAAGAAAGATTTTATTAGAAATGTCATTCGTGCCACTATCACCATATTTTTCGCCAAGGTTTGTGGTACATCTACCGTGAAATCGTTGTCTATCGAACATAATAATTTTGTTTTTGTGCATAAATATGTCTAAAAAACCGATATTGGCTCTCAGAGAATATTTTGTTACATGCTTCATACAAGGGTCGTCTTTCGCTTTGCCATGTTCGCCCACATTTGCATTATGGCATAAACTAATCTGGCAAAAGATTTAAACTAACAAAGGTAACGTACTACAAAAATGTATTATTCTCCTCTAACCGGCTCCATATCGATATCGATTACATTCTGGAGAACAACCCAAATGGCAGCCATTTTATTTGCCCAACGTTTCGTAGGTGTGCACGCTAATTTCGTAGGTGTGCACGCTAAATTCGTAGGTATTGGACATACCATATCCATGTCATTCCCAGATCGGTGATTTTAAGATCGTAAGATTCCAGGGCCGCCAGACCTTACTTACTTTTTCAGAAACGAAATGTGTAGAATAATGTAGTGTTAGTATGTGCTATGAGTGTACGCATATTTGCTAGCTTGGATCGAGGGCCAATTTTTGGGTATGAGGTGCTAAAGGTCCACGGGAACAATTTCCATACATACCTATATAGAAAACATTCTGTATCTTGCTCTGCAACTGTAGTCTGTAACCCCTTCTATATCATTTGTATAAGTTTTGTGAAAAACCGTAACCAAATCGTTTTATCGTCTTTTATTTTTGAACCTCCATACCTAAATAGGATATATATTCAAATAACGCTTGTTGGCTGCTATAAAAAATCTTCGAAGTCCGACATATTTTTAATAGTCAAACTCGAATTGAAATATAAATAACTACAGGACTTCGTTGACTACATAACATCAGGGAACACGAAAAATGATTAGGTAAAAGAATATGACAGTAAAATATTGAGCTGCCCTGAGTACGGCCCTGCACGAACAAACTTATAAGTGTGCATAATAGTCACGCTTTTGGCGAATGTGTGCAGATACGCTCGACGCATTTTCCGTCAGATGTGTACCGATTCATTTGACGGAACAGACGCGACCGAAGATACGTTTGACGCATCTTCGGTCAGATATGTTCCGCCCCTTAGCATTATGAAGACATATTTTGCTGTTATTGCGTCTATTCCTCGGCAGTATGTCGGCTAGTCGTTCAAAACGTGTTGGATTAGTCTTTGCAAATGATGCCATTTCTAATATATAAATACAAGGAAGTGTTAAAATTTTATATTTTTAAAATAAGGTACACAATTACTGTCGATAGGTTTTAGGTGAAATATTATATTATTATTAAATGCCGCTTCTTTTTCGGACGAGCTACCCCGAAATATAACTCCGTATCGAAGGTGTGATTCAATGATACTGTAGTAGGCGGTAATAAGCGCGTCCGTATTAACTTTGTACGATAACGTATGGAGAGCAAATGCAGATCTACTTAATATTTTATTAAGGCTAATTATGTGTTATTTCCAGTCCAATTTCTTGTCAATTATAAGTCCTAAAAATTTAGTATATTCTACTTCGTCAACATTATGGTCATTATATTTTATACATAGCTTGCTTTTGTCAGGATTACGCTGACTGAAGTGCATGATTTTCGTTTTATTTAAATTAATGCTCAAATTAATGTTATGTAATCATGTATTTATCGATTCTAAAGATTTATTTATGTCATTTTCAAAGGTATTTGCATTTTTAGAAGATATCGTTATCGTACTATCGTGTGCGAACAATGTCACAGGTTAATCTGTACATTGTGGCATGTAATTTATATATAAAATAAACAATAAGGGGCTTAGCACGCTGCCTTGAGGGACCCCAAATTTGAGGTTGCGTACTCTAGAATGGAAAGTCTCTTCGCGTTTGGTTTTAATATTAATTTTATTTATAATTGTTATTTGTTTACTGTCACTAAGGTATGATTTTATAAGATTTAGGATATTGCCTCTGACACCATAGGTGCCTAGTTTATATAATAACGTTGAAAAATGGACATAATCAAACGCTTGGGTCATGTCGCAATAAATCGCACATACTGGAATACGTTTATCTACATTATTCATAACATTTTGCAAGAAGTCATAAATTGCCATATTTATTGTTTTTTGCCGCCTAAAGCCTTTCTGTTCCGCACATTAGATATTATTGTTTTCAACATCATTATCATCATCATCAGCCATTAACAGTCCACTGCTGGACTAGGCCTCTCCTTTGAAAGGAGGAATTGGCCTAATATACCACGCTGGCCAAACGGGTTGGTATACGGTTTGTATCAAGTTTTCCTTCTCTTACAGTAGTGTTCTCTGCATAGTATGGTCCCTCTGTCGGCTCTTACGACACCCATGGGATGATATGGGGTGGTGAAAATCCGTATACCAACATACATTGTTTTCAATGTACTTATATAATTCCTTGCAGATATATTTCTCAAATATTTTAGACATAACTGAAATTAGTGCTATTGGCCTATAGTTCTCCATCAACTCCTTATTGTCTTTTTTAAATAATGGTTTAATAATAGATATTTTAAGATCTTCTGGATATAGCCCTGCACTTATGCTAAGGTTAATTATATAACTAAGGTGGCCACTTGTTTCCTTGGCGACTGATTTTAATACTTTAGTACATAACGCATCATGACCAATGCTGTATGTATTTTTGAGATCATTGATATTTTTTTCAATATCATGTGGAATACTAGGTGACATGAATAATGATTTATGTTTTGTATTTTGTATATTTGTCTTGTGTTTGATTTCCGCCTGTATTTTTGGTTTTATTTGGTCAACAAAGAAGTTATTTTAAAGCTGTCCGAAATAAGTTGTGGATCTGTTATAGTAATATTGTTTGATGTTATTATATTTACTTATTGCTTTGGTATGTTATGTTTTGCCTTATTAATTATTTGCCAAGTGACTTAAGATTTATTTGTTGACTCTGCAATTTTGTGTATATTTTCTGCTCTTTGTGTTAAATTAATAATGCGTTTGTACAATTTTGAATATTTTATAAATTTTGCCTGATATAGAATAAGTTGTTTTTAACCTAGATTGCCATAGCAGCTTTCTTTTGTTTTTGTAGCACAGCTTTATCCCTTTGGAAAGCCACCGGGGCTTACTATTCAAATCTACTTTAAATAACTTAATGGGGAAACATAGGTCATAAAACATTTTAAAATTATCTATAAATGTATTATAAGCTTCACTGGGGTTGGATGTTCTTAGATATTGTTTAAATTTTACTACATTTTCCTTACTGTAATTTTGACCTGTCTTATACCAGTGCTTAATTATGCATGTTTTCCGTACCGAACATTGAAGAAGCTTAGCAGTGTGATCTGACAGCACGAATTCTGATATCTCTGTATGACAGCGCTTACTAAAATTATGTGCAAAATTATCGATACATGTCTGACTCTTAAGTCGAGTAGGTTTCTTAAATGCTAATTTCATGTTAAAGCTTAGTAACAAATGCTCAAATCGATCTGTTTGCTTATTTGTTTTCATCATATCGATGTTAAAATCACCCGCTAGAATTACATTTTGATAACGTTTCTTCGTTAATGCACGTAAAAGAATATCTAATTTATTCATACAGTAGTCAAATTTTTTGTATCTGGAATCCTGTATATACATACGACAACAATCTTGTGTTCAGTTAGCTCGATGGCGCAACATTCAAATACTCCAGCTGTAGACATTTTCGAGATTTTCGGTAGGTCTGTCCACTGATGTCCGTTTCGTATCAGGATTCATGCTCCTCCTCTTTTGCTTTCCTTCCGACTGAAGCAGGCAGCTAAGTGGTAAGAGGGTTTGTCTAGATAATGTTCATGTCCTTCCATTATAAACGTTGAACGATAAATATTTAAAATTACGGTTTGACTTTGTTTATTTAATTTTGGTTGTTAGGTTTCTTGTTTATAATCGTGTATATGAATCTATTTTGGACCAGTTTATCTTTTATGTGTTTGTCCTATTTTAAAATAATTATTTCCAGAAATAATTTTAAGGCGTTTCCTAATCTTTGTGGCCAATAAAATGTCACAACTTTTCAAGAATTCAAAAAGAAAAAGCAAAAGATTCTTTTTCTTTTCAAATTCTCGGTTGATCTCTACCATCGCTACAATCATAATTTACCAGTGTTTTCATGGCACTGGTTCTTTTGATTGGCCTGTTAGTCTAGTAGGTAGGACGCAGGTGGTGTGTTTTATTCCCACCCAGGGCAAACAGTTGTATGATAAGCACAATGGTTTATTCTATTTCTGGGTGTAAATGATCTATAATATATAATGATGTAAGTCTTTAAAAATGATATTAAACATACCAATTTTCAGTTATCTATTTGACAGAGGATAATATTAAATAGTTCTGCTATGTTAATAGAATACAGCAATGTGAAAGCATACATCTAAACACCAGAATGACCTTTGACCATCAAATGTCATGCACTGAAGTACAGTAATAAAAAGCAATGTCGCTTAAATTTATAGGCGTGAAAATAATAGTCTTCCATGCATAAAACGAACAATACAAGTAATAATATTTTACGATTATTCCGAAGGTGACATTGCTTGACAAAGGGATAAAGGTATTTTCGCCAATTAATCTTAAAGTTCAAGTAGATGCAGTCAATAAGGTTGACACTCTCTGGTTGAAGTATAACATAGTATAGATCGCCTTTAATAATCAAGGTATATCAAGATAAGGTAATCTATGAGGGCATTAGAGAAAAGCATCATATAATTTATAATTTTATAATTAATATAGTTTAAATAAATCCTCATATTATGTTGTTATGGTTTTCTCCTGTGCAGATTTTTTAATGAGCAGTGTACCCATATTTTTCTCTTTGTAGTAAAATTACAGTTTAATTTTCTAAGTGTATGGATATAATAAATGAAGGTACTTATGTAAATATATACATAAAATCTGGACTATGACTTCACAAGTATTTTGAGAACATTAAAGAGAACTCTCAGACATTTCTCACAATATTTTGCTTCACTGCTTACGAAGCAATAATTAACAAATTAATTCGCATATTAAAAAAGTCAACGGTGCATTCAGTGGGTTAAGCCCAAGACTCTGCGTAGCAACTAGGCTATCGCAGCCTCTTCAATAATACACTACAACCAAAATAGTACACAAAATATCATCACCAATATTGCCATAATATTAAAAGTGCGTACCCATAACTTTGACCTCTTGAGATATTATCAACCCGTGATAAATACGCGTCTAAATGAAAATACTGTTGTGAGATTACCAAACTTAGAGAGCCTACCCTTAACACACTTATATTTGCAAAAGTTTTCGTTTTGTTGCCGACATGCGAGCTGTTATGATAGATTGTAGAGCTCATTAGTAGATCTGCTCATGACCTTCAATTAGTACGTATTTCTTACTGAAATGAGTTATTTTATATTGTAGAAATGTACGGCATTACAGTACAAATAAAGTTTAAATTTTATCTGTTAACATACAAATGTTTGTAAAGTCCCTGCGACACAGGATTTAATCCTAGTTCGGAAGTTGTCTTTAAAAAAAAGGAAGGCTTTCACTGAAAAATACGGTACTTTAAAGGGCTACATATAGACTACTAGCTGTTTGCCGCGGTTTCACCCGCGACCTAGGGGAACTACTTCGCGTACCCGGTTAATTTATAGCCTAAGTTACTCCTTGGTACATCAGCTATCCGCCAGTGAATGTCCCGTCGAAATCAATCCAGCCGTTCCATAGATTAGCGAGAACAAACAGACAGACAGACCGACAGACAGACAGACAGAAATTGTAAAAAAAATAATTTCGGTATATAATAATAATTATTATTTTTATTTGATGTATAGTAAATAATCTATACAGATTATATGACCCGGTCAGTGACGCTGGTGTCGAAATACCAAAAATAACGGAGGTGAAACTATGTATATATATAAAACAGAAATAACACTATTAATGCATTTCCCACTACTACGTTCAAATAGTAGGTTACAATACCCAGCTAATACCGAATTGGGTTACAATTCACTAACCGATTTACAAAGACGCGTTTGACCACTGTCATGCATAGTGCCATGATTGTGTTACCGCAAAGTTCAGTCGCGATCGGTTCCGATTCTTTCACCGACAAACGGATCCGTCCAATGAGCTGGAAAAAGACCGCTTTCCTATTCACACGGGAAGTGTAAAGTTAAAAGTAAAGAAGCAAAATGTTCGATCTACGTCCAATGTTGTGGCGCTTTGCTATGTATTTTGATGGGAAAGTGTGGGGTTTTAAAAGGTAGTTTCAAGTGCGATAAAAATGGGGTTTATTTCGTTTGTGAATTGTTTGGAACACTGTCTGTTCAATTGTTTTTCTTCTATAAAAAGGCTTCTGGTAGAAAGGTAGTATAGAATGAAAATGGCCTCTTTATTACCTCAGTGCCGAATCTTGAAGGACAGTATTATAATATATTCCCTTTTTCTTGCGGCTTTGCTCGCGGATAAAATTTATTTCTAAAATATAGTAGATTGTTTTTTTCTTACCTTTCATACTAACTTACTAGAGCCTTCCCCCTTCACCCAGCCCTTTCCGAAAATCTATTCTTAGCGAACACTAACTATGTTTGTATAAACTATCTAAATTCCTCCCATCCATTCCCAAATTTCATCAGTGGTTTTCGAGGTATCGTGATGAGTGATGATTCCTTTTAAATATATAGATTAAGACCATCAGCAATACAGCTAAAATGTAATGAATGGTTTGACATACCTTGTTCTACATTTGATCTCAATAATTGCAACCAATATAATCAATACTGATATTCTATCATATATCTGGTTACACTAGTAAGCGGACCCTGGACTCAATTTTTTAGATTCAACCGGGACAATGCTAGGATGAAGATGAATCAATACCTCGTCTCATAAGCCACGGCATATTTTTTAAATAATCTATTCCATATTTTATATTCCCAACAAGTTGAATTAAAGCAATCCACCGCCATAAATACCACCACTGCCGAATAAAACATTTTAAAATATTCTTTCACAACGGTATTCCGTTAACAAAAGTGTAAAATCTTCCACTCCCTATTAGGTATCAGTATCTTGAATGATTAATCCTTATTTTGTGCTTGAAACAAAGCCTTGTAATGTAAACGATACGGACGTGACAGGTGAGAGGGGTGCCGCGGCACTAGGGGTGAGAAAAGTCGGTAAAATATGTTTTGTCATAATAAAGGCTTAGAGGCGAAAATTGACTACGCTTTCACTTTTAGTCTTTGAGGGATATTGTGCTTTGTTGGGTATGGTGTGCGTTTATGCTTGCTCTGGCTATTTGTAAGGATGCAATTTAGTGAAAATATAGAAGGTGTGGATAGGTTTGTTGGTAGAAGCAATTGGAACAGTGAGTAAACGCTTATACATATTCTTATAATTGTGTGCAGAATTTCTACCTCAATAAGTTAACATAATATTGCTGGTGTTTCAGCAAGAGCCTAAACATTATTTTACGGGAAATATCGAACATGTTAAATTCTGAACACTTATCTTCTCTACCAACAGTCTGCCATGCAGAGCGTATTAAGGCGAAGAAATTATGCGTATTTATACAGTTTGTAGCTTGTCTCGTACTTCGGGAAGCACACTTGTCACACGTATCTTTGTAAATTCTGAATTCAGTCTAAGATACGGAATTTTACTATGTTATTGGGTTGTGGAGACACAAACTGCTACATAGCCAGAAGAACGGATGGTCGTTGGAGTAGAAAGAGTCTGGAGAGGCGGCCGCGCACCGGATGTCGTAACAGAGGGAGGCTTCCCGCAAGGTGGACTGGCGATCTTGTTGGAATCGCAGGCAGCGGATCGATGCGGGTGACCCCATATCGGTCTATGTAGAGATTCGTAGTCGTCTTTCAGCTGATATGATGACAGTTACTATATTTAAAATTTTCTACAGTGTAGGTAGTACGTTTCTAGCTAAGTCGTCTCAACGCCAACCTGTTTTTCTAAAACTATTTCTTATATCATCTTATTTCTTATTTTCTGGATTAATATTAAAAGAAACTACAAGTCTAGTAAGACCTCATTTAAAACTTAAAAATACATGTTTTTGAATAGAAATGAACCCTTTTCTCATGTCTGGCATGTGATAACCGTGAATTATTCTTAGAAATGCCAGTCATTTACAACACTGTGGTTTGTTGTTAGGCTGAAATTTCTTGAGGCTTCCATGTGACCAACGTTTTCTTGTTTCTTGGAAACTGAGCTAAGTGACAGATATGGGTTCTTTTACTTCAGACATTGGTCCTGTACAGTCTTATCTCATAGTCTACTTACCGCTAGACCACCGACGAGAATCGCTTAGCAAGACATCGTCGCTTGCAGTGCTAATTTACACGCACATTGACACTCGTATACAAAACCAGTTTCTAGTGTGCCTCGACTCTATGAGCGAGCCAAGTGAATTTTTTACAAATTTGTCCAGCGCCGACTTGTTTGATTGTACCTACCACAAATGACTACAGGTTTGTCACGGTGGATTGAATGTAGTTAATGTATAAACGCCGTATATCGTATGCAAAAATCATTCAAAACAACTGACAATCAGACGACGTGATTGTCAATTGATTAAAACAATTTAATTATATATGAAATCAATCAAATCTAAGAAGTAATCATAAGGTGTATCAATCTATTTGTTCTGAATTCAAGCTCGAGTTACCAAACGTAAGGCAACTTCAAAACTATCACAAAGTTGTGTACATTTGTGTCAATGTATTTAAGTAACTTTTTCTCTGACAATCAACAGATCATATCCTATTATTATTTAGGCTAGTTTGGTCCACATAGTGACGAGTTAATGATTCAAAGTGTCAGTTTCAGTGTCAGTTTAGGGTGTCAAAAGTGTCAGTGTTGTGTGGTGGCTGTCAAGACAAAAAGTTTTTTATAAATAATTAGACACGATTATATGTGCTTAAAAGTGTATAATTGGACAACTACAGGTGATTCTTATGTCTAGAAGTGTTATTCACAAAAATAAACTATAACAACTGAAATATTACAAACATAAATTTTGCTGATGACTTTCGTTTTTTAAAAAATAACAAACAGCTGTCACTTTAAATTTTTGTTCATGTACCTTAAACTATCTTAAATATATCCGGAATTTCTTAACACTACAAAACCATAGTGTTGCCAGTTTAGTTTCATAAATCCGGTCGAAAATTACCCAAGATGGCCAAATGTACCACATGTGGCAAGTTTGTGGCGGCAAAGGGAGGCGCCGCTACGTGCTGCAGGTGCGGAAATAAGTTCCATTTGGCATGTGCGGGTATATCTGATACCGTGAAAATCAGCAATGACTGGAGCTGTCAGGGGTGTAAAGATAAGACGGGTAAAGGCTGTATCAGACCCACTCCTATGAAGGGAGTCAGCAGTCATGGCAGCGAGGACTCCCCTACGAGTATAGACGAAGAGTATGAGTCAGCAGGAGATACCGAAAAACACGGAAGCAAGGACAGAAAGAACTTGGCGAAGGAAATGAGTCTCCTCAGGGAGGATCTTCGAACTATGCGGGAGGAGCTGAAGTCTGAGCTACGGGAGATCCGGTTGGAGGTAGCTGATCTACGGCAGTCTGTTGCGTCACACAAGAAGAAGGTAGAGAACCTGGAGACTCGACTGATAAAGCTGGAAGAGCAGCAGAATGCAGCTTCTCCTAACACTATGGACGAAACTATGGTCCAAAAGTTAGAAGATACAGTGGAGCACCTCAAGTCCGAACTGAATGACAGAGAACAAGACCTTCTCCTCTCGGATATTGAAATCGCAAATCTCCCCGAAGATGCAGGCGAAAATGTGGTACATACTGTTGAACTTATCGCGAAAAAACTGGGGGTGGAGCTGGACTCGCGTGACATAGTTTTCGCTGAACGAGTGGGTCCAAAAGCAGTTGCGGCAGGATCGGCAGAGTTAAGGCGTACAGACTCAGCAGCAGTGGGAAGTCGCGGTCGCCGCATAGTAATGCGATTAGCGCGTCGGGCCGTGCGAGATGATTTGCTACGGGCGGCAAGGGTGAGGCGAGGCGCTACATCGGCTGATCTGGGCTTTGCGGCGCCGCCTCGACGATTTTATGTCAATGAGAGGCTCACTAAAACAAATAGAATATTATTTTACCGTGCCAGGCAGGCTGCTGCTAAGCTCGAGTGGAAGTACACATGGACAAAACGAGGACGAGTTCTGGCCAGACAGGGAGATGGGAAGCCGACACACACCATTCGTACCGATCATGATCTAGAGAGGGTTTTTGGGCGAGAAGCGTTGGAGGAAAAGAAGTGTTAAGGACATTTTGCCATGCATTCTCATAGATAAGATCACTTTTCACTGCTATATCTTAGGCCGTAGTAAAGATCAAATAATAAGTTCAACAGCAACACAATTTGTACCAATTTTCAAAAACATACCTATTTGTACCAATGTGATATTTTGTAAGTATGGATATATGGCAACATCATATATGAATGTCAGTAAGTGTCACTTTCACCCGTATGTCAACAATGTCAAAATACACCTAACCTATAATTTATGTACAAGAATGACAAATCAATTTACGTTAATCACATTAATTTACAGCAAGTCACTAGTTACATATTTAAATAATTCAGTAAGAGATTACTTGATACATACTCTATATAGGTATGGCTGCAGTGTTAAAAGGCTATGATGTTTACGTAAGGTATATGTATGTTTTTGCAATAGGGACTTCACATACATGACAAAATTTAATAAATCAGTGAGTAAATACTTGCTAAATACTTTGTATTGGTGTAACTGCAAAGTTAAATGTTTAGATTATCTACGGGATACCTCCCGTGTTTCTTTTTATAATAATAATAATTTTAAATGCACAACTAAATGGACACACTCACAACCAATACATGGTACATATCTTGCTCTGTTCAAAATAGAAATATCCCATAACTATACTTTTATATTGAATATGCAGGTTTTGGTTTTACTCATTGACAGTATATTTTTACATTACTATTATGGTTAATGGAAAACGTCTGAAGGTTGGACTATTTAACGCAGGGTCGTTAGGGACTAGGCATGACGAGTTTCTAGTGGCCATGGACACGCACTCAGTGGACAAAATGGCCATAAACGAGACATGGCTGAGGGCGGGTGAGAAGGGAAAGGCTCCCATACTTCCAGGCTATAAATTGAAACATAGCCCAAGACCCAAAAATGTTCGAGGCGGTAGAGGAGGTGGAGTGGGATTTTCATCATATCAGCCTTTAATAGTCCACTGCTGGACTAGGCCTCTCCTTTGAAAGGAGGAATTGGCCTACTATATCACGCTGGCCAAACGGGTTGGTATAGGGTTTGTATCAAGTTTTCCTTCTCTTGCAGTGTTTTTCTCTGCATAATGTGCTCCCTCCGTCGGCTCTTACGACACCCATGGGATGATATGGGGTGGTGACATTTCGTATTCTTAATCCGTCACCACACGGCACATGCGGCGGCAAGTGGGATTTTATATAAAATCAAATATTAGTTTTAAGACTCGATCTCACCCGGTACATCAAGAGGTAGAGGAATTTTGGTTTATTAACAATCATGAATAAAAGGATCTTAGTTGGGACTGCTTATAGACCGCCTTGGTTATGCGTTGAAACATTTCTTGAAGGCTTAACTGATAGTATTTGCGCATTGGGGCCTTATTATTACATAATATTATTGGGAGATTGGAATGTGAATATGCTAAATCTAGAAAATTCTAACACCAAAAAAGTACAACAGTTTCTAGATTACACAAATATGTCTCAAAAAGTCAGTACGCCAACTCATTTTGCTGGTCAAAGTAGTACCTTGATAGACTTAATATGCACGGTTTTGAATTTACAGACTGTCTTGGTAGATCATGTGCCTGAACTCGGCCAACACTCATTTGTGACTTGCGAGACTCAATTTAAAAAGCAAAAACGTAAGGCAAGATGGGTTACATACAGACCTTATAAGGATATTTTACTTGATATTTTTATTTCAGACTTAGAAACTTTACCATGGAATCTTATAAGTTCACAAAGTGATGTTAACAATATGGTGGAAATGTTCACAGCTTATATAATGGCACTATTTGATATCCATGCACCCTTAAAGCAAAAGCTTTTCAAAACTAAATATACACCATGGATAACGGATAATGTAAAGTTGATCTTTAGGTTGAGAAACAAAGCTAGGACTAAATATTAAGAGAATAAATCAGAAATAAAAAAGCAATACTATCTGGAACTAAAACACCAAGCAGTTGTTGCATTACATAATGAAAAATCAGCATACTTTGCACAACATATTAACGACAATATAAATAACCCAAAAACCTTGTGGCGTAACTTAAAGAATCAAGTCCTGCCATCTCCCAAAAACACCTGCTTACCAGATTACTTTGATAACCCAGACATCATCAATAGAGATTTTTTGAAGGTGCCGGGAGGGGGCGGTGTGAGCAATTGAGCATATCTAGTTTAACCTACTATGAATATCATAGGTATGATGATGATACAAATTTCAAGCTTCAGCCAGTCGACCAAGGTACTATTTTGAAAATCTTGAGAACCACTAGTACTAATGCACAAGGTATAGATCTAATCAACCTAGAGATGCTTAAACTTACTCTGCCTAACTCGTTAGATACTATTACAGAGATAGTTAACAAATCTATCACAACCCATACATTCCCGGAGCTGTGGAAACATGCAATTGTCAAAACCATACCCAAAACGAGCCAACCAAGTTCTACAAAAGACCTACGGCCTATTAATTTACTGCCCTGTTTGTCAAAGGTACTGGAAAAAGTAGTTTATTTACAAGTAATAGAATATTAAGAAAAAAATAACATTTTACCAGACAAACAATCTGGGTTCAGAAAAGGACGAGGAACTGCAACTGCTTTATGTGATGTTGTGGGTAACATACTGGAAGCTAGGCATCGTGGAGAGGGCACTGCCCTCATTCTTCTAGACTATTCCAGAGCATTTGACTCTATAAATACATCTCTATTATTGGCAAAATTAGCTTACTATGGATTTTCACCTAACACCATAAAGTGGTTTAATAGTTACCTCACTAATAGGTCCCAACATGTAGAAATGCAAAGGGAAGATGGTATGGTCATGTCTTCATCTGCTCTCACAGTGAACAGAGGCGTCCCACAAGGCTCAGTACTCTCAACACTTCTCTTCATCATATACACAGCTGACGTGACCCCTTCTTTAAAAAATTGCAGTTTTCATATGTATGCAGATGACACTCAGCTTTATCTCTGTTTTAAGCCTGAAGACACCTTATCAGCTGTTACAAAGATAAATCAGGACCTTGACAGAGTGATTGAATGGTCAAAAAAACACTCATTAATATTAAATCCACATAAATCAAAATTTATCATTCTGGGCAGTAAAATACAGGTAGAGTCTATATTGCAAGTTACCCAGCTATCTTTTTGGACGGTCAGAAATTAGAAGGGATAAAAGAGGCCTCTAACTTAGGTTTATTAATTGACTCTGAGCTAAGGTTTGAAGGACATGTAAATAAAATAGTAAGAAATTGTTTTTACAGGTTAAAAATTATTTACAACATTCAAAGCTATCTTAGTATTAACCTTAGAAAACAGCTTGTAGACAGTCTCATTTTATCCCGTTTCAATTATTGTGATGTAGTTTATGGCCCATGTTTGCTGGCAAGAACTAAGAATTTAATACAAAGGGTGCAAAATGCATGTGCCCGATTCTGTTTCAAGATTCCAAGACGGCATCATGTCACACCATATATTAATGATAATAACATCCTTAAAATGGAATCTAGAAGAAAATTACATCTTGCCACATTACTTTTTGGGGTAGTGACTAGTAAAAAGCCTACCTACTTATATGAAAAGTTAGAGTGGAGACAAAACCACTTTTCATACTCTACCAGACCCTCAGCCAGAACTCTTTCCCAAACTAAACACCGTACAATGGCTTTCCGTGGCTCTTTTAGATACTTAGGTACGAAATGCTGGAACAATTTGCCTCCTCCGATAAGGGACCTGAAAACAAAAGCATCATTTAAAAAGAACCTCAAGAGCTATTTACTCTCTCAACAGAAATTATAGCTACAGGATACTGCTTACCTGTGAGGATATAGCCCTAGTAACATTAGTCTGGATTCCTTACAGCATATTAGTATCTCTGCTTCAAGGTCTGGTTGGGTACTTGCAGGAACTCCTGAAACATTAAACATTTTACGAAAATAATGTCATATTATCCTCTATGAGCAAATAAGTAAATTAAATTTAGAAACATAGGGTGCATAGGGTTCCCATCAAGAACTTAGGGTCCCAAGCCAACCTCACCTGCAAGTGGTGCACCTGCCGATCAACAGACGAGGCTCTGGCAAACAAAATGTCCCAATAAGCGGCAATAGGCTCGCCACCTATTACGTGGGATGAAAACACTGGCGAAAAGTGGGCGTTTAATATGCCTCTGCCTACCCCTTCGGGGAAACAGGCGTGAGTCTATGTATGTATGTATGTATGTAAATTTAGAAACTTAGTTAACAGGCATACCTGCTATTTGTGTACCATTCCCTTGTTACTTGTAAAATATTTATGTTTTGAAGGTGTAGGTACTTAAGTAATGATAAATAGTTGTACATGCTCCATATGTAATGGTACGTAGATTCTAGGAAGATGACCATCACGTTTCAGTGGCCTTTTGACATAGTACGAGGCGGCACTGAAAATCAGTACTGTGATTAGAACTATGGCGTCCATCGCAGTGTTTGCTGAGTGTCAGCCCGAATTGCGGCACGCGGTGTATAGTGCTCATGCGGTTATTATTGTTTAAGTTTAATTATTGTATTTACAAAAGTAATCATTTTATGTTTAAATTGCTCAATCTCTGGTGTAGATACACGTGGCGAGTCACGTGGTGACACGTATCACTTAAATGTCAGAAGTGTCAGGACATTGTCAGCTAACTCAACTCCGTTTATGACAGTTGACAAGACATGCCAAGTGCCTTTTGAGTTATAGTAGATAGTGTATAATATTGACTTCGCCACAATTTTCTTTTTTTGTGTGGTTTTTTTTTTTTGTTATTTAGAATAAGTAAAATTAAGGAGTACTGTACAGCGTGCTTGCAATAAAGATATATTTTCTTTCTTTCTTTTTCTTCTTTTCACTACTACATTTCATTCTATCGCTGCTGTCGCAAGAGACGACTAAGAAAAACACTCGAAGGAATTAATAATATCTTTGTGAAGAGACGGAAAGTGTTATAGTAGGCCAGATCCAAATCCAATTGACTGACAATATGATTGTGACTTAAATTAACTAGTTCGGACCAGAAAAAAATTTGGTTGTTGTAACAATATTATATTTAACGTGATCTACTCTTGGTTTTACTTGTTACAAAAAATGCCCAATACATTCAGCTCTATATGTAAAAAATATCTTTATCGACACACGCCCGCCGTATACTCTACTACGCATTCTTAAGTGGAGCCACATCTGTTACGTGTCAGAGAAGCGTATGTATGATGAGATTTACCGGGTTTTTTGTGGTATCTTTACGACTTTTTATTACAAGGTGTAGGTCCTTTGCATCCTTTCGGATATTCGGAGGAGTTCCGCGGTTTTTATACTTATGTTAAATTTGCCTTCGTTACGAATGGATGACAAGGGAAGGTTGTTAAAAAGTAACGTTATATGTGAAGACATATTTTTGGTTTTTATGCGTCAACGGAGACGTACATTTGTATTTTATCATCGTCCTAGCGTTATCCTGGTTGTAATAAAAACCTTCGCCATAGGATCTAGTGACCGCGCAGTACCTAGTATAGTCGAATTTGTTTCAATTATCGGTTTTTACTACGCTCTTAAATTTTCTTCTATCCTTTATATTTATGTATATTACGTGGGACCTAAAAATTCATGGCGAAATGTGGGTGTACTATAACACCTCTGCTAACCCCTTCGGGGATACAGGCGTGACTCTATAAACAAATTAGTATATTATCTGATCGTCAGGTATTGGAGGTATTGGGACTAGTGGCACCCTCCTTCACTTTATAACCTGTTTAGGAGTAGTTGCCATAGAACACACCTAGTTTCAAAACTCGTGAAGTTAATTATTTCCTTGTGATCCACCCCACTTATCAGGGAGAAATCTTTATGTAATTATTACAACAGCTATCTCTAAAAGGATATCTAAATTCTAGATTCTGAACACGGCACTATTTGGCATTGGCTATCGCGATAACCTATGAGCTATTCTGATGTAGGTATGCACAAGCAATACTACCCATTGAGACGCATTTGTGTAAACAGTTACAATCATACCTTCTCGCAATCTTGCGCGTTGTTAACATTGGTAGCATTATTCAGTTCTTTTTGTGTGGCCAACTCTTATATCAGAATTCATAGACCGTTCGAAAGCCTCCGACATGGCGTAACGATTCCTGTCCTGAAGGCTCAGCAAAATGGAATAAACACTAGATGAATAGAATTGAATACGATAGTCAACGTATGGGACTGATTTAAGCTTACGTCGGCGTCGCATCCCATACATTGTTTATCGTAATCTATTCTATTCGTCTAGCGTTAATGCCATTTGGCTAGGCCCTCTGATACAAGAAGCGAGACCGACAGCTTTACCTCCCCACCGAAGCACAAATATTACTCAGTTTAAATGCTTTAATAAAAAGATCAAGCAGGAAAAATCTACTGTTAACTTGAAACTTAAAACATTTTCTTATCAAATAAAACTCATTACTTCATTCTGAGAAAACCTTGGTAAGGTCAAACAAATTTTAATATTCGGCTACGGTACCCTAAATTCTTTGCTTAGTAATTAAGCTCATAGGACGTCGCAAATAAATCTGTCACAAACCGATCGCTTCGGCGACAGTTTTCAATGGGAATAAAATTGCTAATGATTGGATAGTGTACCAGCCACTGGGATGAAATACTTGCAGCGTTTTGATGCAGTACAGGCATTGGCGTATCGATTGTTATTTTTCAGAGTGGAACATCCAGGTGGTCTAAATAAATAATGTGTTTTGGATGGCATGCAAAGAATTTCGTGGCGATACCCAAAATACTGGGATGGGCACTAGACTACTATATTGGGATGAGCACGGTCGCCCCTGTTATGTGCGCCCCTGAGTACAAGTCATTGCATTATGTAAATATCTGAAGCTCTTTTCATGTCAGTGACTTCAGTGACTTTTATAAGTATGTGTAATAACTAATTATAACGGCAATCAGTGACTATAAAAGTCACTTATTGCCGTTATGATTTAAAATCCGATCAAAACAAACGTAAAATGTTCAAAAAGCTATTACCTGTACTTTAAATGAACATTTCCCTAAGTCGTATTTGTGGTAGAACTTTAGGTATTATGTCATTTAGTTCCACGTAGCTCACTTATTTAAAAGTACACAAAAATACAAGTGTCTGTTAGAACAGGAGCAAAAAGTAAAGTAAAGGAACAAAAAAAACTACGGAAATGCTTTTCACGCCACTGTACATTCTAAAGCTCAAAATGTCCAGAAGATGGCAGCTACGCCAATCGGGTGCAACAATTCACATCCTTTGTGCTAGAAAAATGCCAGCCACCGCAATTTAAGAGATTCAAGTATCGGGGACGATTGTCTCGATTGAAAGGTATCGCCTCACTCATGCATAAATCTTTCTTTTTTGGGATAGCAGTACCGTAACACGTCCGTATGGAAACAGGTGCACGATCTCCTATGAGTAGGGTTACCATGATATACGATGAACTTTAATTTATTGATTGAAATTTGGCAACCAACTAAATACAAACAAAACATTTTTACACGTAGAATTTAAAATCACTTATATTGTAGGCATTTAAAAAGTCAAGTACAGCATTTGTTTAAGGTTAAGAGAATTTGCGTTAAACGTAAATAAAATTAAATCACATAGAAATTAAATAGTAAGCATCACACAAGATTACAAATGATCAAACAAAGCCTTTTTGAACGTGGATGACCACGCAGTATGAACTGCATGAAAAAAATATTTTGCTTTGTAATAATTACTTTTCTTAGTGACTATTTATACAAGGGCCTTGTCAATGTTGAATTCCCTTGGTTCGTTTATTATAGCGTCAAGATTAGCCTCACGAATGTGACTTTACTCACTTATTTAAACTTGACATGTTGCCTAGAAAGCAGCACGCACAAATCCTTTGAAATAAGATTATCATGGTAATTTTGACGTCATTTTCAAAGGATAATTTTTAACAGCGTATCAAAAATGTTATGTAACACACTAAAGTGAGTTACGCAAAAAAACTTTATTATTTCACTAAAATACTGACTTGCACACTAAAATACTATTTGTACACCAAATATGATGATCTTTTTACAAAATATCATTTGATATGAAAAGTTTCGTCCGCTCGGGAAACTTATCCACTCAGAAAACTTAATAGGTTATGTTAGGTTCTTTTGTGACCCCACCGTGTATCCTAACGTTGTCGTCGTGGTGGGCTTGTGTGTCTCAATGACCTTTGGAGCTATGCCGGTAGAGCTACTCATGCCGGAAAGGTCCAAAGCGAGAGGCCGGACGAAGAAGGATACGAGACGGAGTTCAAAGAGAACTGCCGTGGAGAGAGCGAGCCATCCGAGTAATTGGGTGGTTCGCTATTCACTTCTTGTCGTCTACAAGGAGTGAAGTTGGGTAAGTTTGGGTTAGCGGAGGAGTCGCTCCCGAGGGCCCCCTACCTGCGCTCTGCAGCTGCAGAGTGCACGACTAGGGAGCGAGGTGGGGTAGACTGCGGGCCGTTTTACAGTCCGCGGTCTAGAGGTATCCACGGCGCGTACGTCGCAGTGACCGATGTGGGGAAGACCGTGCGTTGCTCCTCAACCTGCGGTCTAGGGGCATCCGTGGCGAGGTGTTGTGAGCCACGGTGTCCGGTGATGGGTAGGTTTAGTTAGTTTTTAAGACTGGGAAAAAAAAATAAAGAAAATAAATAAAAGAAATTAAAAAAACATAAAAAAAAATTAAAAAAAACATAAAAAAAAAACAAATAAAAACAAAAATAAAAAAAAAAACAAATGGAGGTTAGTTTAGTTTACCGAACAGCGGGCGGTATATCCTGCTCTACAGGCATTCGTGGGCCTCGGGAGGCTTAAATACCACAGACATAGATCTACATAGATAACGCAAATGCATGCACTTCGCGTGTCTGAGCTTGGTCGCCACTAACTTCAGTCCCCGCGCGTCCGTTTTACCGTTAAGTAAACTTTATTCACATTACGTTGCCGCGTTTGCTTCGGACGTTTGATCTGACGTTGTGTATTAGGAGACGATGAATATCGCACAAGCGATACTGTCGCGCATCGCTTCGACTTCGTGATACAGGCAACGTCACAGTAGGTATTAAAAAGTCGGCACGCTTGGTTTCAATACAAATCGTGATAATTGCGTTATCTATGTAGATCTATATCTGTGTTAAATACCCTGCCACTAAAGAGCGGCCTCATCACCGTGGGGAAGTGATTGGTGTATTACCCAATTATGGTAATGAAATGTCAGAGGAAAATGATAGTGTTTTATCGTGCGCCCCGGTTGACGCCCGGCGCTCGCAGGTATTCGAGCCTGCGAGTGGTATATTAGTGACCGATGGATGCGCAGGGGTAGGCGACCAGGCCCCTGTAGCGGATATGGCTACTGGAAGCGATGCTATGTCATGCGACCCGGTTGACACCCGGCGCTTGCGGGTATCCGGGCCTGCAAGTGTTAAATTGGTGACCGACGGATGCGCAGGGGTAGGCGACCAGGCCCCTGTAGCGGATATGGATACTGGAAGTGGTGGAAATCGGTCACGTGGGACGTCTTCCGTTAGGAAACGTCCAGGATGCCAGACCTCAGACGAGGAAGGCCTGCCGGCCCCCAAGTTGCCGACTTTGAGGAGGGGACGGCAGGCATCGAGAGGGGCGAGTGCCACGCAGCCGCGGAGGGATAAGCACGGACAGTACGTGCGCTCCAATACCTCGGCGGCTAGTGAAGCAGAGAGTGACATGGGGGTCACTACGGAAGACCCTGGCGATGGCTCAACGCCGCCAAGAGAGAGCAGCGCAAAGCCGTCGCGGCCGACGAAGTGTCGGAAATGGCCCGACGCGCTCGCGAGCGAAGAGCTGCTCTGGCGTTGGAAGAGGGAGAGCCATCTGCGGTGGCCTTGAGCCAACTGGCTCTGGATGGGGTGGACTTAGTCCTGAAGGTTGCCACAAAGTCTGGCAGCCTAAAAGGCACGTTCATCCGAGGCTTAAAAGAGACTGCCGCGGATATCAGGGAGGCGGTTGGTATCCTCCTCAACAGGACGGCCTCTGACGAGGTCGCTAAGTTACAGGAGGAAAACAGCCGCCTTCGAAATGACCTTGAGGACCTCCGGAGGCAAGTCGCTGCACTAAGCGAGCACCAGAGGCGACGCACGTCCACTGATGCCGCACCTGTAGTGGCCCCGACTCCAGTACCGCGACCGGCAAGCCCTGGTACCGACGAAGAGGTCGAGCGCATTGTCCAGACCTGCATGCTCTGGTGCGGGAGCATGGTTGACGCTCGGCTGGAGGCAATTTCTCAGCGCCTCCCGGCGGAAATCCCCCGTCCGCCTCTAGCGGCTGACACGCGGAGGACTGAGGAGCCACCGAGACTTGCGCCTCAAAGGGGAAAGCCCGCGGAGGGTAACAAAAAGCCCACGGAGGGAGCTCCTCTGAGCGATCAGCCCACAACTGCCGGGTCTAAGGGTGAGACCTGGGCGAAAGTCGTGGGCCGCAAGAAGGCCCGCAAAGCCGCCAAAAAGGCCGCAGCAGCTCCTTGCGCCCCCGGTGGAACCGCAAAGGCGGTTGCACAACCTGCGCGGCGGACTGCCAAAGGCGGTCGCAAAGGACCGACGATACATGCCCCGCGTTCCGAGGCTGTGACGCTCACGCTACAGCCCGGAGCTGCGGAGCGCGGCGTAACATACCAGTCGGTCATTGCCGAGGCCAAGGCCAAGATCAAATTATCAGATCTTGGCCTCCAGTCCGTCACCCTCAGGCAGGCTGCCACGGGTGCGCGGCTGTTCGAGGTGGCTGGTGCTCACTACCCCGTGCAGGAGGCGAGGCCCGGAAAGACCGGCCAGCACTAGTGTGGGGCTGCGGAAGAATTTGGATTCCCGCGGCCCCGCACGCACGTGCGAGGAGACACCGGGGTGGTTTTAGCCGGTAAGAGTCCGGCACGCCCCTCCGCCTTTCCCCAGGCGGAGGTAGTCCATGAGGATTTCCACAGCAAAAAAAAAAAAAAGGTTCTTTTGTGACCCTGCTCCCAAAAATAGGAGCCCTGCGAAGCAGGGCTCCGTCAACTTAGCTTAGTGGTGCAATTAGTATTTTTGGTGGAAAATTAGTATTTTTGACTAACAGTTAAATACAACCCATTTTTAAATATACTGTATATCAACATTGACTCATAGCGTCATTTTTAATTTGCTTTTGTTTTGACATCTTACGACAGCTGAAATATAAATCAATTAGTATTGTCCTTGGGAATCTAACTATCTTATCAAGAATAAATATTTACTTTGCCAAGTTTCTGTTCAAAAGAATTTTCTGATAATTAGATAAGAAAGAATTACTCGTCAACAGTATTATTCGTTTATACTCAAAGTACTGCTATCACATTTTTCACTTTACATTGCCGTTATTATCACATTTTTACTTATTGTGATCTATCTGATATTGACTTTGAAAAATATTGTATATATTAGAAATACGAACTCCTGATATATAAAGAGGTATGCGTATTTATCGAAAGATAAATAATTATTAATAGCATTTTTGCTACTAAAATTGTATCCAAAAAAAAATTAATATTCATTCAAAAATTAAACAGCAACCGCAGTTCAACAAATATATATAAAAAGCAGAAAAAAAGTACAAGCAACATTTTCCTTACTCTACGTCAACTATGAGGTGGCTCCATAATAACCAATAGCAAAATTGAAGCGGTCATTGTCACAATCACCACAAAAGTGCAGCCATTTTAATCCCCAATTTTCAGATTTAGAGCTGGTCACCCTAATCTGGAGTGAATTCATGTTATCTTTTTTTCACTTAAGGAATCGAACATTTTTAAGCGTAAAGTAGCAAGAACAAATATTTCTCTACGATATCTGATATTGATTACGCATAACTGGGTTTAAGAAATAAGTACAGATGGAAACATTACATTTTCTTTATAATAATAAAGAAGTTTTACCCAGGTCTTTACCTTGACTAAATTTAATTTTGAAGCGGCAAATTTTTTATTCACGCTAAATCCGTACCCTGCGACCTTTTCCACTGCGAATAGCAGACTCACGATCAAAATTTGGGCGACCACAATTTTTAAGTCACCACACAATAAAATGTTTTAAAAATCTTCTCTTTCGATATTCATATAAACCAATATCATATTTTAACCTTCAATAAACATAAACCACAGCATTACATTTAAATTCAAACTAAAGAATGTGCCCGATTACTCAGAAAATAAGGATAGCATTTAAGAATATTCAATCCACTCGAATTCTGAGAGAGCTCTATCAAATACATTTATCCATTTATACATATAACAACGGAATAGAACCGCAATTTATGGAGTCCATGAATCTCCATAATTGATATCTGTCTATAGCATTGCAAAATTAATATTTACTTGGGTCGAACTCGATTTACTAACTAATAGTTAGTTACCAAAGTGTACCATTGTTTGGAGAAAAAATTCTGCGCTGATTGGATGAAGCCGTTAAAATAGCGATGAGTGCGAAAATTCTGAGAATCTCCAATTTCATTATTTATATGGAAAAGTCTGTACCTTCATTTTTTATAGTTGAATTTCTTTTCTAACATAGTATTCAAATATTTTGACATAAGATTCTTGTATGGCAGCGATAGCCTAATGCAGAGACCGATAGACTGCTACGCAGAGGGTCCGAGTTCGAATCCACGCGCGCAACAATGACTTTTCAGAGTTATGTGCGTATTAAATTGTTATTATCGCTTGCGAAACGGTGAAGGAAAACATCGTGAGGAAACCTGCATGTCTAAGAGTTCTCCATAGTGTTCTCGAAAGACATGTGAAGTCTGCCAACCCGCACTTGGCCATCTGAGGGGCTCATAGTGAGAAGAGGCCCATGCGCAGCAGTGGGTCAGTTTATATACTGGACTGATGATGAATATTCTTGTATTTATGTCGGAATAAGTGGTGGTGTACCTGCAGCTACAGGGAGGACCTCTGATCAAAGTGGTTGTAACTGATAGAACTTGTACATGATTATAATTATGTAATAATCGCGTACGGTCCAGGTTATCCAAAAGATCTTAGACAGTCGTTATGGGATTTAGTACCTTATTTGGCTCTGACACTAGTCTAAGCCATGGCATATCACTTTTTTGTTGGAATACGAAGGTCAGACGGCAGTCGCTCTATGGAAATACTAAATATTCTCTTATATCCGGTGACACTACAAAGCAGATCCCGGGCTTCAACGTGAAAGTCTCGGATGCAACCAACACAATGCTAAGACGACGATGATGATAAGGATAAGTACTATCATCATCGCCCTAGCGTTATCCCGGTTGCATCCAAGACTGACACGACTTGGAGGCCAAGGTCCGCTTACTGGTCTAACCAGATATGACAGAATATCAACTTTTCCACAGAGCTACTGCCGTCTGACCTCCGCAACCCAAAGGGATAGCGATATTCCATGGTTTAGACCAGTATCAGTTTATTTGAGGGTACTGACTCCTCGTAACGACTGTCAAAGATCTTCATGACTGCTGGGATCGACGGTTTAACGGGCTCTCCAAGGCACGGGGCAAGCGATAATTAACAATTTAATACACTTTTAACTTCGAAAAGTCATTGGTGTGCGCCGTGGATTTGAACCCGACACCCTCTGCGTGGCAGTCCGTTGGTATCTCCACTAGGCTATTGCTGCCTTCATAACGTTTCGTACTATACCGCAAGTAAAACAAAACAAATTACAACCAACATTTAGCAACTAGTACAACATTTTGACTATCTATAAACAATGTAATCCAAATACAATAAGGAGTTTATATCCAAATACAATAAGATTATGAAAATAAATTAAAAGTAAACTTAAAATGGTCTTAATCGAAAAATGTTACTACAGCTTAAATGAATATTTAAATGACAAATAAAATTATTCCCAATTATAAATAAAGCAACAAATAATGTACTAATTAAATATATAATTTCAAACACAACAAACAAATAAATAAATATAAAATATTAAAGCTCCTTTTAACCACTTTTATGATAAGTATAATTTTCTTTTAATAGTATAATATGGTAATAGATAGGTAATTATGTTTCCTTGCCTTATATGTGTTGTAACTTATAATATATTGAATATTAATTTATATTAATACAATAATTTATTCATTGTAATTATGTATTTTGCTATGCCCAACAGGGTCCATAATGTCACCTAATTTTAAGTTTTACCATCTAATGTACCTACATTGTGGAATTGCAAATAAAGAATATAAATATGAAAAAAAAGAACGTAAAAAGTAGTTAATTCGAATTAAATATTGTACGTTTCATATTTTTTATCAATTCTATTGTTACTTAAACTCTGATTCGAAATAAAGGGATAATTGATTTTTATCTGTAACAATAGCTGTTCTTTAGTAATAACAGATATCGAATTCTACGTATTTCAATAATATAAACCCGACTAGTTATTTGAATATTTGAAATGAGTAAAATTTTAAATAAAATCTTTGTTATTTATTACAGTTGTCATTATCATCATTTAAAAAATATATTATATTTCGCGTCACAGTGTTTTTTTCGAACTCCGCGGAAGCGGCTTGACCGATCATATATATTTTTTGTGAATACATAATATATTTTGTAGCTAAAAAAAAATGATCCGTAAAGACGTTTTTTTATTTTAAGAGCGTCTACAGTGTCGCAGGTATCAAAATGCAATGTATTGATCTCTACCGCTGACTGTAAAATTGAATGCAGAAAACGTTTGGCAACTGAAGTAGATTTTACAGCAACCATAATTAGGACTTATCCCAACGGACTGTGAATATATTTAGTTAGATTACCAACGTTGTTAAAAAGTCATTAAAAAGTTTGTCATATAATGTTTTATTAAATCGCTCTACGAGTTGTCCAAATGATTGTAATCTATTCTTTTAGTGACCACTATCAAACTGTGGAACAAAGTCAAAATTATTACGTCCTTCTTATACTTTCCAACAACTTTTTAAGACAAATTACATAGTAGTGCTGAAAGTAGAAGCAAAAAAATATTTTGCATGTGGTATTTCCTACACTTACTAATACAGGCAAAATGGAAAATACAAGCAAGTTAGCTAAAATATGCCTGTGTCTGTTCGAATTTCATGAATTGGCAAAGTCTTATAAGTGACTTGTAAATTTTGGTTTCCCAATGAAAACAAGCATAGGCGCATTATGTTTGTGACATGAAATACGAGACAAGTTAACTCGTGACCATGAATCTGTAAACCTAATCTGTACCTGGCCAAACAAGTGTCATCTCTTTTTACAAGTAACTGTGTGATTGAAATCTGGTAATTATGTAATTATAAGTTTGTGTATAGACCACGAAAACTTAAAATTATTTAGGTACCTAATATAAAACAATTCTTGAGATCTACAAGGCACATTGCCAAAAACTAAATATTTTTTCAGTTGCTAAATCTAACGTTTGAATCCAAAAAAATACCACACGATGCAAAAAACGTCATCAGCCAAACATCAAACAAACACTTATCTTAATTTACACTTTAAATACTCTATAAAAACTGATTCACAGCATTGAAACATGGTAGGGTCTTTTTCCAAAACTGATTAAAGTTTGAAGCAACAATATAGGCCTATTAGCTCACCCCTCTAATTTCGTGGCCCCAAAAATTGAGGGTCAATTTAATTAAATCGTCTAAACGAACCGTTTTCGACGGGTCCAAATAAATCATGGCAAGCTTTATCGGCGGTCCAGTTAAGGTACTATTATGATGCCTCCTGTATACTGGAATTTAACAGCTTTTGAACATCTTAAATATGAAGCGGAGAAGAGTTTATTTTTGACTTGAAGGGACGATGCGGATCCTTCGAGCATTTGCGGCATTTTTATATTTTGTTGATGCAGGAAAATAAGAAATGGTTTCAAAGTTAATTGCTTATTTTAGGATACATTTTTGAGGTAAGGTGGAATTAATTGTTTTAGCGGTTTAACACGAAGTAATACTGTAACTATGGATTTAAAAACAATTATATTATTAAAAATATATACATAGGCACATGCTCATAAAGTGACAAGCAAGATTCGAGCAGGTCTAATTTCCAGTCTTTATCTCTTAACTCAATTCTTGTAAATGTGGCGCTTTTAACTTAATATCACGATAAATATATCGATAGTTCGTAATAGATCGATATAGTTAAGCAACGGTTACTTAAATAAGTCACTACTTGCATGCGTAAATCCTCCTGTGTTCGTTCTCGCGTGCGTGGCATGTACGTTCAGCGTGCCCTCAGCGTTCACTTTCTACTAGATTTCAATGACGAGATCGGCCTAAGCGGTTGTGTCTCATTTACTTCAAAGCACTATCGTGCTTCAGATGTTACGTAAAGCCATCGGTTCGGGTACTTGTCTCAGGTTACGAATCGTTAAGCCATGTTCGAGTTTCTATAAACTTCAACACCAGAGTCAACCACACCCTCATATGAAAAATAAAGAAAATATATCTAATGTCAGTATCTACCTACGCACCAAATACTTATATTCACACGTGCATGAGATTCATTTAAAACTCAAGAAGACGACAGATTTCCAAGAAAATATTAAAACAAAATTCATATTGCATTCTAGGAAGCAGACGTTGCAAATGCCAAGAAAATAAATCTTGAGGTGTATCCCTTTTTTCTGAGAAAAATACGAGGAAATATCACAATTAGTTGCAACAAGCTTGGAGAGCCTTGTAACAAGCGGCGTGCTTTTTGAATTGTATATTTTCGTGTAGCTGTTGCTTACTGCGGTAGTAGAATAATATTTGTAAGAATTATACCAAGAAAATTGGCTTTAACTAGGAATTTGATTTTTTTAATGTTTTGTATTATTTTTTGTTTCCCATCGTTGAAATAATTACCCTTTTCGATTCAATAGAAGAACATTACATATTGTGGCGGCCGGTGTCATGTCAAGCAGTCATAACAGCTACGGTTGCCAAAGACTACTGACGTCTACACGACAAACTAGCCGGTCGTCAAACACAATAATTAGCAAAGAGGTTTGAAGACTATTTTATTATTTGGAAATGAGTTTTTAGTTTGATGACGTATACACTCTCAAGTGTTCGCCAAATTCACCAGTCATTGACAACAAGGCGATGGCCGTGCGGATAATACATCCCGTTCACGTTCTGACGGCGTGGGTTCAAATCCCAGTCATAACAGTTATGTGGATTATGGTTTTTATGAAATTTGGAAAATGTTTATGAATATTCGGCAAATATTTAAAAAAATATTTAAATATTTCGAGTAAAAATTAGAAAATTCTATAAACTTCAGGAAGGAATGGAAAGGTTAAAAAGAGACAGGAGATGGAAAAACAAATTTTAAATATTTCGAATAAAGATTAGAAAATTCTAGAAACTTCAAGAAGGAATGGAAAGGTTAAAAAGAGACAGGAGATGGAAAAACAATTGAATAACGAAAAGACAATCGAAATTAGTAGATCTAGAATATTCCTAGGGGTATATAAGGCGGTGTAGACGCGCTAAGCGCCAGTTTAAGTTGAAAAGTGGTAAAGTGAAGAAGAAAAGGAAGAAGTAAAAGAAAGAAAGAAGAAGTAGTAAAATAAAGTGAAGTGAAAGTATAGTGCAGTAAAGTGCAGTGAAGTGCAGTGCAACAGACGCTAGTGTTGTTGCTGTCCGCGTCGAAATTAAACGGCGCGTCGTGTGTGAAATCGAATAAAGTGTCATCAGTGCTACTCGGTGTTTCCTTCCAATCCCGTTACCCCGTCCGTAACAATATTTACATTTATTTAAGGTTCTAAACATAATACACACTTGTTACTCTACAAATTTTTATTAGAGTACAGGTTAATAACAAAGAAAAATAATATTTCTATATTTCATCTGTAGCCCAATAAGAAATGACATAAATTTTTCGTCGCATTTCATTTCGAATATTACTTTTTGCAGAGTCGGTATCAATAGGTAAAAAACGTCGACTGCATTGAGTTATTGCCAATTCACTGCAGATTATCCGGAAAATTTACCAAAGTAAAATAAAATCCCTTAGAAAGGGATTTATAAATATCATAATATGCTTATTTCCCTTAGCAAACCAACGCGTAAATTATATTTATCAGATAAATATAATTTACGCGTTGGTTTGCTTAAATTTTAGTGAAATCTAGATTTAAGAGAAAGCCTTTTTCACCTCACTCCAGAGTGCGTTTCCTGTTAGCTTGACCATTGGCTTTTGTACTACCACTTTCCTTAACTTGTTCTATTGTTGAAAATATTTTTACATGGTCCTATGCTCGACATATTCATTGCGATGCCAAATAACTGAAACATTTTAATGCATTTGGCTCTTATCTTTGTATACAGCAAATATAAATTTCTGTAAAGTGTAAGGCTCTTTTAATAAGCGTTAGTGTCGACGTCTTCACACATTTATAAAACAAACATAATTTCTAATTCACACAGTCCCGCGGCAATCTATTTCCCATACAATAGCAGCAAACGCAGCAATCCTATAGGCAAGACAGAAAATCAAAACATAAATCCCGACTCAAAAATAATGCCTCCTTAATGAAATTTCGAGGACTCATTACTACGACAATACGTCGACCGACAAATTATGTTTTCGTCCCTTCAGTCGAATGAAAAAAATTTACCCAAATTTCGACGGGCATTAATTCGCGAAATACGATTCTCGTAAAATAAACCTTCAATATTGAAGGAAGTGATTAAACGAAGGACATAAATCAGGAGGACTGGAGAGAGGCCTAGTTGAGCATCCACTTTCATCCATTAGTGACGTCATTTTGTCAAGCGGAAAATTTGCTTTATAGGGACTTGTTTTGATCATGTTTTATTGATTTTGGTAGCAAACAGGACCTTAATTTCTTAGCAGTGAATGCGTACAGGCGGTGATATACTAATAGTTATAATATTGGTCTGACGAAAGAGATCGTGCGAAAGAAATTGGAAACTAACACATGACGAAGTTGTATATGATACAACGTTTCTTTTTCATTATTTCTTTATTAAGACTTTCTATGGTCAGGCCAATGTTAAACACGAGACTACGAGAAATATTTGTTGATACCAAATTAATCATTCATCAAAAAGACATTTTTTATACCGCCATAACTAACCCTATTTGCATATTTGGTCTCCATCTAACTCAAGGTTGATTTTGTAGCCTGGTGGTGGCGCCAATGCTGACTGTATGTCTTTATCAGTCTTGAACTCACCAAAATTGCCAACATCACATAATCTTCGATTCAAACCCAAACATAAAACAAACAAACAGCAAGACACTTAATCTTCCTTTTATCCCAAGTCTGCGACGAAACTCCACCCAAAACGAACGAATCAAAAGTTTAAAGCATCAGATTAACCGGATGCAGTTTAAGATCGTTCAACTTTCGAGTTTGGATACAACATAACTTCTTAAGCTGAAAGAAAAAGTACCTAGTTTAAAATAAATATACAAACGTCGACTTTGACGTAAATACTCGTCTGCACGTATTTAAGCGTTTAGCAGTTGGTGCCTGAGTTTTGTATGAGTTTGAAGCTCTGTTTTGTATGTGAATACCTATTAAGTTCCATGGAATGAATCTTTGGACGCTGCCAACTTGTTTTACACCTTTGAATAGTAAAGTTGATCATTTCAGTTCTCTTGATACCTACGTAATGCTGTGCTCGTAGCTTTGGAACACAGATAATCTGTGCGTTTTGGAAAAGGTTTCCAGTATTCATGATCAGACAATAGATTTTGTCTGTAATAAACAGTGTAATGGGAAAGACAGGAATCCAAAGCGCACTGTTGGATTATCCATTATTATTTCTGCGGTACAAAGTATTAGGTTCATATCACGACGCGCAACACTTACTTTTTGAAGGTACATATGTGCGTATTGAATTGTTAATTATATACAATGATACTAACATTAGGTTAATAAAAATTTTACTAAGAACATATGGATTTTATTATCCAAAATAAACAGTTATTATTATTATTATGTTTCTCTTTTACACGGTTATTCTCCTAACATGTGGTGTTAAAATAATAACCGGACCTTTGGAACGTTTACACGGGGATATGGATCCAACGTGCAGAGGCCCGAAGAGAGTTTTAATCTAAAATGTGATGGGACACATGCCGCGGACACACTACTAAGTACAGCTATGGACTAGCCGCAGCACATGTAGAACTATTGAAATGATGTGGAGCCTTTATTATTATTATTATTAAACCTCACTTCCAGCTGAAATATCGCTATCTCTTTGGGTTGCTAATAAAAAAGGCTAATATTCTGTCAAATATGACAAGACTAATAAGAGAATCTCAGGCTCCAAAGCGAACGGCTCGGATGCAAATGCGATAGTGCTAAGACGATGATGATGAATATAAAAACCTGGTCAACAGTTCATCACTCGCGTCCATATTTCCCTGAAATAAACCAATTTCAACACTCTCAGAAATTTAATTTAGACAATTTTTACATATTGTTTTGTAATTTTAGCTATACCGAATATTAAAGAAGTTAAACCTGCAAAAGGCAGAACAGTCAAGGATATGGCGATATAGGTTCTCCGCATTTCCTAAAAATATTATTAACTAATGTGAATGTATGTATTACAGCTTAGTTACCTTCGGGAAATACACTGACACAGGTGCATTATTTATATATTTTTTTATTATTTTGAGTATTCAAAGACCACGACAATATCTTATCAATGGAATACACGTAAAATGAAAGCATATTATTCTCAAAGCTGCATTTCCTTTTCGAAGAAATGAAACAGTCTATTCTCTGAATAAGCTATATTCGCCTCGATTTTTCTTTACATATTGTTCTAAGCTTACGGGCAGCTATTGATTGGGTAAAATAATAGATGAGGCATTGGCATTAAGGAACTGATTTACAAAAATATTTTTTTAGATTTATTTGAACCATAGATTAAATTATACTATTCTAATATTATACTATAGACTGTCTCCGTGGTCAAGTGGATAGCGTATGCGACTGCTAACCGGAGGTCCTGTGTTCGATTCCCAGGTCGAGCAAAAGTGTAACTGGGTTTTTTCGAATTCTCAGTAGCAGCACGGAGTCTGGTGATGTGCCCGGTAACGGCATTAGGCTCGCCTCCTATTACGTGGGACTTAAAAAAAATCATGACAAAATATAAATGTAATATTACACCTCTGCCTACCCTTTCAGGGATATAGGCGTGAGTCTATAAATAAATAAAAATAAAATAAAACATTCTAATATTAATTTAAACAACTGAGCCTGCGATTACCCTCGGTGTATTCAGCGTTGCTGGTCCGCACCTGTGGCTCATAGCATGTTGTTATACATATATCTTATAGCCTTCCTCGCTAAATGGGCTATCCGACACAATAAAAATATTAAACAAATCTAACCAGTAGTTCCCGAGATAAGCGCGTTCAACCAACCAAACAAGCTAACTTCAATACAACATGACATATAAAAATCACTGAATATTAGTTCTCTTATAATTGGCTTGCTACTGCCCGAGGCTTCGCCCGGGTCAAAAGGTACTCCATAACTTATTTTAGACGAATTGTCTATATTCCTAAACTATTTTTTGTGTGAAAGAGACTACAAACATCCATACATCCATTCTCACATTCTACATAAACGTTAAGCAATTTGTGAGTAATTCAATAATGACTAGTTTAATTAATGTTTGACAATACGCCTTAAATTTCTCATTCAATTCAATTGCAAACTCACAAATTCCATTTGCAATGATGTCAAATTCAATGAAGTTAGTCTCTTAAGATTCAGTTCTTGAATTTTAGATTTGATTTCGAATTACTTAATGACGTGGTAGGTACTTAGTTCTGTTGACCTGTTGAGAAATAATTGGTGCCTATTCTGGTATTGAGAATCCTGAAATTGTAGCGCACATAGCGTAACTTGACTTCCCGTTCGAAATAGATTGGCAAAGTTAAGCTACGTTGAACAGGTTAGTTTTGGATGGATTTCAGGCAGCGATAGCCTAGTCACAGACGATATAATACTATACTAGTAGCGTAGTGTAGACACTGACAGAATGGTACGCAGAGGATCGAATCATCTTCGCGCAGCAATGAGTTTTCAAAGTTAAGTGCATAATAAATGGTTAACTATAGGTTGATTAATGGTGAAAGTAAACATCTTGAGGTAACCTGCGTGTCTGTTATAAGTTCTCCATAATGTTCTCGATAGATAATAAATAATAATAATAAATTACACTTTATTGCACACCAAAATAAAATTTTACAGTACAAGTGGCTTAAAACTACAAGTAATGTACAATGGGCGGCCTTATCGCTCAGTGCGATCTCTTACAGGCAACCTTAGGATGGACAGGAATGATGTTAAGCAGTTATACATGCTGGCGATCGTGTATTTAAATACTATGAATCAGTTTTGAAGATTTAAATAAAATACATACATACTTACAATTACAAATTCCATAAAAATACTACATACATTCGTACAATATACATAATAATATAATAATATGACAGACATTGTAGATACATTGAAATAGAACCCGCATACAAGCAATTAAATTGCGTTAAGTATTCAGATAGTGTTTTTTTAACGAATTTTTATATAATATTTTATATAAAATATTTAGTGATGGTGCTCTTCTAATTTGTAATGGCAAAGCATTCCACAGGCGCACTGCCTGAACGCTAAAGGATTATCCAAAATAATTTGTGGAATGCCTTGGTATCTCCAACGTCAGATCTTCAGACGACCTCAAGGACCTTATATGTGTATCATGAAGGAACTTGAAACGTTCTTTGAGATAGGAGGGCGTACTAGGATTAAATAGAACATTATACAGTAATGTAAGAATGTGAGTATTCCTGCGAAGACGAATTGGGAGCCGTCAGCATAGTCAATTATGGGAAGAAGCAAGGATTGAACGAGCGCGATTTTAGTGGCAGTTGGAAGTAAGTTGCGTAACCTACGCAACGAACCTGCGGATGCAAAAAGCTTGCGACTCGTTTCTTGCATTTGAGATTTCCAGGACATACTTTCGTCCAAGGAGATCCCCAAATTTTTCACAGTTTTACTAAAAACGAGATTTTTTGCCATCGAAACTAATTTGTGGCAGATCGGACCAACTGATTTTTGAGACTAATTTTGGGGCTGCCTAATATGCTAATTAACTGGGTTTTGTCAGCTTTTATGATGAGTCCGTATTTCTTAGTCCAGTCGCAGATTCTGGCCAGGTCCGACTTAATAATAGTACAAGCTTCTGCCAGCTTATTTAAACGAGCTTAGATATGAGATGTCTGCCAGTTTGCACTTGGCCAACGAGGTGTCCTATAGCCTTACCCTTCTGATAGTGAGAAGAGGCCTTTACTCAGCAGCAGGCTTTTTTTACCGATAATTGTATATTTTACCCTCATTCCTATTTAATTTTGAATTATGAATCTACCTATATTTTTGACAACTAATACCTCATACACTGTCTCACTACTCCTTGTTTTAGTTTTGATAAGATAGTCATGTCTCAATTCTCAATTTCCATCTTCTTATACACTGACAACTCGTACGCGATATGATTTAACGAAGTCTCGGTCACGAAGACTGATTCATCTTTTTTTTATTTGAAGCATAATTTCGTTTAATATTGAACCTGATGCACTTACGATGAAATAATGATGAAATGATGAAACGTTATGAATGTATTGAGAACTGACATATTCTTATACCTACTTACGTTTCTTTACTTGTCTTTTAAAGTCTGCCGCCGTATGGGATTTTAACCCTAGATTACTAACCTTCGTCGATTCGACTACACGGGTTTGTTTAAATCGTGCTAACTTTTGCGCGCGCGATCGCACTGCTTCCACACTTTAGCTAATCTCAGTCAACCCGTTGCCCCCCCGACTGACGGTAGTGTTTTGAGTGGGGGGGCACCGTGAGCGCCGTTCCAGCAACCATGGCTCGTCGCATCGACGAAGGTTAGTATTAACGTAACATTTTGTCTTATTTAGTTGGTGAACTTTTGCGTTATTTTTGTTTTGTTTATTTATTTTATTTGTGAAAATAATGCGACTGATGTACCTCCTACCTATAATAGGAAAATATGAGCCTTGTGTCCCTCCACAAAGCGAAGGATGACTAAAAGTAGTTGCACCCAGAGCAATAAATCGTTGTGCGGGGAGCACAAATTTGACGTTTGTCACAAATGTATAACTTGATAGATTTTTACCAAAATTTTTGTTTCATTACTTTATTTCATTCGTTATTTCTAATATTTGAAAATTATTTTTCACATTTACTTTAAAATAATACTTTTAAAAAATCTTTTAAAATGTTACCATTGTTAATTTGCCATAAAACCTACGATCTCATTTATAAGGCAGATTTTTTAATAAATATGCCGTTTTGGTTTATGTAAATTTATTAATTAATAAGAAGAATATAATAAATTTATAATAAAAATAAAAAATATGCATGTTTAATTCAAATAAAACCCATTATCCCCTTTATTAAATACCGTAGTCGAAAGTACGAAGGTTAGTAATAAGTGTCGAAAAATAAGGTTAGTGATCTAGGGTTAAACCAATGTAATCGTATTTTTTATGAATAGATTCCGGACGTGGCTACACCCCTTTGAGTGTGGGTCATCACGACAATAGGTAGCCTATGTGATATTCTGGTGTCTATATCATATTACGGAAAAGTTTCACCAAAATCTGTTAACCAATTTTCGGGTGAAAGAAGGACAAACCAAACCAACACATTTTCACATTTATAACATTTGTATTGAAATTAATGATAATTATATTTATGAACCGTTTTGACACATTTAAATTTAATTTCTCATTTTATATACCTACAATTTGATAATTATGAAAACGTATTAAATTGAAATTAATTTACTTTGCGATAACAGAATAAACGCCAATTTCTGAGTGTTAATCCTATTGGTATTGGTTATTAAGTTATTTTAGATCTTCAATTTGTTTGCGGTCAAGTTGGACGTTTGAGGTTACCCAGCTGAAAATTTGTTTGGAGTGGTGAATGGGAGTTTATAATTGTAACTTTACAACGGAAAGGCGAGAAAACGGGCTTCTTTAATAAATTATATCTATATTATGTAGATGTTGGCCTAGAAGTTAGACTATTTCAAAGTAAGAGCCGAACCTCGTAAAGTGTCACGAATAACAGTGTTTTGCCAAATTATTATTACCTTAGTGACAATGTATTCACTAGACATAGCCGATAGCCCGAGGCAGCGCAAATAAGCACGCTGCCTCAATCGGAGATAAGCTGAGGATAACATTGAGACAGAAAGCTTCAAAAGGGTATTTTAAGAAGTGTTGGGATTTAATATTTATCACTTTATACCTACATATAAACCCAGAACAAGATAAACATACAGTCTGTTCATGCACACAAATGTTTAACTTGAGCGGGAAGCGAACCTACGACCGTCGGCATAGCAGTGGATTACGCCACCGAGTCGCCTAAAATACAATACTAAAGCTTTTTACATTAAGTCGGAGTTACACTAGACTCAGAACACGTTTTATACATTACCGTATAATTAAAACAAATAAAATACAATTTAAGATAGTACTCAGTGCCAAAGAGTGCAGGCGGTACAATATGTAAGTTAGCCTGTTTATGTATTCAGCAGTATACTTTTCTTCGTGTATGGCCGGAGTGGAAAGAGGTGTTTCTCTCGGGCAATCCACGTATTAGTACATATATGTAGTACGCAGGCTTGTTGCGATGATTCGCTTCATGGGCGCCAAATGGTGTGATTATTAACCAAATTAAACAAAGGAGGTTCTCAAACTAACGTAAACGGTGTCGAAAATATCATATAATCTTTTTGGAGGAGCATAGTTCCCTTCCAAGATTTTTGGAATATTCAAAGTTTTGGTTGTTTAAAATTCTGTTTGTTAATATTTTTTGTCATTTGCTATTGTACAGCGAATAAAGTGAACGCCGGAGGCTTAGACGCGGAAATAATACCCGTAACAGGAAAAAGGCCCCATAGTGACACAGATTAATACCGAACCATATCTTCATTTCAATTAATGTAAGGGGCAAAAATGAGAAGTGGCTCATATAAACAAGCGCTTTATCCTTCCGACTTACGAGAATTAATCAAAGAAAATTGCTTATTATACTTATCTGACAATATTACAAGTCTTGGATGGTAACACTTGTAGGCAACGTCACAATCATTTATTCACTTAGCTTATGCGGACGTGTTTTTGTCTCTTGGTCTAAAGTAATTAAATAATTACGATTTATATTTCGCGACGTCGAGTCAGCAGTCTGACCTTAAGTGTGTCGTGTTTGTGTAAATTAAAACGATCAGCAAATATGAACTGCAGCTAATTACATAAACAATACTGTAATGTCGAACCCAGGCTTTAGCCCATTTGGCCGGAGCCAAAAGACAAGTCGAAGTCCTCCGTCTACGCCGACTCCGCTCTCCCTTCCAGTAGCTGAAAATCTGCCCAAACCGCCCAAAAAAACGATCCAGAATGATCTGCCCGAGGAAGTCGTGCCTACGCCGGAGATTGAAAGGTGGTTGGATACCGTCGAAACCTACCTTAATGAGTTGTGCACCGTCGTGGCCGAAGGAAAAATGAACTCAAACCAAAAAGAACTCGTATCAGGTTTGTGCCGTAAAGTTATAGGTGCGACAGCCCATATTGCCGTTGTATACCAGTCTTTAAAACAAAAGACCATCCTTGCCCACTGCAACATACAACACTTAAATTCACAGGTGGACCTCAGTAGTTCACTCAAAGAAATTAAGGCGACAGTCGAAGACAAATTACAACCAGTTGGCAGTACCTCTTTCGCAGACATGGTGAAGAAAGGAGCTGATAAGTTTGTTCGTCCTAATAACCTAAGCAGTATTGCTATCTATCCCAGCGACAAATCAAAATCTAGTGACGATACTAAAACCCTCGTACAGAAGATTATTTCACCGGAGGAACTTAAGCTTCACGTACGTGGGCTGAGAAAAGTCCGAAACGGAGGCGTCCTCATTAGTACGGAATCTAAGCAAGACGTTGAAAAGTTAAGGAACTCGCAAAAACTAGTCTCATCGGGTCTTACTGTGGAGGAGCCAACGAAACGTCGTCCAAGAGTTACCATCGTGGGTGTACCCGTATCCCTCACCGAAAAGGAAGTCCTTGATTGCGTTTATGAGCGAAACCTTGGCGACAAATTCCCGAAGTCTACTCGTGATTCTTTTCTAGCCGCAGTTAAGTTGAGTCATAAATCAGGTAAGAAGAACCTTCCTACCTGTAACTATGTACTGGAAGTAGCACCCTCTATTAGAAAGGCACTGATAAACCAAGGTCGGGTTTTCATTAATTGGACGTCATGCCCGGTCAGAGAATTTACGATTGTCACGAGATGCTTCAATTGCCAGCAGTTCGGTCACGCCGCTAAATATTGCCGAGAAACCAGCCCCACTTGCATTCATTGCGGTGAACTTGGCCATACCTTCAAAGACTGTAACAGCAAGTCAGCCGCTCCTAATTGTGCAACCTGCAAGCGTTTTAAACGGAAATCCGACCATCAAACAGGTGACCCTAACTGTCCAGCTCGTAAGTATGCTGAGGATAAATATATACACTCTATAGACTATGAGGGCGCCTAAGAGCGTCACCTACTATTGTTCTTAGTTAGCGCTCTAACTTAATTTTATCTTATTATATTTTACTTGTATACAATTAATTGCATACAATGACTAATCAATTGATAGGTGACCTAGACAATTTTTCTGTGTCGGAAATAAAAATATGTGATGTCAATTCGTGTAAATATTCTATACCGCGTAGTGAAAAGGTGCTGACATTGCTGACACAAAATATTCGCAGCATAAGTCGTAATATAAATGGATTTGAAGTGTTATTGCATAATCTCAATGTTAGCTGTGACATTATAGTGTTAACAGAATGTTGGCTGTCAAACCAAATAACTGCTCTACCACTTCTTGATGGATATTGTGTACATAAAACAGGAAATAATTTAAATCAAAATGATGGTCTAGTAATTTATTCTAAAAATAATTTAAATATATCAGTAGAGGAACCTTTATTTCTGGGCAGTACTTGCTTGATAATTAAAATCAATTCAAATACAGTAGTATTAGCAATTTATAGGCCGCCTTCGCAAAATATTGAATTGTTTTTGGAATCACTGGACACACATTTAAAAAGACTGTCAAATTTTCAAAATATTATACTGACAGGTGATATAAACATTAATATTGTGTCTCAAAGAACCGACATTCATACACATAACTACTTAAACATTTGCGCATTTCATGGGTTGTTACCAACCCATTATCACCCAACTCACCAAAGTGGCTCATGCTTAGACCATTTTGTTATAAAATCAATTAAGCCCTCCGTAACATTAATAACAAATTCATCATTAACAGATCACAATGCTATTCTATTGACCCTAAAATTGTCTTTGCCCAAGAACAACTGCACACGCAGCTATGCAAAAGTGAACATGAAAACCCTCGCAAGTAGTATAGGTAGCATAGATTTTAAACCAGTTTTTAATTTCAACGATGCGAATTGCTCTTTACAGTATTTTATAAGATGCAATAACAAAAAATACGACATTTATACATACGTCTCGAAAATATACCAACATAAAACCTTGGATTACTCCCGGTTTGGTTCGTTGCATAAGACATCGAGATAAACTCCATCAAAAACTAAAATTGGCACCAGACAATGAAATACTCTCCGTATCATATAAAAGATACAGAATTTTTTGCAACAATCTTTTAAAAACCGTAAAAATTCAATATGACAAAAGTCAATTGCAAAAGGCAGGGCAAAATAGTAAGCTTATCTGGAAATTTATAAAAAATAATACATTTATTAGTAAACAATCAGAAGCACCACTAGAACTTCTGTCAACAGACATAAGTCCAATATCGGCAATTGATAAGATAAACGATTATTTCATTAACGTCGGTAGATCATTAACGGAAAATATTCCTAAATCAAGTAGTTTTCTGTCTCAAACTAGCCAATCGCCATCGCTAAATTCTTTCGTGATGCTGGATACGGACTTTGATGAAGTAATAAGTATCATAAGTGGTTTGAAAGAAGTGTGTGCAGTAGGGTGGGATAATATACCTAACAATATTATTAAAAAATTCAGATATACATTTGCGCCGGTATTAACACATATTTTAATTTATGCTTACAAGAAGGAGTTTTCCCCCGCTTGTTTAAAAAAGCAGTAGTTACTACTATTTTTAAATCTGGTGACAAAAAAAGCATTACTAACTACAGGCCAATTTCAGTCTTATCGGGCCTTCCAAAGATCTTCGAGAAAATAATAAACATTAGATTGATTAATTACCTTGAAAATAATAAGCTGCTTTCAGATAACCAATTTGGGTTCAGGCCTAAAAAATCTACTAACCAAGCCGTACACCAGCTTACGGCGCATATTACCAATAGTCTAGATAAGAGCATGCACTCCATGGGAATATTTTTAGACCTGGCCAAGGCGTTTGATACAATATCCTGCTCCATACTGCTGCGCAAGCTCGAGACATTCGGAATAAGGGGAGCACAACTTGCACTGTTTTCCGACTATTGATTGATTGATTGATTGATTATTCTTTATTGTACACCTTACAAAAAGTTACATTATAGAACAAAATATATACAAAACACAAACAGAATGTACAAATGGCGGCCTTATCGCTAAAAGCAATCTCTGCCAGGCAACCTTAGGATGGACAGATGGTAAATAAGTTTAGTGCGATAAATGGTGTAGTTTAAAGACAACCAGAATGGTATACAAGTAGTTCATAGATATACAGAAACATATATACATACACACATACATATACCTACATATACATACACGACATACACATATAAATATATATATATAATATAAAAATAATATATAATACATACTATAACTATAATGAAAGATGTATGATGACTATCTGACCGATCGCTACCAAAGTGTGAAAATTGATAAATATGTTAGTGCAGAACGTAAAAATAGTGGTTTTGGTTTACCACAAGGTAGTATTTTGGGACCAACTTTGCTCCTTATATATATTAACGATCTCTATAGTTTAAATGTTCAAATGGTATATTAATATCATATACGGACGACACAGCGCTTTTATTCTCAGCCAATACATATTCTGAGCTTTATGATCACGCCCAAAATGGTTTTAATATTGTATCAAACTGGCTACACCAAAATCTGGTAACCTTAAATGTAGACAAAACGAAATACATATTATTTAGAATGAGAAATACTAATCCATCAACTATTAACCTACATATTTTTGCACACAACTGTAAAATGCATGCTGACCCAACATGTGCTTGTCCCGCATTAATTGAAACTGACAATATTAAATATATATAAATATATAAATTTCCGTAAACACATTGATATTGTATGCGCAAGAACGCGTAAATTAATTTATATTTTCAAAAAACTTCGTAACATAGCCGATTACAAATTAATAAAACAGGTTTATTTAGCTTTGTGTCAATCCATACTAACATATTGCATTACATCGTGGGGTGGCGCGGCTAAATCAGTTCTATTGCCGCTAGAACGAGCACAAAGAGTAATTCTTAAAGTGGCTACATTTCGTCGCTTTAAATTCCCTACACACCAACTCTATTTATCATGCAACGTGCTATCAGTGCGCCAACTATTTATACTTAGTATTATACAAAAACAGCACACCGAACTCCCATATTCTCCAATTCCTGTTGAAAGAAGAAGAAAGGACCTTGTTTGTGTAACACCTCATACAAATCATGTCTTTTTTAAAAGATTTTACGTATTTCTAGGACGGTTCTTGTATAATAAGTTCAATAAATTTCTGAATATATATAGTCTTAGCTATAAAATATGCAGTACAACAGTAACAGAATATTTACAAAAACTCAATTACGACGACACAGAAAAATTACTAGAAGTTTTAAAATGATCTTTAACAATTTTGTCTAAATATTATTATTATATTTCTTATTACGTGACATGTGGAATATTAACTGTAATTACTAACGTACCAAAATGTTTGTGAATTTTTATTTTACTTCGTTTTTATATTATTAATTTATAATAAATAGTCTGCCTAAATTAAACTAAATCTTGATAAACTTAATTACTTACACACTATGTTATAATATTAGCATATAAACATGTACATAATATTGTCGTTTGTCTCTCTAAGTTTTAATCAAGCGTCAGCTCGAAACACAGGTCTAACCTAGTTCGAGTAGGTAGTCGATAACTACTTGAGTTATAACGCAATCCTAGTTTTTGCTAATATTGCAAATCTTAATATATAAAATCCTTGCGTTACTGACTGACTGACAGACACGCTACAGCCGAAACTATTGGGCGCAGGAAGCTAAAATTTGGCATGTATATTCCTTGGGGACCGTAGGGGTGCACTAAGAAGGGATTTCCCGAAATTTCCACGGGATCGGCCAAAACGGGTAAATTTAAAAAAAATGCAGGCGTATCTGCGTGCATCCTCTAGTATATGTATATTATGATTATGAGGCTTTATGTACACTATTGTTTTTATTAGCCATGTACTTATTATATAATGTAAAACTAAATATAAGACATTAGGCTAGTTATACCAATGAATTTAATTTAAGACGAATTGTAGTGTACGTACCTTTTGTATTTTTGTGAATAAATAAATTATTATTATTATTATTATAATGGGACGCTTATTATTTCTTTGTTCCTTTTTGCGCTATCCTAATTTTAGCCTGGGTTCCGCTTACTAGTCTAACCGGATTCTATTTAACATAAACTTATCCACGGAGCGACTGCCTGTCTGACATCTGCAACCCAAAATGATAACGATATTCTATGGCTTAGACCTGTCAGTTTATTCAGAGGTACTGACTCCCTATAAAGACAAAACTGTCAAAAATCTTTGTGACAGGAGGGACCACCGGTTTAACGTGCTGTCCGAGGCACGAGACAAGTGATACGCAACGATTTAATGAACGTCATATTTGTAAATTTTTACATTTATTTAAGTGCCACATTCGCAATGCAAGAGCGTAGAACCATGAGAAAGAAAGCGCAATCGTATTCATCAAAATAGTGTTATTGCTTACTGCGAAAATAACTTATTCCGTGTCAGTAAGAAATTCTTAAAAAATATTCAAATATGTACTATTGAGAAGAAATAACATGTAGTTAATATTATTTCAATAGAAGATACGGTAATGTGTTTCCAAGATTTCTGATTTAAATAATAATATTCTGCGAATACGTAGCTACGTCTTGTTTTTAACGGTTTTCTTAGAAATGTATTACACTTTTAATTTTATACAGCACGTTAACGTGCACAACTTATTCTTCTCACATATAGTTACGCGTTTTGATTCGTTGCGCAAGGTGGCTTTGAGCTTACCTACTCCCACAATTTGCTACGAGTTTACTAAACTCTCATCTCAGAATTACCACGGTAATACGAAGTCACCCCGCCATTTAAGGCGAGGATTTCCGAGCGCTCAAAGCTTTTGAGGCTCCCCTCTTCCCCAGTTCGCGAGTATAATTACGATCAATCGCGACGCGAGACGCGACGCACCTGCCGCCATATTATGTAGGTATAACACTTTCGCGCCACAGTATAGAACATTGAAGCAGTATATCAATTGAAATATAAACTTACTTATCGAGTATAAATAATTTGCAAAGTTTTTGTTTTGAATAAACCTTTATGAAATTCGAAAGTAGTTTTACAAAATTGCTTTTGTTTATAGTGACAATAGTAATCAGTAGATAATTTATGAACATTATGTTTGTTGTTAATTATAAAAAAAACTTATGATCGCTCGCAATGCGAAAGTATCGCTTGTTCGATATCAATCTTAGGGAAAAGGATTAGATTAATATAAATTAATTAATTCGTTGCTACTGTCAGCAAAACAACGGCATAGAACCAATAATACACATAAAGGGTAAGATACTCATAGCTACTTTTAATCACCAATAATTACATTTTGTTATATTTATTTTAACTATGCAATCTCTAAGATACTACTCTGTCAAAAAAGTACCGGAAAAAGATCAATAATACACAAGATTTTTATTACAGGGCAATAGTTATAGCAATATATACTCATGCAAACACACGTGCATGCATAATAAAGGAGATCACCCAGCCCCATACAAATTTAGGCTATTCTAAAAGTGCCGGCCATCGATATATATGTACTAAATATATGTCAATGGTGCCGGCCAACTAAAATAAACTTATAGAATATTACGAAATAAACATTTTTTATTACTACACTAAGGTTCTAAGTGCAGTCTGTGAGATCATATTCCAGCTCAAAGAATCTATTCTGTTCCTAAAATAAATCCTAAATAATTACTGTTATTTTTTTGTCTAAAATAACGTGCATGTTGCAATTTAAATGGCATCAGGTAATGACAGGTAGTAAGCCAAGAGCGAAATATCTGATTGATAAGCATTACTGCCTCACAGAAAGAGACGCTGACGTTCCAAGCCATCACGCACCAGACTATGGGCAGGGCAGGTAGCGAGGATACGACTGTTAGACTACAGGCCCATGTCCAAAATGGTTGAGTCATATGAACCACCAGGTGACGTATATAGGACGATATAAGAGCATAAAATAATAAGATTCAGCACTATGCCGTCACTTGTAAGCTGTCCAACTGAGTACTGATGAGAATTCAAAAGTGCAGGTAGAGTGAGTACGCATTTCGGTCATATATTTTTGTACAGCATTATGACCTTCGATAGATCCATGATAAATAATAAGAAAGCGCGCAGTGCCGTAAAAAAATGGTGCGCTACAAAGTCGGTAATTTTTTGGAAATTGTCAGAAAATCAAATTCTCTCCAGCACTCAGTTGGACAGCTTACAAGTGACGGCATAGTGCTGAATCTTATTATTTGATGCTCTTATATCGTCCTAAATACGTCACCTGGTGGTTCATATGACCCATCCATTTTGGACATGGGCCTGTAGTCTATGTAACAATTGCCGCGATCAGTTTACGGCCAATTCGAAACATGACCAGTGAAAACTCCAGCGGAATAACAATTGCAGTAGGATGTACCCGATTAGAATTCTTCAATAAATAGTATATTATACCTAGGGCAAGAAATAAAGATGGGCAAAGCAAACCAAGTGAACAGGATTGATACACGTATCCATTTGGGTTGGGCTGCTTTCGATAAACTGGCATTTGCTTTTACGAAGCAACAAAAAGCAAGAATATTCAACCAGTGCGTCCTGCCAGTGCTCACCTACGGAGCCGAAACTTGGGTTACTACAGAGGCAGCGCTACAGAAACTTGAATTTGTTCAAAGAACAATGGAGAGAAAACTGGCAGGAGTGACACTCAGAGACAGAAAGAAGAATAAATAGCTCCGAAAAGAAAGTCTAGTACCAGATGTTGCCAAAAGAGTAACGGCCGGACATGTAGCCAGAAATCCCGAAACATGGTGCAAGCAAATATTAAAATGGCAACCATGGGATTGTAAATGACTAGCTGGAACGGCAAATGAGATGGAAACAAGACATCATAAAGATAGCAGGCAGTAATTGGTTGAAGACTGCCCAAAACAGAACGGAAAGGAATTTGTTGTAGAGGTCTACACCAAAATGGTCGGAAAAGGCTTAAGATGGTGATGTTCACGGCGCTGGGATGCATAAGCGGGGCATTCCGCCAACATTTGTAGCGCCGTTTCTTGGACAGGGTTGCGGCTGCTGTCACTATAGTGATATCCAGGTGTTTCCGACTGGCCTTTTCTCTACAAGAACCGGCCGAAACATTGGAAAGTGAGAACGTCGCGACGCAACATCTCTTCAATCACATGGTGCCATGCCTGTACATCATGCAAGACATCTGTACCTGACCGGTCATAGACATTCCTACTAAAGGTTTAGACGATATTTTTATATTTGGTCAGGAGTATTTAAAAATATGTTTTTTACTTTTTTAATGAGTCTACTGCATTTTAAGGCTCACGTATTTCACGTTAGGCTGAAAACGTATAGTTGACTACCGTTACACCTCTTTGATTTAACACTTTTGTCAAAACAAAACTGCTCTACCGTACTTTGAGACATACATTCAAACCTAAATATTGTCTCAGAGAATACGCTTGTATCCTAAAATGTAATTAGCGATTGATTCGTTCCTTTATTAGATGTTAAACTGAAATACCTGATTTTTCTTCAAAAAACAATCAGCAATATTACTAATTACGGTTTTTTAAAAAACTTTTTGAATTTGACACGAAAACGCTGTAAACCATCATAGCGGTTGAGTGATATCACAAAGTACAAAACAAAACAATCCGTGAATGAAGTCTGGTCTGATGCACCCACTTTTATTTTGTTATATTCGATTTGACAGTTTGAAACTTTTACTTTTTAGTTGTATTTACTACTAAAACGTCAACAACATGAATGGTGGACGTACTGTTTGACGTAATGCTTTCTGATTGGTGTTCACTGTCACAAGAATAAGTAAAAACATTATTTTTTAGTTTTAGAATCCTAAAAATTACATTAATCTTTATCCTTTTTATAATAAATAATAAACTTTATTGACATCTTAAATTATAATGGATCTATAGATACTACAATAAAACCGATTTATTCTTAGTGGACACAAGCCTATTGACTTAGAAGTTTGGTGTAATAGTTAAAATGTTTACAACAGTGTGTTCTATTAAAATAACACAATTTATTGATTGGCCGGCAAAATAAAAATTAGCCCTATTTGGGTGATCTCCTTTAGGCGCTGCCATCGGCAAGTAGTAGTGAAAAAAGTTAAAATTTTACATACATAGGTACATACGTACGAAATGATACTCCTACACTCACAACGCTTATTTTCCGCCAACCAATAATAAACTCTAGTTTTCGTTATTATTTGTCGCTCAAATTGATATACTTACCTACCGAACACCTTACCTACCTTTCTAAGCTGTGACACCAGTCCATACTTCCTCGGCGTGATAAATAATTACTATAATATTATAAGGTGTCCATTGTTACGTGTTTGGTAATAGTGTGGAAATCAATGATATTATTGGTGGAAATAGTCAATAGAATTATTGAATAGACGGAAATTCATTATTTTTTTGTTTTTGATCGCGCTAGTCTTAGGAACTAGCAGGCCAATTTCTAAGATTTATTTGCTTCTCTAGCCCATTTGTTGAGGAAGGTTATACCAAATAACATCACGCTACTACCCACGAGGGTGGGGCAGTAACCATAAATACCACTAAGTAGGTAACTGCGGATATTATAGTATTTATTTAGGTAGGTAGATACCTATAAAATTCGCTTGTATAGCTTTTAGGTACATCTCACATTTTATTTCCGTATATAGGTACACAGAATAAAAGTGTGAATTATTGTATTAGGTAGGTACCCAATACAAGAATAATACTATAAATCATCCACAATACACAACAAATCAATATTTTTCTAAAGTACTGTTACCTAACTATGCTGTTGTTATCAAGTCGTTATCTTGTCCAATAATCAAAACGATATTTTTAAAACTATACTTCTTACTTATATACACTATTATTACTTACTAAAAATTTACAATACCTATTTACAAACTAAACCTAGATGTAATATATTTATCAATAAGTGATGATGACATTCGTAACTGACGATAAAATAATTCGTAATCCTGCGGTGCGCTCTGCAAACTAGCGATACGTCCTGTCTCCATTACATCCCGCTCGGGACTGAACGACGCCGGAGAGAGCGCGTCGGCAGTAGGAAATTACGTATTTTCGGTATTATATTTTTGTATATATTAAAATTCATAATGTGATTGCCGAGAACCATCCACTTTTACATGACCTTTCTTTTGGTATACTTTTGAAAATTCTAATCCCAATACAACTCAAATGAAACGGGAAAAGTTGTTTAAGCAGACCTATATTCGCGATTATTTTCTATCGTATCAAATGACAGTAATCGTGTTTCGAGTGGCCGAAATATAAAGATCTAATGCTGTAGAATAACATATATTTTTTTCCGAATTTAAATCTCTGTTATTTACAAATAAAACGCGTTTGGCCACGCTAGATAACACTGTATTTTGGGAAATCCTCGCCTTAATACTGCGCCGAGTGTCATGGGTTCGATTCCCACACAAGGCAACATTTTGTGTGAGCTATAAATTTATTGTTTCGAAATAGAGTGTTTTTTATGTTTGGGTTTCTACCTTGAAGACAAAAAACCGATGATACGCCTTGGAATTTTTAAGTGGACTATACAAAACCCAAGACAGTACGAATCTCGACACGCTTTTAACCATTCTTACTATAATTACATATTTATAAAAAAAACAATGTGACGTCACTTTTTAAAGTATAATTAAGAAATCAATTTGTCATCCCAAATAGTATGAATACAGCAAGCTTTACAACCTGTCCATAGATTTGTATTATTTAAAAAGAAATACATTTTCCAAGATGACTGATCTAATTGATGTTTTCGTTCCTTTAAGGTGTGTTGGGAGCCCGTAATTTATTCCTTCGATCGATTTCGAGCAAAGTTTCGCAATGTATTGTTTTAAGATTCGCTGTCTCAACGAAACTTAAGATGGCAAGTCTTTGGTGGCAATTAAAAGCTTCGGTGAAACGAGTGATGATCGTAAGTATAGTTATTTGGCTGTTAAGTAAAGGTCAATTATATTGAATTATTTTGTGCAAAAGTATAAACTTAGACAATGGTTATGCTGAGGAGTAAAGTCTGTGACATAGGATTTTTTGTAATCATTATAGCCTCGTATGACGTTCGTCGACCAAATTGGGGACGTCTTGAAAAACGGAAAAGTCCGAAGCACCCGTAAGCGGCGAGCATGTATGAAAAGAGTTATGAATGTAGAGGAAGCGTGTAAGGTTTGTAAGGCTAGAAGCAAGTGGCGTTCTTTTGTCTCTGCCTACCCCGACGGGAAAAAGGCGTGAGCATATGTATGTATGTATATACTATAGCTGATATAGATGGAGCGCAGTTTTTTTACAAGCTCTTATCTACTTACACCTGTCCCGGTATCTGTAAAGCAATCTTGTAAACTTTAGAGCCACTTCTCAATTTTCCATTGAGCTGAAATTTTACGTACGTGTGTATTTTGTGTGACAATGTAACATTGCGATGTCATGGAGTTGATCTGATTATATAACTGGACAGTGGCCAAACGATGGTGGCGGTAAAACTATTATAGTACGTGTTTGTCTTCTCTGTGTGGTTTAAATGATGTGTGACCAGTAATCTGTCACAGCTTTAGCGTTGTTTGTAGCCTCATACAGCTCGGCAAAGAGCAGCTGGACAAATACTTTGATCGTATATGTTGTGACGTCAATCCTTGACGCATCACTCGGCCCGGTCGACCCCGCCGCCCGCGCCCTGCAACGGACAATAAATACGGCCGCGCGGCGATGGGAGCTCTCACCTCTCAGACACGCTCTGGCATCCGTTCCGTGTAGTCGCATTCGCGCGCACGCTCGCTCGCTATCGCTGTCGTCCTATGTACGATAAACGTTTACACGTTTTTTCGTATACACTAACGATTGCTGTGGCAACTCACACGGTCCTTTTTAGGATAGTGGAATTGTCATAACAGGCGTTATAAGTCGTGTTTCTACGAACATTTAAACAAAAGTCTTCCTGTTTCTATAAACATACAACAAAAGTTTTGGCTCCTTCAGGGATAAAACCAGTGTTGTTTCCTGGTCGCTCGGTTGATACCTAACAGTGTTAACGAAGCCGGGTGGGTGTAGACCCGACGCACCTGCGGAGCCCCTTCAGGGCTACGTAATTAGTCGGCTGGGCTTGGATCATTCGGCCTTGGGGTGTCTCTTAGTCGAACCCAACCATCTCCTTCCCACCTACCTATTACCCTATCCTATTCTTTGGGATGCAGTCTAGGTGTGCCGGCCTACTCAGGCCCATACCACCCCGGCACCAAAGCAGCTAGGAACCCTTTTGCACATTGAGATTGGCAAAGGGAGTACAAGCTTAGGGCTCACTAATTAAGTACACATCCCCCCCTGACCATCCCCGGGTCGGGAGGGACATTCACAACCACACCTCGGGCTATTCCCGCTCGAGACAATATAGGAAAACAAGTTAGGTATACAACGCGTTCACAGCGCGCTGTTGTGTGTTTCGCGCCAAAACCGGCGACCATTATCACTTGTCTGTTCCGATTGTCAGTTAGGCGTAGTTCTCGCGACGCGTGTCCCTTATAATAAGTCAGCCGACACTTTATTTATATTTAGGATTATAGTGCGCTTAGCGACTATATAGTTATTGTAGTTTAGTTAATAAGTTAGTAAACTTACACTCCGGTCACGATGGCCGGAGTGATAAGTTTAGAAACTATTCTCGCTAACCCTAGGGCGTTCTCCTTTCTCAAGGAAATTTTTGGGGATGCCATTCAAGCACCAGTAGGTCCGCAGCCGCGTATCAGCGCGGCCCGCCCGCCTTCGCCGACTTCATCGGCTAGATCGCGCTTTCGCAGCCCGCTGCCGAGTATGCGCACTACCGACTCCGAAGCCACCACCAGCCGCCCATCTAGCGCCCAGAGCGAGATGGACGTGACGGTGCGTGGCTCGGACGAGGAAGAGGAGTCTGGTAGCAAGTCGACAGACTCGTCAGACGAAACCTCAGTCCCAGACGAGGACTTCACCCTCGTAGAGGGCAAGAAGCGCCGCCGAGCGGCCAAGTCAAAGCCGAGCAAGGCGGCTAAGCCGGCCAAGGCGGCTAAGACTTTGGCGCCTACGACAACAAGCTCGCGGTTAGGACACAGCCGTCCAGCCACTCCTAGACCTAGGAACCCCCAGCCCCCATCAGGGGCCCCCCAGACAAAGCCCCCAACGCCTCCACCCCTGTTCATACAGGACAAGGCAAAGTGGCTGGCAGTGTCCACCTGGTGCAATGAGCACCAAGTTAACTACACTAGCGCCAGATCCACCCAACAGGGGATCAAAGTACAGGTGGCCACGTCCCAGGACCACCGCGCGCTGACCAAAGTGTTGAAGGAGAGGCAGATCTCCACCTCACCTATACTCTCCCCGAAGAGCGGCTCCTCCGAGCTGTTATTAGGGGAGTTCCTAAGGAGCTGACGACCGAAGAGGTCAAGGCTTCCTTTCTCCAGGAGCAACTGCCTGTGCACGAAGTGCACCGTATGACTAAGGTGAGGACGCGTGAGCCATACGACATGGTTCTCGTTGTGCTCGAAAAGTCAGAGGCCGGGAAAGCCATCTTTAGGCTGACCTCGATATGCCACCTGTCTAGCATAAAGGTCGAGCCTCCCCGGCGCAACAGCACAATCAGTCAGTGCCACCGATGCCAGCTGTATGGGCACTCGGCGCGTAATTGTTTCGCACGGCCTAGGTGCGTCAAGTGCCTAGAGGACCACGCAACCGCCGACTGCAAGCGCCCCAGGGACAAGGCGCTTTGTGAGGACCCTCCCGCATGCGTATTGTGCGGGCAGCTGGGTCACCCCGCGAACTACCGCGGGTGTCCCAAGGCACCACGTGCCACTCGACCCGCGGCAAAGGCGCCTCAAACACCCGCACGCAAAGTCCTCCCGGGGCCCCCGGCCCCAGCCCCAGCCCCCGCCCGGCCCTCTGGCCCGTCTCAGCCTTCAGCTCAGCCTTCAGCATGGAACACGCCTTTAGCGTTCCCGTCATTGCCATCTCGCCCGCATGCTCCCCTCGCGCAAACAGCTAGGCCCGCAATAAACAAAACACCTACACCCGCGTTAAAGGTGGCCCAGCCCACCACTAACCCGCGCCCGGCGACGGTACCGGTACTCGTTGCCAGCCCCAACTCCCCCCAGGTTGAAGACGACTTCAGCCTGGTCGCTAGATTCGCAGCGCTCGCGAGCAACGCTGATATTAGCGCCATCGCGGCAGACCTTAGGCGCGCACAAGGCAACTTAAACGCCATGCTAGAAATACGTTTTAGGTACGCGTACGTATTTCAGTCATTTGAAAACTTTAGGGCTTAGTAATGGATAGGCACACTATAGGCAGAGTCAAACCACGATCACTCAAGGTAGGGTTTTTCAATGCTAATAGCATTGCATCGCAACGTGATGAAATAGGGACCATCAGACAGATATACTACTCGTGCAAGAGACCTTCTTAAAGCCAGCACACAGAAACCCTAACATTGCTAACTATTGTTTAGTGCGTAATGATAGGCTGAACTCGCCCGGTGGGGGCACTCTGATATACTTTAAGAAGTCTCTGCATTGTATACCTATGGATCCGCCAACCTTGGAGTACATTGAGGCCTCGGTCTGTCAACTCGCCATGACAGGGCACCCACCTATTACCCTGGTATCTGCCTACCTCCCACCATCGTCTAGCACTTCACACAACCCTAAGAGGCTCCTGAAAGAAGACCTTCAGGCCCTCCTGGGGCTAGGCGACTCGGTTACCGTGGCGGGCGATCTGAACGCCAAGAACACCAGCTGGGGCTGTCAAGTGACTAACCCACGCGGCACGATACTCGAGGCACTCTCTGAGTCACTTAACTATGACATTATAACGCCGCTCGAGGCGACACATTATCCTGATAACGTGACGCACAGACCTGACATACTAGACGTGGCCCTTTTAAAGAACAAAAGTTTACGCTTGTGTTCGGTAGAAGTGTTACACGAGTTAGACTCCGACCATAGACCGGTCCTGTTAGACTTTGCACCCAGACTAGGGCCCATAGACACAGGGCACAGGCCGACTAAACTGGTCACTGACTGGGCACGACTCGGGAAAGAACTCGTGTCATCCTCGCCGGTGCTCAGAGAGCAGATACCACTAGACGCCAATCAAATGGGGGTCAATGACACACTACAAGCGGTCGATAGCTTCACGAGTCACGTGCAATCGTTAATTAACGATTGCTCACGGCAGGTACCCGAGACGGGCGACCGTCGATGGAGCCAGCCCGCTGACGTACGTGACTTGTTGCGGCGTAAGAACGCAGCGATTCGTGCCTACGACCGATACCCGACTGAGTCCAATCGCTTCACTATGCGCTCTCTACAGCGTGACGTCAAGTCGCGTATTAAAGAGATGCGTAACTCTCGATGGGAAACTACACTTAGCGAGCTAGAACCCACTCACCTCGCCTTCTGGCAGCTATCTCGTTCGCTCTCTAAAGATGTCACCAAGACCTGTTTACCACCTCTAAACAGGCCTAATGGTCCACCGGCTTTCGAGGACGGGGACAAGACAGAATGCCTGGCAGACAGCCTGGAGCAACAATGTACGCCGAGCACGTCACACATAGACACAGACCACCTAATAGAGGTAGATAGCGAGGTAGAGTGTCGAGCCTCTCTCACGTCGCCACCTCGTCCCCTGACAGACAGACATGACGTAATAGGAGACGATGATGACGAGCAACACATACCCCTAGCCACCCCCGATGAGGTTAGGATGATCATTAAGGGTTTACACCCCCGTAAAGCTCCCGGCTCGGACGGCATAACAAACAGGGTCATTAAAATGTTCCCCTTAGCTTTCATAGTCATTTTGACTACTATATATAACGCCGCAATTAACAACAATATATTTCCACATCAGTGGAAAGAAGCCGTGGTAATAGGAATCCACAAACCCGGCAAGCCTAGATCCGAGCCTAGTAGTTATCGTCCTATCAGTCTGCTAAAAGGTTTAGGGAAAGTTTACGAGCGGCTTTTTTATGTTAGGCTGAAAGCATACGCTGATGCATCGCTCTTGGTCCCTCACGAACAGTTTGGGTTCCGAACCCGCCACTTGTGCGTACAACAGGTTCACCGTATCGTTGAGTATATCAGCGTGCGGTTGCACCGTAATTTATTCACCGGCGTTATTTTCTTCAACGTAGCGAAAGCTTTCGACAAAGTGTGGCACAACGGCTTGATTTACAAGCTTTTCACTATGGGAGTGCCTCACAAGCTCGTGCTCATCATACGAGACTATCTGTCGGATAGAAGCTTTCGGTACCGCGTTGAAGGCACGCTCTCTTCGAGTCACGCCATTCGCGCCGGTGTCCCTCAGGGGTCAATGCTCTCGCCTCTCTTGTATTCATTGTTTACCGCTGATATACCGATGCATCGGCTAGTGCAGACAACACTTTTTGCAGACGACACAGCCATCTATTACCCAGGCGCAGACCCTGGCGCAGTCAGTAGGAAGCTCCAATCCGCAGCCAACGCCCTAGGCGCGTGGTTCCGGAGATGGCGGATAGAGGTCAATCCCGAGAAGAGTCAGGCGGTGCTTTTCCATCGGAGAGCCCCTCACCTGTACCCTCCGGGTGCGACCCCACAAATAAGGATGTTTGGGTCCCCTATTCAATGGACTAGGGAAGCCAAATATCTAGGTGTGATTCTTGATGATCAACTATCGTTCCGCTCACACATTACGAAGGCTCGCAATAAAGCCTCCTTTGTGCTTGGGCGCTTACAAAGCTTAGTCAACGCTAGATCTAAACTATCGCTTAGGAACAAGATTAGGTTATACACATCGTGTATTAGGCCTATAATGACATACGCTAGTGTAGTATTCGCTCACACTAGGCCACACAGGATCCATAGGCTACAAACACTTCAGAATAAGTTCATGCGGCGAGCTACGGGCGCACCGTGGTACGTACGTAACGAGGAGTTACATGTAGACTTACAACTGCCGACCATCAGGCAATTCATGAAACAGTGCTCCCGTAGCTACTTTGACTCTGCTTCAACACACCCCAACCCTCTATTGGTTGCGGCGTTAAACTATACACCATCTAGGATTTCTAAGATTAGGAGACCTAGGCACGTATTAGACGAACCTGACGATAACACTACACTTGCTCAAATCAGAGCACATACGGCTCGCGAAGCCATACAACTTCGACCGCGGTTCCGTACTCGCCGACGAGGCCGGAATACGCGACGCGCTAACGTTAATACCGCGGGACACCTTAGTCCCGCATTGCCGGCAGCGCCCCAAGCCGAGGTCCGTGGTAGGCCCCCCTTGGGGAGTCAAAACGCTGTCTAGTATACTTTAACTGGTTGGGAGCCTTCTGCGCTCACCCATAGTCCGCGTAAAGTTGTCAAAGCCATCAGCGGCCAACAACTAGTCCACACACACAAAAAAATATAAAAATGGGAGCTCTCTTTTTGCTGCCTTCAGACGAGCTAAGTGACCAGCCTTCCTGGACGAACACCGGGCAGGCGGACCCTCAACAAATCCCTTGCCATCGCCGAATCACGCGACCCTGTTTATATCTTTTCGAATAACATTTTTTTTTGTATTTTTTTAGTAAGTAAAACGCTTTGCTAAATGATGTTTAGATTTACTTGAAGAATTAAATCAATTTTTATTGTAACATTTAACAACGTATCTCATTTAAACACACCCCAAGGTAGTCCAACGTTACAGTGGACACCTGGTAGGTCTCCTTTGTTACAATGTTTAGCGCATTTTTACTTTTATTTATTGTTGACTGGGTCTTGCCACTGGGTCGTCAAACATACACATACACAGTCTCACGCCTATATCCTCTAAAAGGTAGGTAGAGGTATATTGCTACACCCACTTTTCGCCAGATTTATTTAAGTCCCACGTAATAGGCGGCGAGCCTATTGCCGTACCGGGCACATTACCAGACTCCGTGCTGCTACTGAGAATTTCCTAAAGGAAAAACCCAATAAATAGGGTTCCCACCAAGAACTTAGGGTCCCAAGCCAACCTCACCTGCAAGTGGTGCACCTGCTGTTCAACGGACGAAGCTCTGGCAAACAAAATGTCCCAATAAGCGGCAATAGGCTCGCCACCTATTACGTGGGATCAAAACACTGGCGAAAAGTGGGCGTTTAATATGCCTCTGCCTACCCCTTCGGGGAAACAGGCGTGAGTCTATGTATGTATGTAAAAACCCAATAACACTTTGCCCGATCCGGGGATCGAACCCGAGAGCTCCCAATCCCACGCGCACATTTATGCCGCGAGACCAACGAGGCAGTCAACGTGTACTATGAAGTGTACACTAAAGTTCATTGCTATCTTTATTTTAATCCTTAAATCCACATTCATTATCACAAACGCAACTCATGATAAGTCAATCGGCAGTCAGTCACCGATTCGTCCGCCTAAATCCAAAATCAATTCGCGAAATGCAGTGATTGAAAGCATGAGTAATCGAAAATGATTGAACATCCTGAAACATCACATTTTGAATTGAACGACTATCGAGATGCTCTTTCATGATATGAGATACTCAGCTTTTAAAATGCAAATGAGCCGTATTCGTCCAAAAGTCAAAAATCATTTATTCATCTAGGCCACAAAGTGACGCTTCATGTCTGCCTAGAGACGTCCACTGTTAGACATAGGCCTCCCCCAAGGTTCTCCATTCTGTTTTCCGTCTTTTCCCAAAGATACTATTTCCCTAATGTTTTTTCATTAGTCGCCTCTTATGACACCTACGGGAAATGAGCTAGTGTGGGGACTTGGTAGCGCCATCTATCTTTTCTATTGATAGTTAATTATGTCAACACCTAGCTAATAAATTCCTTTGCATACCGCAGTGTCAAAACGAGCGATCTTTTATCCCATTCCCTCCCAAAGGCACGCCTCGCACTAATTGGTCGCGGAATTCAATAACGCTGCGATCAAGTCGAAAATCAGCCGTCCCGCTGACCGGCTGTGTCCTGGCGCAGCGCCGCGCCGCGACGAATACATGCAGCACCGCAATATTTTACCGCTATTTTATACTATAAACGAGAACAAAACCGCCCGCGGGTGTAGTGGAGTGATCTGTGCAGCTTCGGGCTAGATCCAAGTGGAGTGATCAGCTTGTGGCCCGACTCTGAAAGACGCCGGCGGCCGCCATTTTGTAAAGAAGAAGACTGACTTACAAGGTAAGGCGTGTTTCCATACCTCCGCCTCCTATTCCTCCCGTTCACCCCTCTTCTAGGCGATTTACCAGCCATTCTTGATACAGTCCACAATATTAATATTTTTCCATATCACCAAATCGCCTAGTACATATTTCGGTGCAACGCCGAACCAGGACTTAAAATTCTTAATCCACTGATATTAACTAACTTAGTTTAAAATTTGCTATACGGTACTTTCTTTCGATTAACATTATTTAACCTTACAACCTGCACAATTATGCCTATACACAATTTCTACAAAAGTAAAATATTTTAGCATAGCGTTTCTACTCCATACCATCTCTGTTCCTGACTGCCGTTCCAATAATTACAGCAGCGGCTCTACGCGACATTAAAACCTAGAAACTAGACGACGATAAACTCAAGCTTAAATACTGAAAATTACTAGCATTTATCTTTTAGCTTTTTCTACAAGGAGGCATTAAAATGAAATGGGATTATGGCTAGCGTAGAATTATCCTTCCGGTGTCCGTTGATGACTTGGTTTGACGGTGTTTTATATCATAGAACAGATATTTTGAAATTCTATTAAAAATTAAACTTCTATTATTTTCTCGCTTTTTTTTACAAACTATATTTAGTGTGTCATAGGGGCATAGTAATCGCTTTAATGAGTACACTATTTGTTTAGTCAGACACAAAGAAGACAATGCCCGAATATTATGCGGTAAGGACTAAAACAAGAACGTATTATAATTTAAATGAAGAGACTAAAACACTGTTGTGTTTTAGACTCTTCAGTCACTCTTCTTGCAGCTCAGATAAGCCCAGTGCTAAGTTATATAGTGAATTTATGCATTCAATACGGAACATTCCCTAGCAAATTAAAAATATCTATAATCAAACCTCTGTTCAAAAAAGGGAAAAGACAAGATGTCTCGTGTTACAGACCGACAGAAAATGAATGGCTGCTATAGCTTTAATTTCTATATTTGCTAAAATATTCGAGAAGGTGATATACAATAGTTTATACAATTATTTTGAAAAACACAATCATTTCGTTTGCGAACAGGAGGGTTTTCGTAAAGGCAAGACCATCAATATGGCCATTCACGACCTCGTTTTAAAAATATATAACGGTCTAAATAATAAATTACCTACAACTGCAATGTATACGGACATGATTAAGGCTTTCGATCATGTTGATCACAACTTGTTAGCTAAGGAATTGTACAGATACGGAGCAAAGGGTAACGTTTTGTCACTACTTAAATCACATTTGAGTCAAAGAACTCAAGTGACACAAATAAATTCACTATGTCATTCATCAAAAACTGCGAAAAGTTCCCTATCTAGTCACATAACAATAGCTTATGGTATACCACAAGGAAGTATATTAGGTCCCTTACTCTTTCTTATTTATATCAATGAGTTGCCTAAAGCTCTTAAATCACCTATAACATTATTTGCAGACGATAGTACGGCTGTATTTACTCCAACAGACATTGAAAGTTACGAAAAAGAGATAAATGACACACTCAAAAGTATCATAGACTGGTTGACTTGCAACAATCTTGTTATTAATCTGGACAAAACAAAAATAGTTAATTATTCTCAGAATAAATCAACAGTAACATTGAACATTAATTATAATATGAAAAAAATAGAAGAAACGGACTGCATTAAATTCCTTGGTCTGTAGATCGACAAAAACATGTCTTGGAAAACGCACAAAACTGTCTGTAAAAAGATTAATCAGTTTTCCTTTGCATTGTATAAACTGTCAAAAACAGCAAGCCTTGGCGCAGTCCTAACTGCATACCATGCACACGTAACCTCCACACTGCGGTATGGCATAATATTTTAGGGAAATGCTACAGACAATGAACTTGCCTTCAGAGCTCAAAAGAGATGCCTTAGAGCAGTCTGTGGCATTCACATTTTAGACAGCTGTATGCCCCATTTTAAAAAGTTGGAAATTCTAACAATGCCTGCGTTATATATTTTTGAGGTGGCAACTTTTATCAAAACAAATAAAACAGCTCTTTTTCAAAAAGTGTTTTTGGCATGTCGTCTCGTATTTATAATAAGATACCAAAGAAAATAAGAGAAATTAATGACATAAAAATCTTCAAAAAAACAGCAGAAGCAGGATTCCGTCAACTTAGTTTATTAAAAACTATTTACATACATACATACATAGACTCACGCCTGTTTCCCCGAAGGGGTAGGCAGAGGCATATTAAACGCCCATTTTTCGCCAGAGTTTTGATCCCTCGTAATAGGTGGCGAGCCTATTGCTGTTTATCGGAATATTTTGTTTGCCAGAGCCTCGTTCGTTGATCGGTAGGTGCACCACTTGCAGGTGAGGTTGGCTTGGGACCCTAAGTTCTTGGTGGGAACCCTATGCACCCCCACCCCATAAAAAAACTATTTAATTGGACATAATGTCTACTTACCTACATATTATATTTTTGATATAATATAATATAATGAATGCCTTACAAAATCTATACACGATTAGTCCGTATGCGTACTGGTACTGTATGTTATGGTATACGCAAGTCAGTTAGATCACTACGAAGTATACTCGAGTATTTGCGAACTAATGGTGTATAAATTGGAACAACTCAGCAAAAAAGTTATTTCCAATCTATACGCGATTAGTTTCACACGCCTGCGTTCTGGCCTTGTATATAATGTAAATACGCTGCGATGGCCGAGTCATTTATTTAATACATTAAATATTTTTAATAAACCGACTTGGTATTACATGGATCTCACAACGTTTTACGGTCGCGAGACTTGGTATTTTTGACAAGTATTGTTTTTTATGAGATATGCTATTTAGCTGTAACAACACCCTGTAACCACTGTTTTCACAATAAAACATTTGGTTGATTGATTGATTCACTAGGCTATCACAGTGTGTATGATAAATACATGAATTATCCTTTTGATGAATTTTATGAGATTATAATTTTTTTTTATTTATAATTATGTACTCACGCCTTCATCCCCGATGGAGTAGGTAGAGCGGTTATATTACACTCAAGCCATGAATTTTGGGTCCCAGGTAATAGCTGGTAATTTTGGAACCCAGGACCAACAGAGGCTTACATTATCCACTGGACTACGAAGACAGTTTGAATAATATATGCTAGAAAAGTAATCTCTATATTATAAAATGGCATTAGCAACTCAACACCTTTCGTTATTCCTGTTTGCACGCTGACGAAGTTGTTAGCGCATGACGCAGTGATCATTTCGTCTCCGGCTTTTGTTCCTGTCTCTGTCCCACTTCCGTATTTGTTCCACTTTATTCGGATATCCCCATCCTTGTTACACACTCTCTCTTTTGTACTTCCCCAAACAAAATTATAATATCGCTGCGTAAGCGAGTATAAATTATCCAAACTTACCTAATCAACTCAGAATTTGACACCTAAGTGCATCGTGACAAGACGTCTTGGACGATCGAGTAATCTCAAGAGCCTTGCCCCGTTAGTTACAGCGTGCACTTCACTACATAGTATAAAACAAAGTCTGGCCTCTGTCTATCTGTCCCTATGTATGCTTAAATCTTAAAAACTACGCAACGGATTTTAATGCAGTTTTTTTAATAGATAGAATTATTCAAGAGGAATGTTTATATGTATAAAGGCGAAGGCGCTGTCGACGTCTACTTGAGTTTAAGATGAAGTTCAATAATTAGTTCACTTTATTAGCAAGATCTGTATTATGAGGCGTTTTAGAAAGTGAAATAAACTATTTTTGCACCTTTATTTGCACAGGTTTTGAAACATACCTTTATTGCTATTAATCAGACATTTATTTCTTTATTTTTCGTGTGACCCTGAGGCCAACTCTGGTGTCGCAACTTTAAGATCGCCCAAAGGCCTCTGACATAGCCTAACAATTCTTGTTCTATGACGTGAACCGGGACCGACGGTTTCTGAAGCATCGTAGCGGTCTGATTTAAATAACATACCTAAATGTCACCTATCTAAGTGGTGACCTGTGCACGTTTTGCTTGACATTGCCAATCTATTACTAACAGCGTGCCAAGACATGCTATGAATGCTATCATTTTCAAGATTTATAAGGTTCAACACGCTTTTAAAACGGTGTCTTTATAGCATAGTCTTAAAAATTCGTTATTTAATCATATCTTGAAGAACTTGCAATTTTCGCTTACCACACCATTCAAAGCTAAAGCGGTAGATCATTAGTAACTAAGTTGAAAAAATGGGTTGTTCCGTATTTAACCTATGACGTCTCATCCGATTTCCTTACTCATCCTAAATTTGAATGCCTAACTCAACCGATGACAGTATTTTAATAAAGTTTCCTTATTCAACCAAAATGTGTTCCTTACTCTACCTATGGTAAATATTACCGAAAAAGTATGGATAGCAAAGCAATCCTAAATATATTGGCAGAATATTATACTTATTAACAAATACAGTAGAACCTCCATAAGCCGAATGTGTAAAAAAAAATTAAAACACGTACACGACAATGTTTCAATTGATTAAATCGCAAATACCGAATTGGAAACCGAACAAAATTAGTATCGATTTTGAAAAGGCTGTGATGAATTCCATCCGAACTATATTTGCAGACACGGAGATCAAAGGCTGTTATTTTCACTTTTGACAAGCACTTGTTAAACGAGCAAAGCCATTAAAACTAACCAAAAACAGACATACATTGAAACATCTTTCTCTCTGCTTGGCTTTACCATTAATACCAAAAAATTTGATTGACGACGCATATCTCTACATAATGGAAGACTATCCAAAAGAGGTCAAAGTTACTAAATTTAATGATTATCTTGTAAGGACATGGCTTGAAGGCGGAAAATTTCAACCAGAGTTGTGGAATGTATATGGAAAAAAAAACAGAACAACAAACGCTCTCGAGAATTGGCATGCAACATTAAATAATATAGCAAACAAAAAGTAAATATATCGCAGTTGCTACATATTCTGAAAAGGGATGCACTTTTACAAAACGCAAGGATTTTACAACGACAACATGGCGCGTCGACCTCTTCGTCAATTAATAAGAAGGTTCATGAAGAAAGAATCAACAATGCTATCCAAGAATTTGTGGATAGAAAAATATTATTGGGCGACTGTCTAAATTTTACTAAAATTGGCTCCATTTGTTTATTTTAAACAAAAACATGATATTGGTGTAAATTAGTAGTTACAAAACCAATTTTATATCGTTGTGATTTTTTTTGCAAACTGAGTTTTAGCGTGACTAACACGTGACTAATTAGTTCATAATCTTGTATAGTTCCTAATCAAAAATTATTTCTTGAACATGTTTGTAAAAAAGGTATAATTTTAAGCTTTACACTAGTCTTATTGAAATCGTTGCTTGCAAATCTGTGATTTTTTTGTACATCTGTGATTTTAAATAATTAATCATACCCGTCATCACACTGTTACCCGTGGATCACTTTTTTTTTCAAACAGTGCAACTGGAAAGTTTATGTCTGAATTATTAATCTCTGAAATTAAATCATAGTATTAGTAATTAATCTTTAAAGAAACAGTCATTTGGAGGCTATCAGTACATAAAGTTACAAGATACAACGACTTTATTAAAAAATGGGAAATGATGCAGTGTGTCCCGGGAATGGGTCACTTTGGATCATTGCATGGGTGACAGTGAATCGACTGAGAGTGAGCAAAAATAATCCATTATCTCTTTTTCTAAGGTTACACAGATATTCAATACCATAGATAATATAATACAAATAGATATAGCATTTCGCCTGATACTCGTGTCCGTGATATGAATTCTACAAGCATATCTTATATTGCACAATTTGACACATGCCAGTCGCTCATTGACATTCATATAGGCATTTTATAGCATAATTTAGGCAAGAATGCCTGTTTGTGCCGTTGTCAGCTGCAGGAGACCAAGCCATATATTTAATCTTTCTAATGGAAACATTAGTTTTCATCGGTAAGTACATATTTCATCTAAATTAAATAAAATATCACTGTGACACAAAAAATATACATTGCTGATTTAACATAACGCTACTGTTTGTAGGATCGACTTTACACGGCAATCTACTCTAAGCGTCATATTATGTGCAAATATGACGTGTTAAGTGTTGTTTCTCTATTGCGATAAGAATATATCGATACTCCAGTTGTTTAGTAATTGGCAAATAGCAAAGATTCAAATTGTTACATGTGATCTGCTTTGCTTCCAAAATCTGTCCTTTACTTTACTTTGACTAAATAACGTATATGTTTTTTAGCTTTCCGTCCACAGTCAAAGAAAAATTAAAATGGGTAGAAACAACAGGACGCATAGATTGGATACCAAAAAAAAGGAGTACAATATGCTCACTACATTTTAGTGAAAATTTGTTTGTAATAAAAGAAAAAGGGAGGCGATATTTAAAACTAGGAGCTATTCCCACCCTTGAAATACATAAATTATGTTCTAAAACTACCAGGGTACATGCTATTTTTATTATTATATAAAATAAATAAATAAATATTTTTATATACATTGCGCCTCTAGCAATTGTATTGATGTAGCGGCATAGCCTACGAGTATATGCATAATAATTTCGTTTATACTCATTACTTTTTTAGACCACAGGAACGAATTCGCCTACTTCACCATCACCTCAAGGACTTCATTTCATAGTACGTATCAATATATAGATTAAATTATTTGTTTTCAATGCTTGCAGGATATTTACTATATATAATTGGTTTTAAGTATCCGATATTGCGGCACAGTTCCAAACACCATGATTAGGGATGTATACAATACGCTTAAATACGTAATATAACTGCTCTTTTCAGCCGAAAGAATCGTCTCCGGGGAATTCTAATGCATCTTCACCAAGAAAGAGGAAATTGAAATGTGTAATTACAAGTAAAGATTAATACTTGCGATAACACAATTAAACATGAATAATTTTAAACACGTTTTGTCTAATGACCATATTGCACCAGTATGGCATGCATTTTTAATTATCAGCGGTATGTTTATTATTATATCTTATATTATTCTTTAAGTCTAGTCAGTCAAGTCGTCGTTTACCGGAGGTGGACGCGTAACCGGCATAGGTATGCCAGGGTACTCTACCTATGCTATTTCTCTGTAATAAAATTTAAACAATTTTGTTTCTTCTTCTCCTTAGTGTATATATTTAAATAAAACTTTTACTACCAATGTTTTGTCTTTTATTTATTAAAGTAGATGAACCTGCGGGTACACTCGCATTATTTAGGGCTACCTACTGCTCCGCTCTTGTGGCTCATAGCGCGATGTAAATCCCTAATCCCTTCATGGGCATCGCAGATAAGTATAATAATTTGAAAATATAAAAATTTTAATGTGTAACATCAAAAAATATATAGTCCGCAAAAAATACTAACTGCCCGTTCACATATTGAATGGGATTATAGATGGTGAATCATACATATATTCACTTCTCGCCCACACACTGTTTCCAATCTTTTAACAAAAAAATTATATTCTTAGCTGCACTGTGTTATTGCTTATAGCAGTGTTTTATTTTAAACAAGAGTTTAACATAGAAAATTGATGAATTGATTCATAAAAATACTTCTTTGTTATATGGAACCCAATATTATTTACCTGTCAGTTGAACACTTGTAAGTGTAATTTAGATCACATAACACAAACAATCCTATTAAATTAAATATTTTTGTTAATCGTAAAATACACTATCGATAAAAAATTTATCGATAGTGCCCCATGTCTAAATGTCATGTCATATCTATTATATAATTATAAACAGAAACAGCGAAATTTAGGTGTTTAAATCATTTGGGCCACAAAATACGACCATATACATTTTTATCAAAGGCATTCCTAACTAATTAAATTAATTAGTAATACGCAAAAACCGTTTGAATGTATTATTTTGCACGATTTCACGCTCTTGGTAACACTTAAAACTAGAATATAAATGTAAATCAGTTCTTACGACTTTGAAAATAAGGTTAATATTTCTTTTTGTGTGGCTTTTCAGATAATACCTTTTTATGATAATTGTGTCTTATATATTTAACGAATCACGCCGTGGCGTTTTATGTAGTGGTAAATGTGTATATGTGTGTGAGAGGCGACACTGCTTGTCGTATGATATGCCTGACATGCTAATTCCATTTACTTCTGTATTCCATGTTCAATACCTTACTTCCATGCCATTTATCTGGTACTTTTTTTATTCGACATCGGTACTTCATAGGAGGCGGCGATAGCCCAGTGGTGTACGTAACGGACTGCCGAGACGATGGTCTCGGGTTCGATCCCCAGTTACCCCGGGCACACACCTATGACTTTTCGAAGTTATGTGTGTATTAAAATAAAAATATTAATTATCGCTCGCTTAAAAATGTGCCCGGTAGATGGCAATAGGCTCGCCCCCTATTACATTGGGACCGAAACATATCTGGCGAAGTGTGGGTGTGCAACACACCTCTGCCTACCCCTTCGGGGATAAAAGGCGTGAAGATATGTTATGTTATGTTGTTATGGTACTTCATAAATTAGACCTCGAACGTTTGCAATAGTAAGTTCATAGAACATTTGACTCCACTTAGCAATATAATCGACTATGTTCTTTTCTTGTTCATCGGTAAATATTTTATCAACTGCACCATGATTAAAATGCATATTCTAACCCGATTGCAGTGCATTTTCCTTAAAAAATAATTACGAATGAATTTCACTTCCGCGAGTCACAGCGGATTAGTAGTTCACTGTGACCCAAAACGAAATGATTCATGGTGACCCAACGGCGGTTATGGAATAAAAATATCATTAAAATGAAAACTACCCATCGCAAAAAAAAATACGCAGTTTACATAAGAGTTAGGATATAACAAGCCTACGACACAGTAAAAACATTAAAATTTCTTATACACTCAGATATAAAACAAATTTCAAAACCATGTGAAAAATACTTTTGTTACTTACCTACTGAGTGGATACTATAGCAGCGCGACTTCTAGCTTTGACACCGCGTTGACGATTAGTATGTTAGGGAGGGGGGTGGACAAAGGGCAAGAACAAGTTTGGTTGTGTCCTTAAGCGTAACACATACTGAGTTATATGAATTATCCACTGTACTCCGTGATGCACGGTTACCCAATCTTCCCTACGTGATATGTTTTGTGAGATCAGAACATATATATCTTAATTTTCTTGTGTTGACTTTTAAATATATGATTTGTACAAACTGATGTCGTTTTATTTTATACAACAATATATTAGAAACCGATAACCAAGCTTTAAACTATTTTATTACCTTTTCCTGAAACATTATTTTTTGTGCAGACTGTACACACAAACCTAAGAGTTTTTGGGTGATTTTGTAATCGGTTGAGTTAGGAATACTTATAGGATGAATTAAGAACTAAAAATGTAATAAACTGCTGTCGGTTGAGTAAGGAACTCAATTCGGATGAGTAAGGAAAAAAATCATACATACATAGACTCACGCCTGTTTCCCCGAAGGGGTAGGCAGAGGCATATTAAACGCCCACTTTTCGCCAGTGTTTTGATCCCACGTAATAGGTGGCGAGCCTATTGCCGCTTTTCGGGATATTTTGATTGCCAGAGCCTCGTCCGTTGATCGGCAGGTGCACCACTTGCAGGTGAGATTGGCTTGGGACCCTTAGTTCTTGGTGGGAACCATATGCACCCCACATGCAGGAAAAAAATCGGTTTAGGATGAAACGTCATCGGTTGAATACGGAACAACCCGAAAATATCTGATAGTCGCTGTAGTATAAATCTGGGTTAAGCTCTTGTTATCGATCTCTTGTAATCGTCTACAATAGATTTTTCAAATTCATATTATTATAATTATAGTCGTTGAAGTTCACCTATGCCGCTTTTTTTCGTGTGAGTGTGTGACCAACTCTGCTATTTTAATATCAAATATACACCAAATATATTTTAAATCACTACTTGTCTCCTAGGATTACAATGAAACCTACGACGCCTTGACATCAAAAATATTCCCCTTTCAGAAAATAAATTCACCAAAAAGAGGTTTTCATAGTTTAACAAAACAACATGACATTTGCAAAGTACAAACTAACAAGGGAACCTCTTCACATACTTAGGAAATACACGATATATTTTTTCCCTCACAAAATGAAATTCATTATTATTCGGGCCAGTACTGAGAAAGTGGGTGAAAAAAACGGCAAAACACGTTCGCGTATTGTCAGTGTAAATCAAAATAACAAGGTACGAACAAACAAACATGTTTTAGGGTTGTTGAACACCAGCACGGTAGGAAAATGGAAGGGTTTTATCCGGGTATATAAGTGATGAGATATCGGCTACTTGTGTAGCATATAGTGACTGTTTATATAATTTTATTATTGTTCCTTAGTTACTCAAAAACACAAATTTTTCATAAATTATACGACATTAATTAACGGGGTATTAATCTAGTTAATGTTTATTTTGAGGATAAATCTACTGCTCACATAGATTGTGGAAATTCGACCTTCACGCAGTGAAAGATTCAACTAAATTTTAATAGTTGTAGAAAAGGCACAGTCAAGCAATAGTGATTGATTGGAAGCAGATAACTACTGATATCGGCTTATAGTAGTTCACTGGGGAGAGAAATCTCGTTTTTTAAATATAAAGTTCGTACTTCCAATGTCGTATCCATCATAAGCTATCGTAACACTAGTTATCGAACGCAGGTAAGCAGATGTAGTAGATATACTGATTATTTGTTCACTAATATTTGGTAACACTTTGATTTGACAAGAAGTAATCGCAAACTATTTGACTAAAGGCCTTCATAAAAGGGAATTGCTTTGCAAGGTTGCTCAATATGTAATTTACTCACACCACAGAAACGTAGTTCCCATGGTCTCACAAGTGAATATTTATGCCTGCTTGAACGAGTACAATAAGATTTCCTTCCTACCGCCTCCAATATAACCCTCAACTTTAGGCACTGGCCGTAAATATCATAGCCTTAGTTTCATTGAATTTCTATCGTTACAATCGGTCCAGTGGACAAGAGGTTCAAAAAGTAAATTTTATCCGGATTTTCTTATCCTTTAAGGCAAAGGTCGTGTGTTTGTCACTACCTCAGGTTTTATATTACTTTCAACAATGGTGTCAAGTGACGTGGATGAAATATAAAGTTGGGTTTCTTTCAGTATTGACTTTGGAGGTGCGAGCCTGTATTAGCGATGTTTCATCAAAGTTTTTGTGTATTTTCTATTCGAATGATCCTAAGCAGGCGTCCAAAGTTCATCGTCCCAGCTGGTTGCTTGTCAAAATAAACCTTTTCATTCACCGCTTGGAGCTCACGATAAATATTTAAGTATTTAGGAACAAGACGTTCAAATCATTTTGTGTCTAATTTACAGATTTTTTGCTTGGTTCTTATTGTCTTGTCGCTTAGGTAAGACGACATAGTGAATCAAATGCTCATTGTAACTTGGAACATCTATCGTGTCTTGACTGAGTTATTGGTCTTGAGCTGAGTGCCGTGGGCTCGTTTTCTACCAAGACAAAGCTTTGTGTGACGAGCAGGGAGATTTGTTTCTGGATATAATTTATCCATAATGTCTACTAACTACCATGCTGACTACCATAAGTACAGGCAAGCCAGTGAATTGTCCAATATTATATTATTATGGCACAGACTTTGCCTTCTTTATGATCAGATAATCACGGTAGAGTTCTCGTAGCGCATTATTTTTGGTATAATTACATTAATAATCTGTGAAATCAATGCACAAGTACGAATGTTTCAATTTGATTCTGCAGCAATCAGCAGTACGCAGTTTGAGCAAATTCTCGTGGCGGTAGTGTCCAATGCAAATCGTTTTATTTACTAGCAGTAAAAGCCTATTAACTGCGCAGATGTGCAGCCACATTGGATTAAGTGGTCACCTCGCTAGCACAACGGGCTGTTAGGTGCGCGGTCACTGTTTGGGTGAAATATTTCTGTGATTCACTAATTGTCGGGTTCGATGTGAACATGCTTTAGAATTATTTTGTGATGTTCATAAGTGCCATAAAAACAACGCTGGTAAATTGAGAGAATTTAAACTATTTTTCATTCAATGAAATTACATTTATCTTTATGAATGTGTTATCTTTTTACAGTGCATAAATGGTTTTATTGTGCAACCAACCAAAATGACTGACATGAAACTTTACAGGAACGCTTATTTGAAAGCTAAGTAAAGTTCAATACAATTATTTTCTTTCTTTGTAATAGAAAAGACAACTCGTACTAAAAAAAAAAATCATTTACTTTATATACATTCATTCAACGGATACAGAGTATACTCGAAACAACAAATTGTGGATCACACAAGTATTGCGTCGTGTGAAGATTGAAAACATAAAACAAAATAAATGTTGTATGGTGAGACATCCACTAAGTAATATGTACATTAGCGGCGGTAGCCCAGTGGTTTACGTAACGGACTGCCGAGACGATGGGCTCGTGGTCGATCCACAGGTACACACACCTCTGACTTTTCGAAGTTATGTGTGCATTCAAAATGTTAATTATTGCTCGCTTAATAATGTGCCCGGTAGATGGTAACAGGCCACCTATTACATTGGAACCAAAACAAAACTGGCGAAGTGTGGGTGTGTAAATAATACACCTCTGCCTATCCCTTCAGGGATACAGGTGGGAAGTTATGTTATGTGTCATTTCAAATCAATTTTAAAATTTAACGACCTACTTTAGAACTTTTGTGAATCTTAGGATTTACTGGTAAATCTTACTGGTAAAAAAGCACTAAGTTGACGGAGCCTTGCTTGGCATGGCTCCTATTTTTGGATTAAGGCTCACAAGAGAACCTAACATAACCTACTTACTTGAGTGACAGTCTCACTTAACCTTCATTTCATTTGTTTTATCATGCCAAACGCTCAAAACGTATTTGCCCTTATTCATACTGACCGGGAAAAGTGAATAGGCATGCAATTTTAATCAAATTGCTCATGTTACATGGACATTATGTATACAGGTCTGTCACTATTCATAGGGACCACACTTCTCAAGTTGCCCGTAACAGCCGTAAATAATGTTATAACGAAAGTACAAAATTAGAACAGTAAGCTAAAAAAACTTAGGTATTAATTTCGTGACTGAACTAAGCCAGACTTCATTTATGACTTTACAACGTGTAGCAAAATTTATTTCAATTTGAGCTAAAATGAAAGTTAATTAATTGTCTTCAATTTTAATTATTTTAGTTGGGAACTTTAATTTAAAATTAAAATATTTCTTGGCTACTGTGTAAAGCTAGATATTAATTTAATTATATAAAAAATGTCATTACGTGATAATAATATCTAATGCTAAATTTTGGTATCAACTCATTAGTCTGGATAAGCGATAGTAATAACGATTTTATTGATACGAAAATAAGGCGAGGCCTATGTCCAGCAGTGGACTTCAAAAGGTTATAATTACAATTACAAAACATTCAAGCATAATATAATATATGTGAATAGACCTAACTTTCAGAACGTCTTCCGCAACGAAATCTCAGCACACATCAAGAAAACAAACACATTAAAAGAAATTATTTTCTTTTAATGTGATTGTTTTCTCATTTTCAGGACATGAGCACACTTTTTCAGAGCCCGGTTATCCGGATTACGAGTAATATCAAATATTATTTTCCGGAAGAAACATACCCGGCTATTTCGTGTTAAAGTAATTGGAAATCCTACCCGGACAGGTACATCCGTGTATTATATACCGGCGAAGCGTAAACTCAACATATCCGGGATGCCGTAACGTTTATCCGGGCACTTAGGTATTTTGAGATTTCTCCCCTTGTTTTCTTGTAAAAAGATTTGTTGCTAAGGTTTGTTCAAGTATTGGTTGGATATATTATCGTGGAAAATAAACACTATTTGCGTTATTTAGAATTGGACGTCGGCTAGCGGTGGAGTTACGATATACGCAAAGTAGCTGGCCGCGCCTGGACACGAAAAGCCAAAAACCAGACTCCGTGGCGTGCCATTGGAGATGCCTTTATCCAGCAGTGTACAGGCTGATTATGATGATCATGACGTTAGCGGTATGAAAAGATTTGAAGCTCCCCAATAAAGATTTCCACCCTTCAAACAATCCTTCGAATTGAATTGACACTTCGTATACTTATCATTTTATTAAGACTAGGACTGGGAAAAATACAATTATTGCAAAAAATAAACAAAGATAAACTACAATATAAAAATAGTTAAAAATACAAAATATACGCTTGAAAAAGAAAAAGAACAAAATAAAAAGAGGCCTTTGTCCAGCAGTGGACGTCTTTCGGCTGTTATGGTGGTTGGATCGGCGATGCACCGTATGGACTAGGCGATTTGGAAAAATATTAATATTGTGGACTGTATAAGGATGGGTTCTGATCGCCTAGAATAGGAAAAGGGAGTGGAGGAGTTGGAAATTATAGATACTGGGGCTTACAGCACACCTACCTCCGTTCTCTCGGCTTGAAAAGATGGCGGCCGCCGGCTTCTTCCAGAATCGGGCCACAAAGCTGATCACTCCATCTGGATCCTACCCAGAGCTGCACAGATCACTCCACTTCACCCGCGGGCGGTTTTGTTCTCGTTTATATTATTAAGCGGCAAGACATAGCGGTATTACACGTGTTCGGCGCATCGCGGTTCTGCCTCGCGAACGCAGCTGGTCAGCGAGCTGGATGATTTTTTACTGTCGCGCGTCGTTGAACTCGGCTAGGAGCTAGGAGCTAGGCGTGCCTTTGGGAAGAAGGGAAGGGATAAAAAAGGAACGCTCGTATTGGACAAGCAAGCGAGGAACGATTGAAGTTGATGTTATAATTATCAATATAAAGATAGATGGCGCTACCATATCCCCCCGGCCCTAAATGGTTGCCTTTAAAAAAAAATTGAACTTAGCTATGTTGGATGCACTACCGCATAACCCATCAATAGGGTAAGACAGCGATATGATATTAAAGTTAATCTAAATTAACTTTAGCGAAACAATTATAACAAAAGCTACAAACTAAATACTTAAACTAAGAGGTAGATCCAACTTCAGGCTAGATCTCACTGAGTTGGAAGCGGACAGAGACGTACAACAGGGCGCACGTAGCTCCCCTTCGCGGTTTTCACGGTAACAACGCGGGTTGTACCGTCTTTGGAAGTATGCAGTTTCTCGACGATGGCTAACGACCATGAAAGCGGCGGAGCATTATTATGTACTATGACGACCAACGAACCCTCCTGTATAGGAGATGCAGGACTATTCCATTTGGATCTAGCCTGAGGTTGGTGGAGATATTCCGCACGCCAGCGCCGCCAGAACGACTGCACAAGTTTATCCAGCAGAGTATGTCTCTGGAGCAAGCTTGAAGAGTCTGCTTCAGGAGCCGGAAATGACGATAATGGCACTGTGTTCAGAAAATTTGCAGGGCTTAACGCTGATGGTTCTGCAGGGTCACTACTCAATGCCGTGAGCGGACGCGAGTTGATCAGCGCCTTGACTTGTGCAAGGACAGTTAAAACCTCTTCGTAAGAGAGGATCTGTTGACCTATAACTTTAAAGAGATGCGTTTTAATTACTTTGACCATGCTTTCCGAACATCCACCGATATGTGGTGATGCTGGCGGAATAAACTTCCAGTCAATATGATTTATGGAAAGTTCTTCCTGAAGACGAGTACGATACTCTTCCCTGAGAAACTTATAAAGGTCACGTAAATAAGAGCTTGCGCCCACGAAACAAAAGCCGTTATCCGTGTACAAACACTGTATAGAGCCACGTCGTGAAAGAAATCGTTTAAGGGCTGCCAGGAATGACACCGTGCTTAAATCCGTCGCAACTTCAATGTGCGTAGCGCGCGTCGTTACGCATGTAAAAATACATAGCCAAGCTTTACGGCTTTAAAAGCCGTAAAGCCTCCACCGTAAGCCACCTCGACCACGCACTGGCGTATACTGCAGTGGTCCTGCGTAATCACAACTGGTATGTGTAAACGCTTTATCAACCTGATTGACGCGCTGGCTAGGAAGATCTGCCATGCAAGGGAAAGTCGGACGCGGACGAAATTTGAAATAGACGTTACATTTATGTATTCTGTGACGAATTATTCGTCGAGCAGCTAAAACCCAATATTTATGCCTAAGTAAGGACATACGCAACTCTGGAACAGCATGGAGATGCTTCTTGTGATAAAAATCAACAAGAAGGTCGACAACATGATCATGACGCGGTAGAATGCAAGGATGCTTGTAGTTATAAGTTTCATCCGAATTTGACAGACGACCACCAACGCGTATGACGCCGTGCTCATCGAGAAACGGCTTGAGCCTAAGAATAGCGGGAGAACAAGGTACATTGTTTTTCAAATTTTGAATGACGTTACTAAAATGAACAGCCTGTACAGCTCGTAGTAACTTACATTCTGCAAACTCAAGATCAATACTTGAAACAAAAGTCCCATTAGGTAGGTGCCTAAGAAACCTACAGACATAAACGATGGCGCGGAGTAACTTAGACCACGATGACATGCGTAGTGCGAGTGCATAAATCGGAGATTCAGCAACCTCAGCAATCACGGGATGAGAAACAGACTTCCGTTCGGGTACATCTTCGTCTTCTGCACTGTGGTCAAAGGGTTGCATGGGTCACTCTGACGGATCATGGGAAATCCAAGAAGGTCCACGATGCCACAATGGATGATGCAGAAGATTAAGTGGAGTAACACCACGAGACAGGCAATCAGCGGGGTTCTCAATACCCGCGACGTGATTGAAACAAGTAGCAGGAACAAATTCAATCAATTTACTAACGCAGTTGGCGACAAAAGTCTGCCAGCGGTGAGGAGAAGAATAAATCCAAGCGAGCACTACTTCTGAGTAATAAATGCGTATATTTTATTAATAGTGTAGTGCGGCAAAACTGTGTCTTGAACCTTGCGGAGCAACTGAGACAGCAGAAGGGCCGCGCACAACTCCAGTCTCGCAACCGAAATGGTTTTAATAGGCGAGACCTTGGACTTGGCACAAACAAACTGCACCGAGTAGTTAGAACCAATGCGGACTTGCAGATATACGACTCCGCCGTAAGCACGCTCGCTGGCGTCAACGAAACCTATTAAGTTGATGGTACATCCATCTACCAACCCAAAATGACGCGGAATAGTAATTTGATTGAGCGCGGTAAGCTCAATACAAAACTGGCTCCAAGCGGCGACAATATGGTCAGGGGGTGATTCATCCCACTCAATCTTTGATAACGGCGGTGAGACGTCAAACCGAAAACTATCACAGGAATTGTTCCAGCGTAAAACGAGAACTTTATGCGGTACAGACTTCTCAAACTCAATGTCTGGAGAAGCTTTATGAGAATCAGGTATGCGTGCGAGAACCTCCTTAAAGTTGCTTGTCCATTTGACAAGATCAAACTGGCCTCGCTTGAAAAGCTGAATAAGCTCTTCACAAAGCGAAATTGCTAGCGGAGCGGATATGACACTAAAGGCAATTTCATCCATATACAAAGTGGATGTAGCAACAGCTGCTGCGGCGGGAAAGTGATCGCCTTCATCAGTGATCAACTGGCGAACAACTCGTAACGCGTGATATGGGCTAGACTTGAGTCCAAAACAAACACGATTGAACTGATACACGGATAAAGGTTCCTAATTGTTATTTTTTTTTTATTATTTATAGACTCACGCCTGTATCCCCGAAGGGGTAGGCAGAGGTGTAATATTACACCCACATTTCGCCAGGAATTTTTAGGTCCCACGTAATTGGGGGCGAGCCTATTGCCATACCGGGCACATTACCAGACTCCGTGCTGCTACTGAGAATTTCCTAACGGAAAAACCCAATAACACTTTGCCCGACTCGGGAATCGAACCCGAGACCTCCTAATCCCACGCGCACATTTATGGCGCGAGACCAACGAGGCATTGTTAAAACGATAAAAAATCCGTTGAAATCTACGGTCAGATTCGCAAACGCCGATATTGAGAAACATTTGGCGGCAATAAGCTGACAAAGCGATTTGGAAAATATGAAACTTTATTATGATGTTAAATAAATCACCCTGTAGATAAAGGCTGGCATGCAAAATGTCATTAATCAAATCAACTGACCTGATGTAGTCATACAACTAGCATCTAAAACCACGCGAAGTTTAGTAGAGGTTTTATCTTCGCGAACTACGCCGTGATGCGGGATATAATATGAGGGAAGAGAGTTGCCCTCGTTGTTTACAACTACACTTAAAAAACCTTTATTTAGGTAGTCACGAATGACGTCATTATAGGCGCCGCGTAACTAAAGTGATGCATCAAGTTTACGTTCTTAACAATGAAAACGTCTAAGAGCAGCAGCGTACGATTTGCCTAACAAATAGGGGTCACCATAGAATGGCAACGCCACAACGTATCTGCCACTGTCGTCACGAACAGTGGTAGCGCGAAAATGTTCTTCACACTCGAGATCCTTACGGCTCATCGAGGGCGGTGCGGTTATCTCTTCGAGCTCCCAAAATCGCTTGAGAAGAGAATCAATATTATTTTCTTGAAGAACAGAACAACAACAAGACGTAATATAATGAGAAGTATGTAACGTAGGTACGGTACCCATAATCACATACCCAAATACCGTCTCAATAGCGGGCGGTAAATTATGTTGCTCACTACGTACTACTTTAGTTAGTAGCAAGTGCGGAAATATTGAAGCTCCGATCAAAACATCAATGTCTGCTGGATTCGCAAATTCCGCGTCTGCTAGCGGCAGTGTCTCGAGATGTGTGAGTAATGATACGTCCACATTAGCGTTTGGCAATGTGTCTGTAATACGCTCCACGATAAGCGAAGACATGTTAAAATTAATATTCCTATCAAAACGCGAATGTATTTTAATATCTACGGAACCATTGCAATGTTTTTCTGAACCCCCGATGCCTTTGACTACTAAGTTAGTATTTCTAAAGTTATCCCACAGTCCGAGGCGTTTGAAACAATTAGAAGTAATAAAATTACTCTGTGACGCACTGTCGAGCAAACAACGAGCCATGTGCGGCGCGCCATTAATGTCATAAACGATAACTTGCGCTGTCGCTAATAGAACCGTCTTGGACGCCGTACACTGCGGCTTAGCACCGCGCTGAGCACTACAAGCGCGCGTTAATTATGACACCTTAATATAATTCTATCACATAAATTGCATATCATTGTGTTCGTTATAAAATCAGCTATCATAATAATAACATTAATGAATGAATTACTAATAAATACTCACCTTTCCGGCAAAACAAGCTAACAAACTTAGAGGTTTGTTTTTTTTCACTCGTTCACACAAACATTTCATCACATATTAATGAATTTCATTACTTGTTTGGTTCATAAACACAAAAACATTATCACATATACCTTTAGGTTTTCACATAATACATTATTAATTTGTAACAAACGAATCTAACACCACTAATAAAGTTATAATCCGAACGCGTAACAAAAAGTTCGCCGTGCCAGGCAGCCATGTTACTGTTACGATCACTGTGGCTGTGAATTATTTACCATTTGAAACACGATAACAGTGAAAGTGTACAACAATGCTAGTATTTAGTTGCTAAAATATGTTTTCGGATAAATAATCTGGGTACTTTTATGTCTTTCATTACTATTAAAAGAATATTTTTCATAAAACACTTACGAAAATAGCGAGTTTCAAGAGTAGAAATAGCCCTTCTAAAAAGTTTTTGCCTTTTATCACTGTATTTCTTGTCTTTGTCACGAATAATGTCACTTCACAATTAATATTTATTTATTTCTGAGTAAATCTATATAAGTATCTTTATAAAATATTCACCGGTTTCTTCCACAAGACAACTTTTATTATAAAGATCGCGGAACAAAACACAACAATGGCGGACGCTTTCGCAACTGAGACACAGATAATTATATTTCAATATTTTTTGGCGCGTTTCGTTTCCCTCACCCTTCTAAAACGATATAAATGCATAGAATATGAATTATTCTAAAAGTTACTGCTTTCGTTTCTTGGTTTAAGTAAAACAAAACGTGAAATAACCGCGACCAATAGAACGACTTTTAATTGAGCACGACCGTGCGTGCCTCAAACACTTTGGACCACCAACATTAGAGCACGACCGTGCGTGCTGTAATCACGTGGGGGGTTAATTATTAAAGGCGGGACATTTATAGAAATGGTCGTGTTCTATATTACTGCACAGACACTTCTGTGAATTATTATTATTAGATTCCGAGCATGCTACGTAAGATTGCGGATTAGGGACCGAGTTACTATTGCTATTTCGCGGTTTATTTGACTTTTGTTTGCTGTTATTATTATTAGACGAGCTAGATGAACTAGACTGCGTATTATGAAATATTCGACACTGATCTTTGATGAAAGTAATAAAACTATCTAGTGTAGGTATTTTATGATTGCGTTCCGTCATCTCGAATGCGCGAATTGTTTCAGTGTCAAACTTTTTTAAAGCGAGTTGAAGAAACATAAAGTCGGAAAGATCTTCTAATTTTAAATTTTTAAGGGAATTAACTGCGGTAACAAAGTTGTCTATAAACAGCTGGAAATTCGAAACAGACGCGGCACCGAACAATTTAAGATTTAAAGCTTGAACAAAGTAAGTAGACGCTAGAACACGAGTATCTTGATACCTATCAAGTAGTGACTGGAATATGACCTGATAGTTCTCAGCACTGGGTGTGACACCTGCAAATATAGACTGGGCCTTCGGTGACAGCTTACCTATCAAAAAGTACAACCTATCAGCATCTGTCAGAGAACCATTATCGTGCACTGTAGACTTAAAACTCGCATAGAATAACGGCCAATTTCGTATATCTCCGTCAAACGACATAAGCTCGATTGGCGGTAATCTCGGCGCTCGAACCGCAGAAACGGGCTGTGCTGAATATTTACCCTCCAATTGTGATTGTATGCGCTTGATGATACAATAAAGATCTTTGAATGAGGTGTACGCCTGATTATTCGGCTGTTCATCAGGATTAATAGAAAGCAATCGTGTGTTATAATCGTCTAACAACTTATGAAAATCTGTTCGAATACTATCTACTGTCATACAACAACTAAGAAATGATTCCCTATTAATATCGGAAGTAGCGGCAGTTTTTGAGCACTCGTAAATGTTTTGAATACGCTCAAATTAAAATATTACGTTTAGCTTCTAAGATTGTCAGCTCTTTTTCTTCCGACATGCGTGGCTTCTTTTGTTGTGCCATGTTTACGTAAGTATAGGCTAATGAGACCGAATCAAAATAAGAATACCTAAAGTACCTATTATTTTACCCAAGTAGGCAACACTTTTAGGCGGTGGAATTAAAAGGTGCTTGAAATATGTACTTTACAAGACAACTATGATATATCAGATTAGTAGGTAGTTACATAAAAGTATATTACCTACGGAAGCGTGCGGAAGTAACCACGTAATGGGTATGTAAATGGACTAGCAGTATAGCTAGGTACTCTAACTACCTAGGTAGGTACTTCTAGAAGATACCTACTCGATATAAACGAGAGGTTACGTATAAACTTAAATCAATCCGGCTCGAAGGACCAAAAAATGGATCGGCGATGCACCAAACCGTATGGACTAGGCGATTTGGAAAATATTAATATTGTGGACTGTATAAGGATGGGTTCTGATCGCCTAGAATAGGAAAAGGGAGTGGAGGAGTTAGAAATTATAGATACTGGGGTTTACAGCACACCTACCTCCGTTCTCTCGGCTTGACAAGATGGCGGCCGCCGGCTTCTTCCAGAATCGGGCCACAAAGCTGATCACTCCATCTGGATCCTACCCAGAGCTGCACAGATCACTCCACTTCACCCGCGGGTGGTTTTGTTCTCGTTTATATTATTAAGCGGCAAGATATAGCGGTATTACACGTGTTCGGCGGGTCGCGGTTCTGCCTCGCGAACGCAGCCGGTCAGCGAACCGGATGATTTTTGACTGTCGCGCGTCGTTGAATTTGGCGACGAATTAGAGTTAGGCGTGCCTTTGCGAAGAAGGGAAGGGATAAAAAAGGATCGCTCGGATTGGACAAGCAAGCGAGGAACGATTGACGTTGATGTTGTTTCTATTGATAATTCAATAGAAATATAGATGGCGCTACCAGTGGTGATAATATGGTCAGTTTTCAGAATATCCGCGGCGTCAATCAATGAAGTGGTATGAATAGGCTGGCAGGATGACACAAGCTTGTCAAATTGAAAACACTCATGTTCAAGACATACGCAATGGTGTAAGGTTTGTTTGAGGCAGACACGACATAATATTGTGGTACCTAGTGCCGACAAAATTTTTATACTTTTTGTTTTTAAGCGATTTTGTTTTACATGGCGCGTATACTCTGATGCGACATTGGCAGCGGCGGAGTAAAGCGTGACATGTACATCGAAATCGCTGCCGCTGCCTCCTGCCGCTGCGTTTTATGGCTTGGCCTTACTAATGTAAGAAGTTTATAATCTCACAAGACCAGAAAATTCAAGTTATTTCATGACTTCTTTATTTTCCATCCTTAGATTGCGAAGTTCAATCTTAGTTTCACAACTTTCAGTACTGCATGTAAGCGCGATTCATTTTTAAATCATTACGAGTTTAGGCTTATGATCAGATTATACTTGCGTTTTCAGCGGAGGAGTTGCAGAAGATGGTAGCAATCATGCATGGTGCGTTAGAGAGGAAAGGAATGAAAGTGAATGTAAGTAAAGCGAAAGTTATTTCTAAGTGTTAGGTTTTTGAAAAGGAGGAATGCGTTAGGGCTTGTAATGTTATGATCGATGGACAGCAAGTGGAGCAAGTGAATGAGTTTGTATATTTGGGTACCACTGTTTACAAGATATGGTAAGAATGTAGAAGATATTGAAAGAAGAGTTAATGCAGGTAATAGAGTGAATGGAGCTCTGAAGGCGTTTATGAATAGCCAAAACGTGTCCAATAAGGCACGCTTGGCTAGTGTATAGAGGGGTCTTAGTACCTACTCTTATGTAAGGTAGTGATATCTTTTGCCATACCCAACGGTATGGCAGAAGAGTCATGAAAGTATAATAAATGCTGTAGAAATGAGAGCACTGAGAAGTATGTGTGGTGTTTCTTTGACTGACAGAGTAAAGAATTGTGTGATAAGAGAGTGTTGTGGGGTAAAAGAAGATGTGGTGACAAGCATCGTGAAGACGAACAACATCGACGACAGCACACTTCGAGGACAGTGACCGACACGGGACCGGCGGTGGTACTCCATGGAACAGTGCACGCGTCGTTGCGGCTGATCACACTTGGAAGCGAGGATGGATACCGCTCAGTGTCGGATAGCGCACTCTGTCGTCCCTCATCTCGGCCCAGGCAGAACGGTGAAAATCGCTGGCAGGATGGACGAAATCTATTTGCTTCTACGTACGACCAGCTCTCTGTACAAGCGGCTTACGGATAGCAAAAGAAGTTTGGACAAAAACGGCATTTGCTTTATTATTGTGTTATTTTAATATGTAGTTCTAAAAATAAATCCGAGAGTATAATAAAATTATAATGTGCCACATATTGAATCAGTAGGTACAGTGTTTTCACTTAGTATGCATTCTCAGAACAAGCGCTCCGGTAACTCGATACGGGTTAATGATACGACGCGATTCGCGGGCGCTAGCAGAAGTTACTGATTATTATTTTATGTTATTAATTTTTTGTACCTATGTAAATATTAATATCTCGTATTGTTAAATTTGTAGTTCCGTTTTTCTTGTTTTTATAAAGGGGGGAGTATTGTAGCAGCTGCTGATGCTACAAATTATATACAAGGCACGCTATTGTGTAAGTGCGGCGCAGCAGTCATCTCCAAGCTCCCCTACAGTTAGGTCGTAGTTAGGTAGTTTATTTATAAGTATATTTAAATGTGGTACCACAGTAAAGGTATATATTTCTTCTGTTCGTATCTTTCTTTTATCTCTGCACACTGAAAAAGGTATGTACCTCACACATTTTCAATACCCCTACACCTGCATGATGGAGAGTTCTTCGCAATATTCTCGAAAGACAACCATCACTGGGCCAGCGCGGTGAACTACGGACTAAAATCTCTTATAGTGAGAAGAGCCCTGTGATCAGCAGTAGGCTAGTCTATGAACATGTATGATAATGTTAGAATAAGACAGTAGGCTTTCCAAAAACTAGTAGTCTCGCACATATTTTCAACCGATTTGTTCTACATAACTAAGCATACAATCTTCGACAACACGATATATTTCTTTAACCCAACTACGCTTCTAACATTTATGTTCATATTTTCCAATCGAATCACGTTTGGGTCGTCCTTTCGGGCGTTTAGCTAAAATGGCAGCCGAATATGAAACGGTACAGGTTTTACAATGGGATATACATTTTTGTGTGAGCCTATACCATATGGCGTTATTTAAGGACCAAATATTTTTCTCTTGTTGGGTTTTATCGAATTTATTGTAAGGATTCCTAGTTTTTGTTAAGTTGGGTTGCGTATTTTATCGGTTGTATTATAGCGGTTGTACACACAACGCCAAGTACAGTTGCAGTCCGATTTAGATACTGATTGGCTAAACCATAAGGACGGTACAAAGGTCAAAGTGTCTAGATTGACGAGTAGCCAGTTTTTACCAAGAAAGAAAAGTAGACGTGTATTTAACGGCCAAGATTAAATGTGCTACAAGCTGATAGTCTGTCATGTCTGGTTGGACTAGTAAGCAGACCTCGGGCTCCAAGGTCTTGGATGCAATTGACAATGATAAAACTATAGAAAATAAGTAAGGTCTAGCGGCCCTGGGATCTTACTCTATAATAATATGTCTCAATAAGATTTTTTCAAATTTCAAGTTGATAAGCATGAGTTATCGATGAGTTGTCAAGTGTATAAGGACTTCATCGTTAGGAGCTGCAAATATGTCGATAGCTGAGTAAAATATTCATTTCATTTACTACCATTGCATGGAATTTTGTGAGCGTGTATGCATGAATGAATGGATGTTTGTTGCTTTTTGGCGCACAATTAACTGAACGTATTTAATCACAATTATGTTTTTACATCAAATCACAACTGGGCAAAATTGTGTCATACAGTATCTCAATCCTCAATTAAAGTTATTATTTTTCAGAACGCTGCTGTTAGGGAGTGTGTGTTTGATGTCATATAAAATGCTGCCAAGACGACTGTATATGGCTTATCGTGTCAAAAAAGATAGGTATCAGATCTTATGTTCATCTAAAGCTACACATGCTAGCTCTACCAACCCTAACTTCACACATCTCATTTAAAATATATCGTTTTGGCGGGGGCTTCTTATTCATCTCACATATAGTTACGCGTTTTGATTCGTTGCGCAAGGTGGCTTTGAGCTTACTCCAACAATTTGCTACAAGTTTATTAAACTCTCATCTCAGCATTACCACAGTAATACGTAGTCACCCCGCCGTTTAATACTGCACCGAGTGTCATGGGTTCGATTCCCACACAAGGCAACAATTTGCGTGAGCTATAAATTATTGTTTCGAAATAGGGTGTTTTTTGTGTTTGGGTTTTTACTTTGAAGTCAAAAAAGCGATGATACGTCTTGGAATTTTTAAGGGGACTTTCTTACTATAATTACATATTTATTAAAAAAAAACTATGTGACGTCACTTTTTAAAGTATAATTGAGAAATCAAATTTTCATCCCAATTAGTATGAATACAGCAAGCTTTACAACTCTATATTATTTAAAAAGAAATAAATTTTCCAAGATGGCTGATCTAATTGATGTCTTCGTTCATTACCTTTAAGGTGTGTTGGAGGCCTGTAATTTATTCCATTGATCGATTTCGAGCAAATTTTCGCGATGTATTGTCTTAAGATTCGCTGTCTCAGCGAAACTTGAGATGGCAAGTCTTTGGTGGCAATTAAAAGCTTTGCTTTAAACGAGTGATGACCGTAAGTATAGATATTTGGCTGTTAAGTAAAGGTCAATTATATTAAATTATTTTGTGCAAAAGTATAAACTTAGATAATGGTTATGCTGAGGAGTAAAGTCTATGTCATAGGCTTTTTTTGTAATCACTATAGCTGATATAGATGAAACGCAGTTTTTTTACCAGCTCTTATCTACTTACACACTTTGAAATTGCTGTTTGCGATAAGGCCGCCAATTGTGCATCTATTGTTGAAATTAAGTTTTTCCTTGTATTTGCATTTTTGTGGTGTACAATTAAGAATTACTTACTTACTTACACCCGTCTTCACTTGGATTGCTGTTCCTAACAGACCGGCAAAGTTAAGCAACGCTTGCACACGTCGCCACTTGGATGGGTGACCAAGTGTGGCATTTACATCTGAGCGCTACCGTGCTTCGGAGGGCACGTAAAGCTGTCGGTCCCGGTTATTGTCTCAAGATAAGAATCGTTAGACCATGTCGGAGGCCTTCGGGCGGTCTGAAAACTCCAACACTAGAGATGGCCACACACTCACACGAAAAAAAAAAAAAAAAGAACCCGTCCCGGTATCTGTAACGCAATCTTGTGAAGTTTAGACCCACTTCTCAGTTCTCCATTGAGCTGAAATTTTACGTACATGTGTACTGGAAGGTGGCCGAACGATGGTGGCGGTAAAACTTTTATAGTACGTGTTCGTCTTCTCTGGGTGATTTAAATTATGTGTGACCAGTAATCTACCACAGCTATGGCGTTGTTTGTAGCCTCATACAGGTCAGCAAAGAGCAGCTGGACGAATACTTCGATCGTATAATGTTTAGCGCATTCTTACTTTTATTAATTTTTTACCAATGTTTCATAAGGACAGAGCACAGATAAAGATAAAGATAAAGATTATTTATTTGTCTCAACATGTGTACATTTAGGTGTTATAATACATTATACATACAGTCTCAACATGTTCTGTCCATTCCAAGACATGCATATGTTGAATTTAGAATAACAATGTAAGGCTTCTCAAGTTAATTAGAAATTCAATTGACATAATTATGTTAATTAAAAATATGAAACAAAATTAATTATTATTAATACCATGTCAATTTCAGTAAAGCCTATAAAAATATAAAAGAAAAAATAATAATGTCAGTTATAGTAATAATAATTAATATCATGTCAATGTCAATAAAGCCTACGAAATATCCAAGAAAAATAATAATGTCAGTTATAGTAATAATAATTATGTCCAAATTTACACAATATTAAAATTTAATATACAAGTCACAATTAGTAGCACATTACATAATGCTTTTATCATTAAGATATTCATCTATAGCATAATAACATTTGGTAGTCAGGAGTCTCTTTATAAATCGTTTAAATTGTGATACATTGAGGGTCTTGCATGAATTAGGTAATCTGTTATAGATTTTTGGAGCCAGACAGAAAATACTTTTGCTTAAAAGTGTTGTATTTGCAGTGTGCATACATAATTTATGGCCATCACGGCGACTGCGAACGGTTACGTCTGACATTTTTTGGAAGAGGTGTGGGTTAGTTTTTACGAACACTGCAGTTTCATAAATATATAGGCTCGGTAACGTTAAAATGTTGTGTTGTACAAAGTGTGGTTTGCAAGTGTCTGTGACTTGTAGCCCAAACATGGTTCTTATGCACCTCTTTTGCAGTGTGAACACATTTAATTTGTGGACAGAATTGCCCCAGAATATGATGCCATATCGTAGTATTGGTTCAATGAGGCCATGGTACGCAGTCAGCAGGGCTGGTAAATTAACTAATGGAGCAAGTTTATAAAGCGCATATGAACGGATGCTAATTTTTTTGGATAACTCTTCAATATGAGCTTTCCAGTTCAACTGTCTATCTATGACTAATCCGAGAAACTTTGCATTATCTACATCACTTATCGTATCATTTTTGTACTGTACTTTAAGCTGATTATTTTTCGGTCTTTGGCTAAAGTGCATGACATGGGTTTTTTTGAAATTTATTTTTAAGTTGTTGTTGTGCATCCAGTCTATTATTGCCGAAAATGCGTGGTTAATATCGCGTTCGTAGTGATCAAGTGACTTACAAGGTACTGTTAGTGTGCTGTCGTCAGCAAATAGGGTCATAGGTTGCTCAGTTGATCTAGGAAGATCGTTAATGTAAATAATAAACAATAATGGACCTAGCACGCTCCCTTGTGGGACTCCATACGTTACAGTCCGTTCGTGTGAAATACTTGTAAATTGTTTTTTGTCATTATAATCAATTCCTTCGATAACCGTATATTGTTTTCTATTGGTCATGTATGACATAAGCAAATTTAAGATGTTACCTCTGATACCATAACGATGAAGCTTAGTTTTTAGGATGGTATGGTCCACGTGATCAAATGCCTGCGTCATATCGCAGTACACAGCACACACGGGGTTTCTCTTGTCCATGTTTACTATTGTCTGATGTAAAAAGTCATAGATGGCCATATTGATAGACATATTTTTCCTAAAACCCTTCTGCTCTTTAGAGATGACACTGGAATGTTCCAAGTAACTATATACTTCCCTATGGATGTATTTCTCAAAGATTTTCGAAAATGCAGGTAAAAGTGCTATTGGCCGGTAGTTTGACATAAGGTCTTTGTTTTCTTTTTTATAAATTGGTTTGACAATGGCCACTTTCAATCGTTCTGGAAATACTCCTTGACTTATGCATAGATTTAGTATGTGACTAAGATGGTTACAGATAAGGCTACCAAATAATTTAATAATTTTAGTGGAGATGCCATCATAGCCTACGCTATTGGTATTTTTTAGATTTTTTATAATGCTTAAAATATTCTGAGGTGTACTAGGGGCCATGAACATTGAATGATTTTTACTGGGTATAGCAGAAGCAGGTTGTGTGCGTGACATGAGAACCGGTTGGATTTTATCTACAAAAAAGTCATTAAAGCTGTTTGCTATCAGAGCAGGGTCCGTTATGGTTTTATTGTTTACTGTTATTTTTTGTATAGCTTGTTTTGGTACATTTAATTTGTTATTATTAATTATTTTCCATGTAGATTTCATTTTATTATTGGACACATTAATTTTATATATATTTTGTGACTTTTTAGTAAGATTAATTATTTTTTTAAACAACTTTGAATAATTATTATAAGCTAATTTATTAGATTGAGATGGTTTTATTCTACTCGTCCAGAGGAGTCGTCTTTTCTTTTTGCTGCAAATTCGAATACCCTTTGAGATCCATTTGAGTGGTTTAGTTGCTCGAATTGTAACAATTTTTAAGGGAAAGCAAAGTTTATAAATTAATTGGAACAGATCAAAAAACAAATTGAATGCTGTATTCGCATCATTAGTACAATAAATCTCAGAAAATGTCAAACTACTTATGTATTTTTGAAACCTTTTTACATTTTCAGACGAGTAATCAGTTTGCTCTTTACGCCATTTGTTTAGAATGCATGTATGATTCACTGGACATCTTAGAATTTGGGCTGTATGATCAGACAGCGCCAATTCAACTACTTCAGCTCGCCAAGACTTATGAAAATTATGTGCAAAGTTGTCAATACATGTTTGGCTTGTCAATCTTGTTGGTTGGTCTAGAGACAGTATTAAATTAAAATGCAGTAATAGGCACTTAAGCTCTAATGTTACCAGGTTATTTTTCAATACATTTATATTAAAGTCACCTGCTAGCACAATGTTTTTGTATTTTTTCCTATTTAATATTGTAAGCAATTGTTCAAGTTTCTTAAAGAATAGTTTAATGTTTGCTGCTTTCGGTACCCTGTATAAGCATACTATTACAATTTTATAGTATACTAATTCAACCGCACAGCACTCGAATATACCGTTTATTGATAGTATTGCAACCTCAGTTAGTTCTTTCCATACATGTCCCAGTTTTACCAATATACATGCTCCTCCCCTAGCACTGCTTGCCCTGCAATAGTGAGCAGCCAAAGTGTAGTTAAGGACGTACAGATGAGATACATATTCTGGCATCATAAAGTGTTCAGTTACACATACTACATCTAAATATTTATTTTTTCTTTCAAGTTCAGTTAAACACACAGACAAAGCTTCTGCCTTATTTATTAAACCTGCAATGTTTTGATGCAGTATATACAGAGACTTAGTGGCGAAAAAAATTATCATTATTTATATTTGTCAGGCTACATTCATTATTTTTATTCAATATCATGCATTCGTCCATTTCGTTATTATTATTAGTACATTGATGAGTCACATATTCAGACTGTAAAGACATGCTGTCAATTAAATATTTTAAGTTTTCAAATATATTAATCATTCCATTATTATTAAGCACTCCAGTATACTTTTGGAACATGGTATAATCATAATGCAGATATAAGTTGGAATCCAATACCACTGCATATTCATAAATATTAATGTCATGATATAATACATTATTAAACATCTCTATTCGCCAGTTAAACATATCACTATAATTGTTACATTTGAATGTCGGTAAACACAATATTACATTAGTATGCTTTAGCTTTAATAACTTATTCCGAATATAAGTAACTATTTCTGAATAATTGTATGTAGTTTTGAAATCTTCACTACCCACGAATATAACACAAAAATCATTCAATGTAAAGTCTTTCAACTTAGATTCTAAGTTTTCCATAAGTTTATATAATCTGCAGTAAGGCGAGAGATAATGGCATATATTATAATCAGGAAAAGTTCTTTCCGATATATTTATAACCTTATTAGATTTATTGCTACTTATAATACATAGTTTTTTTTTCTTCGACTGTGTCAACTGAGCTGGTTCACTATCTTGGGTTACCAGTCTTTCATTTTGGGCCAGTTTTGGAACTTGAGATTCATCACATTTGGGAGTAGAGAGTGATGATACCGGTTGTATTTGTTTCATTTTTGTAGGTTTGCTTGGTGAAACTAATTTGATATTTTTGGTTGGTGTAAGCATTTCAGTTGTTATTCTTTTTGTGGCTTTTTTCATTAAGTCCTGTTTTGTAGTCAAGGTTTTGATGGTGTCCTTAAGGTCTGTATTTTCTAGAGATAAATTATTAATTTCCTGATGAGCAGATTCCAGTTCCAGTTTTAACTTTTCAATTTGGTGCTTCAGTTCAAGAATTTCATCATCATTGTCACCATCAGATAAATCAACTAAGCTTTTTGAGGTCATATCTACTGAGGAATTATTTATACTTTCAGTCTCAGATAGTGATTTGTTCCGCGTTCTGCGCAGAGTTATATTTTCAAAAAAATTCATCTTTGGTTATTAACTTCTCGCTGGATTGTTTATTTAAATAATATAATTATTCAAAAAAGATGTAATTATTCTTTATTTTATTCAAAGTGAGGATACAGGTAGCGTCCTCTATATGAAATTGCAGTCAATATTTCCAGCTTTATGGATGCATGTATTGGTGAATCGTACCTAGTTCGGCTATTCGCTTAGAGATGGCGTGATGATAATATATGCAATTATTCTATACAAAGTGCTACCATCTATTGAACATCTTATTGAAAATATTCTTATAACGATTATTATTTCAAACCATTGGTTTTATCTTTTCGACACCAGAGTTGTACGATGATTTGCAGAAAAGTAATATTTTGTGTTATATTACTGTAATAGTTATGTTATTTTTCGTTGGCACTGAGAAGTTATCACTTATAATAACAATTTCGTTTACCTGCAGCTGTAGTTATGGATTGTTTATGGATTTTAAAGTCACTTATTACTAAGTTCTATTACTTGCAATAACTTTTTTGTCGGTTGTTAGTTTATGAAGATAACGTTTTCACATATGCGTTGATACAATTTATTTACTATGGCACACACGATTTCACTGCACTACGTTGTTTCTATTTTTTTATAATAATTATAGAATCTTTTGACACGGACCAATGTTTACTTAATAGCGCCACCTGGCGGAGTTCGACATTCTATAACAAAATACTCGAGGTAACTTCATAGATTGTTTCTAAAAGTTATCGAATGTTGCCGTCATGTTTCTAAATGTTGTCCAACAAGAAGAAACATAACATTAAAAGGACTATTTTTCTATAAGGCTTTAACTAGACGAAAACTAGTCTACTAAATATATTATATATATTATTTTTTTTTTTACTTGTGTGGGAATCGCACCTTTCACACTCCGACTACGCCACTGGGTCGTCAAAGGAAATTGCTTACAATTTCGGTGTACAATAAAGTTCATTGCTATCTTTACTTTAATCCTTACATCCACATTCATTAATTATCACAAACGCAACTCCTGATGAGTCAATCGTCTATTCGTCCGCCTAAATCCAAAATCATGTCGCAAAATGCAGTCATTGAAACCATGAGTAATCGAAAATGATTGAACACCGTGAAACCAAACAGCACATTCTGAATTAAACGACTATCGAGATGATCTTTCATAATATGAGATACTCAGCTTTTAAAATGCAAATGAGCCGTAATCGATTTTTAACTATAGAGATTTGTATACATTGTACAAGATTATTTTACTGGTATAAGACGCGTAAAGTTAACTATTTTGAGGTTTTATACCTTAAATTAGTTAACCTATGTTTTTCTGATATTTCGACGGTAAATTTGTTCATTTTATGGGTTCCGTACCTCACAAGGTAAAAAAGGAACCCTTATAAGATCACTTTCTTGTCCGTCTGTCTGTCTGTCTGTCCGTGTGTCACCACCGATTTTCTCAGGGACGGGTGGACCTAACAAATTTAAGTTTATACCAGATACTGAGATCTATGGTTCCTATTAGCTGTATAAAATCAGGGTCCTGGGTCAACCCGATAAAAAGATTGGTCAAAATTAGATTTTTGCGAAAACTTTTAAGTACCAAAATTAACCTTAATTTTCAACTCTTTTTATTTTCGGATTTTTTCCTTTACTTGTACTGTAAGACCTTGGTTTTAACCAAAATGTACAATTCTAGGTCAACCGTAAGTACCCTATAGGTTTCGGGTCGAAAACCTATATGGTAGTTCCCGTTGAACTAGAATCACGAAATTTGGCCAAAAGCAGGGTCTTACAGCACAAATAAAGGAAAAATTACAAAAAATAAAAAAAGTGGAAAATTTTAGGGTGTCCCCATACATACATAGTAGACTTACACACATAAGATAGTCCTCTAAGTGCGCTCATACAGATTTAGAGGACTAGCGTAATTAGCACCAACCTCAAATAAAGTAAAATGCGTACAGAACCCTCGGCGCGCGGGTCAGACTCACACTTGCCCGAATTTAGTTTTACTATTTACGTTAGAGACAAATATGGACTTTGTATGACTGACTAAAGTCCACTGCTGGACTGAAGCCTCTCATAAGTTGCTTCCCAGTCTAAAGGAAGATTCGGCCTCCTATACGACGCTTGACAAACGGGATAGTATAGTGTGTGTTGCTTCATCTATTTTACTTACCCGACTCTTACGACACCCACGAAAAATAAAATCGTGTGGCAACACTTTGAATTCTTAATCCAACACCACACGGACAAAATGTGCCAAGATACACGATCTTTATTTGATTAACATTATCTAACCTTACAATACTTAATTTTTAACGAAAGTATAATAAAATTTTAGCAGAGCTTTTCTACTCCATACCATCTCTGTTCCTGACTGTCGTTCCAATAATTACAGCAGCGGCTCTACGCGACATTAAGACCTAGAAACTAGACGGCGATGAGCTCAAGGTTAAATTCTGAAAATTACTTGCATTATCTTTTAGCTTTTTCTACAAGGGGGTATTAAAATTAAATGGGATTATGGCTAGCGTAGAATTATCCTTCCGGTGTCCGTTGATGATTTGGTTTGACGGTTTTTTATATAATTTTAACGGATATTTTGAATTTCTATTAAAAAAACAAAATTCTATTATTTTCTCTCTTTTCTTTACAAACTTCATTTAGTGTGTCATAGGGCCATAGTAATCGCCTTAATAAGTACACTATTGGTTTAGTCAGACCCAAAGAAGACAATGTCCAAATATTATGTGGTAAGGAATAAAACTAGAACGTAATATAATTGTTTAAAAAATCCCCAAAATTCACAGGAATCTTGTTCTGGGCAGTTCAAAGTTCTAACTATGTATTTATACTTTGACATTTCCTTGACTTTGTCTAGAAGGTTCCTGTAGCAGCCATTGATTATCACTGCCTTGGGTTTTTTATTGTAAAAAAATTGTGCTACGTGAACTTGCTTATTGTGACGTCATAATCGTCGCGCTGGCCCCTACCACTTCTCCTGGCTGGCCGCTCTTCTCCCAGTGGCAAATATATACCGCGGCATGGCAGCGATGGGCCCTTTCCGGATCCCGGACACACCGCCCCACGTTGGGCGCCAGTGCAACGTTATGGTGTTGGTGGACACCTATATGCCTACAGAGTTACGTAGTAGGTATGTGTACTGGAGAGATAAATTAAATAGTTATTGTTCGCTACAAAATATATTTACTAGGAAGCGTTACACAATGGAAACCCGGTAGCTAGAGGTAAGAGCTAAGACTCAGGGCAGGGTAGGCAGGCATGCTAACGGGGCTTCAATGCTCCAGCAGAGAAGGAGCACTTATCTTGAGCGGTGTCAAGATCGGTCCAGTCGTTTAGGAGGAGTTCAGTGACATACACACGCACACAAGAAATATATATATTAAGATATACATAGAGGCTTCTAAATAAATGCCGGTAATATGATTAAATCATATCATCATCGTCCTAGCGTTATGTCGGTTGCATCCAAGACTTCAATGCCTAGGAGCCCTGGGTTCGCTTACTAGTCCAACAAGATATGACAGAAAATTAGCTTTTCCATAGTCGGACCGCCATAACCCAAAGGGTTAGGGCTAATGTATGATTTGGACCAGTACTGTTACTGACTCCCCGTAACGACGTGCGATGATGAAAGATCTTAATGACAACTAGGACCGACAGCTTAACATAAGTACTCTTCGAAGCACGGGCGATAATTAACTAATTAACTACTATTAATATGATTAAATCATGTAACTATAACAATACTTAACCTCAAAATATTTAAAATCTTTAATGTCTGATACCTAAGAACTGCCGCCGAATATCGTATTCATTTTTTCCTAATTTAATTAGAAGTATATTTACTATATTTTACTGGTCAAATCATCGAGAAGCAAACTTAGCCCATCTTCCATACAAATTTGGTCATTCTCCTTTAACAAATATTGATCATAACATATATACAAACAAAATAAAACTACTTATATAACTAAACTCACAAAAACTCACATATTCCTTATACAATTGTTGGTATGTCAGCACAGCCGCCGCCGCCAAGTGCAGGCGAGCATTTATTTCTGGAAGTTGTTTTAAACCACACTAAAATCCTAATCGGCGTTTACTATTGTCCTTCTTTACAAATAGATTACTTTTCTACTTTCGAAACCTTATTGGTCAATACCGTGCCATCTTACAGTCACATAATCATAATGGGTGATTTTAATACCTGCATAGGTACTCAAAAATGATGCCCGCTCGTCTTCTCTTTCTTCAACTTGCGTATCATGTAATCTTTCAATATTGCCACTTAGCGCAACTCATCATTTTCCTTATTCTGCACCTTCACTCCTTGACTTTATAATGGTTTCTTCAAGAGAACATGTCGCCATGCACGGGCAGTACCCAGCTGACATGTTCTCATATCACGATCTGCTTTTTTTTTTCTGCTTTTCTTATCCTACAAAATTCGACCTCCTAAAATAAGACATTGTCGCACGAGTGATTGATTTCCACGGGGTAGCCGGGATCGATCACTCGCCGAGCAATAAAAAATATCACCAGGAAAGTTTAAACTCGCGTTATAATTCCAGTTATACACATACAACAGAAGAGACAATTATCCAGGGCGTGAGTACGTTGTTGGCACTTCACAGGTCTTCAGATCAGGTACTCAGCTTTGGTCGTGTTGTCCCGGAGCAAAAAAGGGCCAAACCACGTGTGTCCCCGGTATATATAAGGCCGGCGAGCGGGAGGGGGCGAGCGGGGCGCCCCACGTTGGGCGCCAATGTCGCACGAGTGATTGATTTCCACGGGGTAGCCGGGATCGATCACTCGCCGAGCAATTAAAGAGAGATAATTAGGTTGACTTACGGGAAATAAATAAAAAATATCACCAGGAAAGTTTAAACTCGCGTTATAATTCCAGTTATACACATACAACAGAAGAGACAATTATCCAGGGCGTGAGTACGTTGTTGGCACTTCACAGGTCTTCAGATCAGGTACTCAGCTTTGGTCGTGTTGTCCCGGTATATATAAGGCCGGCGAGCGGGAGGGGGCGAGCGGGGCGCCCCACTGCTCCTCTTCCCCCCGGACCGCCGAAAGGTGTTAACGTATACTCGATTTTATATTCATTTGTTCTTAAATATTAAATAAAATTAAAGTTAAATTAAATGCGCGCAAAAAATAGGAGTGCATAAAACCGAGGAGCTTGATTCCAAGCTACATCACACTAAATCTCTGGATTGCTCCTTGTGACATCTGCGCGCCTGTTACATCACTACGCGTCTAGCAGCGCCCGCCTCTACTCACCACGACAACGATCGTAAGAGCTTTAGTAATATTAAACTAAACCTTTATACGCGCAATAAACAGGAGTGCATAGAACCGAGGAACTTGAGACCTACGCTACATTTATGAATTACTTCTTGTGATAGCTGCGCGCCTAGTACTTTACTGCACCACTCGTTGCGCCCGCCCTCTACTCACCACTACAACGAACGTAAAAGTTTCCCTTCGTTGCCTATTGGCGAGCTGCTTAGGCGCTAACTCCGCCCTACCACAACAGTAATCGAAGCCACTCCCGCGCCGCGCGCAAAGCTACTACTTACCGATTTCTGCTAGCCTAGTACTATGGATTCATCGCCTAATAGATCGGTTTCAGAAACAGAGATTGATTTGTTGGGAAGTGAACCCAAGACCCCACCTTCTTACGTATTTCATCGAGTGAAAAGAAGCAGGGAAGATATGGATGATTACATCACTAATAAACAGTTAGATGACTTTAAGGAAGAGATGAAAAAGATGATTAAGCTTTTCTCTATGAACCAAGGAAGTGAAATAAAACAAATTAACTCTTCTCTGAATGATATTAAACAGTCAAATAGTAATATAGAAGCATCGCTAGCATTCCTTACTGCGCAAAATGAGGAGTTCAAACAGAAAATCAATCAGTTAGAGAACCAAGCTAAAGAAGATAAAAAGTATATAACCTTACTTGAAAATAAAATTGAGGATATACAAAATGGAGGCCGAAAAACCAACTTTGTGATAAAGAATGTCCCCAGACAAACTAATGAGTCTAAGGAAGACCTTATAGATATGGCGATCACGCTCTCACAAAGTTTAGACTGTCAAATCTCTAAACATGATATTAAGGACATCTATAGAATACGAAGTACGGAGAATCAAAACTCTCCTATCGTCGTGGAAACCAGCTCCACCCTTTTAAAAACTGATATCTTGAAAATGGGGAAGGCCTTTAATATAAAACATAAATCCAAATTATGTTGCAAGCACTTAGGTCTAAAAGCAAAAGAAGACACGCCTATCTTTTTATCAGAACATTTGACACCAAAAGGATCCCGCCTTCACTTTCTCGCTGGACTTAGTAAAATCTGGAGCTTACAAATTTTGCTGGACAGCTTACGGTAAAGTCTACGTCAGGAAGGATGAGCAATCACCGGCCGTTATCATCAGATGCGAGGACCAGGTACACAAGCTCACCCTGAATAAGTGACTATTTGAACGTAACTGCAACCCCCTTCATTCATTAAGTTGCCTTTCAATGTATTTGCCATATGTATTACTGTTATTGCCTGCATTATTTACTATAAAATACTATATTTTATACTTAGGCTTAGAACGACAACATAATGTCAACATATATATTGTTAATTAATGTAACATTGACTCCAATCCTCACACATACAATTCACACAACCATACCATACAACCTCTCTCTACACATCAAAGACTGACGTTAAAAATTTATAGTTGTATCAGAAACAAACGCCATACCCCAAACTATTTATTACTAGCCAATATTCTTAAACTTATTACTATTAAATTACAAATAATTACGTTAAGCCTAAAAACACTTTTGCAAAAACAAGTTACTAAGCCTATAGGACTAATTAGAATAATCGATTCTACCTTTTGTAGCTATATCTACTATATTATAATAATTATATATTCCTTGTATCCATATTCTATAGAGATGTCTATTCATTTTGAGCTGATCATATATGTGTGACACCCTACAGACTCTCACTGAAATAGACAACTTTGAAATAGCCCGTTCATTTGAATGCGAATGCTCTGAGCTGACTAAACATATCTTGTTAAAAAAAAGTGACTTAACTATTATTGCTCAGAATATAAGGAGCATATACTGTAATTTTGACGACTTTGTAGTTACTTTATCATCACTTAATTTTGACGCTGATATAATTATTCTAACAGAATGTAGATTGAATAGTAATAAGCCTATACCGCAAATTGACAATTACCGATCATATCTCACCACACGTCAATTGAATCAAAATGATGGGGTGGTTGTTTATGTCAAGAGTACAATAAGAGCTAATGTGAAAGAAATAGCCTTAAAACAGGCATCATGCCTTCAGATAGAAATCTTTAATAACGTTGTCTTATGTATGTACCGTTCGCCTTCGAACACAAACGGTGACAACTTCATAAATTCCCTGAGCACATATATAGACACGTTGACCTCGCAAAAAAATATTATCATTGCAGGGGACATAAATATCAACATTATCCCAAAGGAGATTACCACATCTAATGAGCACAAAAATAGGATAAATTATCTGAATATGTTATCACAGTACGGAATACTTCCCGGTCATCTATTACCCACAAGAGAAAGAAATTGTTTGGATCATTTCATGATTAAAATAAATAAAAAGAAGGTTTCAGCGTCGATCGCCGTTCTTCGTTCAACTATCACTGACCACTTTACTACATTACTAATACTATCTAAGACAAAAATAACTCAAGATATACAAAAAACCAAAAGTACCTTAGACTTTTCGCAAGCACTAAAATATTTACTAGAAACAAGGATAAGTGACTTAATTTTTTGTAATGATCCGAACGTATTGTGTGATCGCCTCATACAACACCTAATAGAGTCTATTGATTTAAATACCACAATAGTCAATATTCCAAACACTAAACGCATTATCAAACCTTGGATAACTTCAGGTATACTACGATGTATAAATCACCGAAATAAACTTCAAAGGAAGTTGCGTTGTGACCAGCATAATGAAGTTTTGCGAATAACATATACACGCTATAGAAATCACTGTAATGGCTTAATAAAAAAACTAAAAAGGAAATATGACCGGGAACTATTAGCTAACTCTATCAAAAATAGTAAATTACTTTGGAAAAACGTAAAATCAATTACCTACACAAACAAAACAAAAACCATAAATCCTGAAATATTAAATATTAAATCGTCCCCAAATGAATCGGTAAAATACATAAATGAATATTTTAGCAGTATTGGTAAACACCTAGCTATTCAAACTAAAACTAACATCCGTAGAGCCTCTAACAGATTCTCTAAACTACCTACACAAGTGAATTCTTTTGGTCTTCTTGACACTGACCCTGATGAAGTGTATGGTATACTGATGAGCCTAAAATCAGACAGCGCCGCTGGGTGGGACAATATCTCGACATCATTTTTAAAATATATAGGCCACGAAATAGTGCCCATTATATCACACCTCACCAACCTATGTTTTAGAAATGGTGTTTTTCCAACCCCTTTGAAGAGGGCCATTATCATTCCAATATACAAGGCTGGGGACAGGGACGATATTAATAACTATAGGCCTATCTCCATATTGCCGGCTATATCTAAAATAATAGAAAAAGTAATGAATAAAAGGTTGCTAAATTACCTAAGCCAACACAATATCTTATCCGACTCGCAATATGGTTTTAGACGAGGTGTATGTACTGAAGATGCAGTCACTGCTCTAACCTCACTTATAAGTGACCATCTTGAAATGGGAGACAAATGTTCCACGGTCTTCATTGACCTCAAAAAAGCTTTTGATACCGTCTCTGTCTCTATCCTTGTGAACAAATTGGAAAAATTCGGCGTTAGGGATACAGAACTAAATCTCTTTAAAAGTTACTTATCGAATCGCAAACAAAGGGTCAAAGTGGGACGATACACCAGTGACGACGCAGAAGTGTCATTCGGCGTGCCCCAAGGAAGCGTTCTAGGTCCTACGCTGTTTTTAGTGTACATAAACGACCTATGTAACATGAAAATCAATAACGCAAAAGTATTCTCGTATGCCGATGACACAGCTGTTGTGTTTTTTGGCAAGACGTGGTGTGATGTTAAGCGTAGTACAGAAATCGGTATGGTTCATATAGCAAAATGGTTAAATGACAACCTACTCACGCTTAACACGAGCAAAACCAATGTCATTCATTTTAGCATTAGTAATCGCACACTTCCAAACGACACCTTTTACATCAAATTACACGCATGCCATGATGTCAACAACAGAAATTGCGACTGTCCACTTATAAAAAAAGTCGAGCAAACGAGATATCTTGGCGTAGTAGTGGACCAAAGACTGTCTTGGTACCCTCACATAGAGCAAGTCACAAATAGGGTTAGGAAACTAAGCTGGATCTTTAAAACACTTCGTCACGTAGTACCAAAACACGCATCTACAGACAAAGTCCAGAATAGAAATATTCTTAATGAGATATATGTTGCACTAGTGCAGTCTACATTGGCATATTGTATTCCCATTTGGGGTGGTGTGGGGAAAACTAAATTATTAGTCATAGAACGAGCGCAACGTGCATTGATTAAATTAATGTATTTTAAGAAGATGATATTTCCCACGACTACCTTATATCAGATCAGTGATTTGTTATCCGTAAGAAAGCTTTACATAGTCCAAACAGTATTGAAAGTACACAAAACAATACCATATGATGTGAATATTCTGACCAGGAGGCGGAAAGATCTTATAGCCCCGGTCCCTACATCTAAATCAAAATTTTACAGTATACAGTTTGGCAAACGATCTGCTCAGTTATACAATAAAATAAATACAGAGATATTGCTGCAACAAACAATATAACATTAACACACTTATCCTTGCGTACACACAGGCATACACTTATTCAAACACACACACCCACACTCACACACACACACACACACACACACACACACACACACGCGTCTCACATGTTATCACATGTCTTCTTTTTGTTTTTATATTAATAGTTTTGTTATATTAACACACATTGAGTGTATACATAAAGTTGAATTATAATCATGTTGTGGAGGAGCGGAGCCTCCTAATACAGGCATCTCTTGCTTAAAAGGAGGTTCCCATCACTAATTATGTGAAATTGTAACACTGTTGAAGACATTAAATTATTATTATTATTATTATATTACTGCTGTGCGTCACTCGTAGCGAGGCTCGCGGGCGCCGGAGCACGACGTCACAACATAAAGTACTTATGCAGCGCAATTTTGGTGGAATGAACACGGACAACCTTTGTAAAGATGCCAGAAATATTGATTGGACCCAACTTGTCAATTCGCAATCTATTAATGAAAAGGTCAGCATTTTTACAAGCAAAATCACGGAACTGTACGATAGGCATGCACCAATTCGACTTGTGAAAATAAAGCACCCTCCCGCCCCATGGCTAACTGAAAATATCAAACATCTGATTCACAAGAAAGCTGCTGCCAAATTTAGGTACAAAATAAGGCCTGACGCTCTCAATTTGCAAAAATATGTTGCGATAAGGAATCTCTGCAATAAGGTATGTAGGGATGCACAACGCCAACATATTCACAGATCTGTACAAAACGGTGATCCAGCTAAAGTCTGGAAATTTCTTAAAACCCTAGGGGTCGGCAAAGCTCGTCAACACCTCAATCCTAATGATTTCAATATTGACTTGCTCAACCAACATTTCTCTGCCTCGTCCAATATTGATAGGACTACTAAGGCAAGCACAATTAATTATCTTTCTTCTCTGCCTACCCCTAGTTACTCACAATTTGTCTTTAATCACTACACCGATAGTGATGTTAGGAAGAGCATAATGTCAATCACGTCCAACGCAGTTGGTACTGACTGTGTCAGCCGTAATATGATCCTTCCTATACTCGATTTAATTCTTCCCATCATATCTCACATCCTAAATCATTCCTGTTCCAGCGGTACTTTCCCGTCAATCTGGAAGGATGCTCAAATTACTCCTATTCCGAAAACGTCTCACCCGTCATCCTTTTCTGATTATCGTCCCATTTCAATCCTACCATTCCTCTCCAAAGTCCTCGAACGTCTTGTCTACAACCAAATGAACTCATTCCTCTGCATAAATAACCTACTTGATCCTTTTCAATCCGGTTTCCGTTCGGGTCATAGCACCGTCACATCCTTGGTCAATATTACGGATGACATCAGGGCTGGTATGGAAGGCGGAGAACTCACTATTCTTGCACTTCTTGATTTCAGCAATGCCTTCAACACAGTAGATTACGATATTCTACTTGGTCGCCTTTGCTCTCTTAACATATCTCCTACGGTGATTGATTGGTTTCGCAGTTACCTGTGTGGCCGCCGACAGCGTATATGCATTGAGAACTCACTTTCTTCTTGGTGTAATACATCTGCTGGCGTGCCCCAGGGTGGCGTATTGTCTCCTTTACTCTTCGCAATTTTTATAAATTCTATCTCAAACAACCTTCGCTCCTCCTATCACCTTTACGTAGATGATCTCCAAATATATACGCGGTCGTCATTAGCAAGTTTATCGCAATCCTTAGCTATCATTAACCGTGATCTGGCACTGATCAACAGCTGGAGCAATTCCTTTGGACTCAAAGTGAACCCCACGAAAACCCAAGTCATTGTTATTGGTAGTTCCAGAATAAAATCGAAAATCGACTGGTCTTCACTGCCTCCAGTTATTTTTGATGGCACCACTATTCCAATACAGGATAAAGTTAAAAACTTAGGTCTCACTATAGACTCAACTCTGTCTTGGGATCCGCAGATCCAAGAAGTAAGTCGGAAAGTGTTTGCCTCAGCAGGTGCACTAAGAAGACTAAGGAACTTTCTGCCCACTACCACCAAAATTGCGCTAGCAAAATCTCTTTTGCTGCCCATTATTGATTATGCAGACGTCAGCTATCTAGATCTCGCCGAAAACCAGCTTCATAAACTTGAGCGACTTCAAAATTTCTGCATACGATTCATATTTGGATTACGCAAATATGATCATGTTTCACAATTTCGAGCCCAACTCAAGTGGTTACCTATTAGACATCGTCGGAATGCTCACGTTTTAACTTTACTATACAATATATTGTTTAACCCTTCAACACCCTCCTATCTTAAAGGACGATTCGAGTTCCTTCATGACACGCACAATCGATATTTAAGGTCATCAGAAAATTTACGACTGAAAATGCCGACACATTCCACAGCATTCTATGATAAATCTTTCTCTGTAAGGGCCGTTCGCTTGTGGAATGCATTGCCTCTAAACATAAGGCAGGCACAGACGGTTACTACATTCAAAACTTTAGTTAAGGAACATTACTTGTCCGTTTAATTTATTCCCTATTCTAAAAATATGTATTTCGCATTATACACTAATTTATCTAGATATGTATGTATATGTTATTAATGTATTAGTATATATTTAGTATTATGCACTAATTTATCTAGATATGTATGTATATGTTATATATGTATTGTATAAATGTATATGTTTATAGTATAAATATTATAAAATTGGTACACCTACAACTACCACTCCTTTTCCTGCCAATATCTCCATCCAAAGGTTGCCTGGTAGATATCGCTTTAAGCGATAAGGCCGCCCTTTGTACTTTACCTAATATATAAGATTACTATAATGTTGATACCGGTGTACAATAAAGTTTAAATAAATAAATAAACTATCCTAAACTAAACTAAAAAAACTGGGCAAATGCGAGTCGGACTAGCGCATGAAGGGTTCCGTACCTACTATCATCTATGAAAGAAAATCACGTTCATTGTTTGTATACTTAAATACTTTTAAAGTTTCTACCTGTTTATTAAGATCGAGTAACAAATTGCTTAAAAATTACGTTTGTTGTATGGGAGCCCCCCTTTATTATTTCCTTTTTTTATTTAATTATTTATTTTGAAAGGTAATAAACAAATACATTTTCTGTGAAGATTTAAAGCTTTTACCTGTCACAGTTAGTAGTTTTGAGCAAAAAATACGAAAAAAAGCAGGTTTTTTCTATGGGACCCCCCTTAATATTTTATTTTTTTTTTGTTTTATGAGATACGGTTTATGAGATTCAGCCTGGTGACAGACAGACAGACAGACGGACAGACAGACAGATAGCAGAGGCTTAGTAATAGGGTCCCGTTTTTACCTTTTAGGTACGGAACCCTAAAAACTAAATAAGTAATGATCACAAAAAAAAGATAAATTTCCTTATTTTAATTTAATTTTAATAGTAGTATTTAAGTAGTTATAATTGTTTTATTCTAAAATAATTTTAATTTTGTTCTTCTTCTTCAGTGCCTCTCCAACAAGAGCTCCGTGTACTTCTCCTTGTCTTTAGCTAGGCGGAACAGCTCGGCAGCGCTCGCGATCCCCGTCCACTCCCTGATGTTGCGGACCCAAGATTTCTTTCTCCGCCAGACATTTCTCTTTAATTTTGATATATATAATAAATTAATAAATGTATCATAGTTAGATATATAGAGATCACTGATATTGTAAATGTGAAAATGTCGGTCTATCTGTCTGTTGCATTTTAGAGGTTTTACGTAAAACATAAATATGTTTCATAAGTATATTATTATAGTTACTTAAAATGAAGTCACCACACATTCCGTGAAAGCTTTTGAATATAGTGAGACATAAGTTAATGAATACTTCATTGATCAAATTCAACTCTCAAAACAGAATAACTTTAACAAATTGATTAAAATACCTAATAATCCGAGGTCTATCTTTATGGCACCCGTTTTCCCGGAAGATATATTAAGAGTTATCAAGGCATTAAAAAATAAAAAGAGTAGTGGGTATGATGGTATAACTACGGACGTGATTAAATCCGTCGCAGATATCGTTGCCTCTCCCTTGAGTCATATTATGAACATGTGCATCAGCCAAGGCTCATTCCCAGAGAGTCTAAAAAAAGTGATAGTAATCCCAGTTCACAAAAAGGAAAGCAAGGATGAGATGTCAAATTATAGACCTATAGCCCTCTTATCTGTCTTTTCTAAAATATATTAAAAACTGATATATAAGTCAATTTACGAGTTCCTGGACAAAAATAACATTCTGTGTAATGAACAAATGGGGTTTCGAAAGAACAGAAACATTAACATGGCTATATATGACCTATTAATTAAGATTATGACAAATGTTGACACTAAAACGCCTGTGTGTGCTATATTTACTGACATGAGCAAAGCTTTTGACCACGTGGACCATAACCTGCTCTTAGCAAAACTATATAACTATGGTATTAGAGGCAACATGCTTAGTTTGATAAAATCGTACCTTATAAACCGCAACCAACACACAGAGATCTCAAGAGTATGTACTAAACGGAAATTAGAGCATAAGTATCTTTCAGGCAGTAGGGTTGTCAAGTTTGGTGTCCCACAAGGTAGCGTACTCGGACCACTGTTGTTCCTCTTATATATAAATGATCTACCTAAACATGTTCAACAACCAATGGTGTTATTCGCTGATGACAGCACAGCCATAGTAAAATGTGTTGATAAAGTAAAATATGAGAGCGATATTAATGATACTTTAAAATCAATAATAAACTGGTTATACTCAAACAATCTGATCATCAACCTAAGAAAGACAAGAGTTATGCATTTTTATCAACGTATAATCCCTGGCAACCTTAACGTTGAATATAATGGACAGGTAGTAGACGTCACAAGTACTGCAAAGTTTTTAGGTATAAATATTGATAGTCAGTTGACATGGAAACCTCAAGCTGAGGAAGTGTGTAAGAAATTGAGCAGAGCAGCTTACATTCTATATAACTTGTCCAAAAAAGTAAGTCTCGAAACTGTTATTATAGCTTACCACGGTCTGGTTGTCTCAATACTAAGATACGGGATAGTATTTTGGGGTAACTATTGTGAAAGAGAGGCAATATTCAGAGCTCAGAAATTCTGCATACGCTCAATGACTGGTATGCATTCCACAGATAGTTGTGTACCTAAGTTTAAATCCCTGAAATTATTAACTTTCCCATCACTATATATTTTTGAAATTGCCATGTTCGTCAGAATTAATCTAAAACTTTTTAAATCAAAGATTAATAACTCAACAAGGCCAGCACTTATTAGATCGCAATATAAAAATCGTCTATGCACAACTGGTTTTAACACAGCTTTACTAAAACGGAATATCATGCATATGGGACCAGCTATATATAATAAGATTCCCAATAACATCAAAGATATGACACATAGTTTAATAATATTTAAAAAGAAATTACATGAATTACTGATAAAAAAATGCTATTATTCTATAAATGATTATTTAAATGATAATTCCTTATAATTATTTTTCGTATTGGACAAGTGCATAGCTCAATCATTACATTAATCTTTTAACTTCTCAACTACAACTTGACTAACTGTTGTAGTATTATGTTTGTATTTTTGTATATGCTTGGTCTTGTTTAATTTTTATTTTTATTTTTGTGACATTATTTTATTTCATTTGTATGTATCAAAATGACATTTATATAATTTACTATTTATTCTAATGCTTGACTTATAAATGAAATGTATATTCTTACTGACATAATGTTTGATTATTGTTGTAATTTAAATGATTTATTGATAAATTAATTGATTGTCATAATAATGTTTTTAATCTTTAAAATTATTTGCATGCCATATCATGGTAAAATGTAGTGGATCATATTGTATTGCTAACATCTTTATTTTCTTTGTTACCTACATTATTAGCAAATAAATGAATTCTATTCTATTCTATTCTATAACATCGTTGTAGAATGAGGTCTATAAAAATATTTATTCTCTTGTACACATAGCAGAAACTTTGCATCCAATTCTCGTAATAACATTTTTTTCAAAACGCAGTCGCGATCTAACCTCAATATATTACCTCAAACCAAAATTGTTATTCTCGTAAAAATCCAATTGATACGATCGAAACTAAATTATTACCATAATCATCTCATTCTGTTGATGTCATTAGCTTCATTCTGATTTGACTGATTTGACAATGACTGATTTGACTTTCTGATTTGACAATGACTGAAAATTCATAGCAACAAGATGGTCCAAACAATAATAGATTAATAAACCGTCAAAACTGGACTAACGTTGGTGGAATAGCAAAGAGCTTGATATTAATTCTATTTATATTTGTCTATTATTATTTATTTATTTATCCCGATAAGCGGCAATAGGCTCGCCACCTATTACGTGGGATCAAAACTCTGGCGAAAAGTGGGCGTTTAATATGCCTCTGCCTATCCCTTCGGGGAAACAGGCGTGAGTCTATGTATGTATGTATGTCAGATATTTACACAGAGGCGCATTTCCTATGGGCGCTCTGAAGCCAAACTTTCTGTGACCGAAATTACCGCTTGGCGGCGTGGCAGTCACGATGTGACAGCTGTCTCTACGAGAGCAAGAGAGACGAACGTTCCTCGAGTGTGTATCTTAACTGCGAGAGCAAGAGAGACGGAGAACGACGCCAGCGCCGCTAACGGCGCCAACTACGAACTAAACCGGAGACAGTCCCCACTTGGAATCGGCACACGAAATCTTTAAGAACTGCGCTTCAATGTAAATCTGTATTCATTGGTAAAAGTATACCGAAATATGACTGAAATAAACCATCCAAACCTAAAGCCGTTCAAAATACCGTATCAGTACGTATTACCATATTGATATTTTTCAGTGCTGGACATATACTTCTTCACACAATGAAAAGAATTAGTTCATAAACCATTATACTGGGCAAGACCAGGCTGGCTGACTTCACTTGTCTTTCGAGAAAATTATAGAGGACTCTCAGACCTGACGCGTAAATTTCTTCTTGATATTTTTCTGCACCGTTAAGCAAGTGATAATTAATAATTTTAATAGAGATATTATATATCTTCGCAAATTGAGTTTGAATATCAAATCTCACTTCATAACAGTGTTTTAGTCTCCTCACTAGGCTATCACTGTATGTATGATAAATACATGACTTATCCTTTTGATGAATTTCATGACATTGTAATATTTTTTTTATTTATATGTACTCACGCCTTCATCCCCAAAGGAGTAGGTAGAAACCAAAATTGAGTGTAATATAACCTAGGTAGAGCGGTTATATTACACTCAAGCCATAAATTTTGTGTCCCAGGTAATAGCCGGTAAGCCTATTGCCGTTACCGGGCACATTGCTACACTCCACGCTGCTAATGATAATTCGGAAAACTTATTAACACTTTTGCCCGATCAATGAATCGAACCCAGGACACGATCAACAGACGCTTACATTATCCACTGGACTACGAAGGCAGTTTTAATAATATATGCTAGAAAAGTAATCTCTATATTATAAAATGCCATTAGCAACTCAACACCTTTCCTTATTCCTGTTTGCACGCTGACGAAGTTGTTAGCGCACGACGCAGTGATCATTTCGTCTCCGGCTTTTGTTCCTGTCTCTGTCCCACTTCCGAAATTGCTCTACTTTATTCGGATATTCCCGTCCTTGTTTCACACTCTCTCTTTTGTACTTCCCCAAACAAAATTATAATATCGCTGCGTAAGCGAGTATAAATGAAAAACCACATTTCTGATGTATGGTAGGAAAGTGTTGATGATATTTGGACGGCTCCTTGCATATTTAACTGCTGTTATTTGATTATATCGGCGGTAAACATATCTTATTGATGTTGAAAGTCGACAAAACATTTTGTGAGGCTCTTATTATTTTCTTCGCGCACTTATGAATATATATTTTGTTTTAAATGCCACTAGGGACTATTATTAAAGTAATTAATGGTTTATTACCTTTTTAATAGCGTCAAGTTCTAAAGAATACCTATATATAATTCAGCCTCTGAGATAACTAGACACATAGACAGAAATTCACTTGATATAGGTAAATAGCTAATGTGCTTTACATCATTCTCAATCCTTATCTAATCAACTCAGAATTTGATACCTAAGTACATCGTGTCCAGACGTCTTGGACGATTGAGTAATCTCAAGAGCTTTGCCTCATTAATTACAGCCTGCACTTTGAGTATAAGATGAAGTTCAATAATTAGTTCACTTCATTAGATACGTAAGTATCTAAATATATTTATTTATTTAAATTTTTACTATTTCCTCTTTTGCTTTTTTATAGTTTAGCATAGTTTAGTTCTTTAAGTAATTTTATTTTATTGTTCTTCATTACCAATTACAAAACAAGAATTGTATTAGACAAGATAAAGTGAAATAAACTATTCTTTGCACCGGTGTTGAAACATAACTTATTATTATAATTTTTTCATAGACTTACGCCTGTATCTCCGAAGGGGTAGGCAGATGTGTAATATTACACCCACATTTCGCCATGATTTTTTAGGTCCCACGTAATAGGGTGCGAGCCTATTGCCGTTACCGGGCACATCACCAGACTCCGTGCTGCTACTGAGAATTTGGAAAAATCCAGTAACACTTTGCCCGATCCGGGAATGGAACCCGGGACCTCCGATCAGCAGTCGCATACGCTATCCACAGGACATTATTATTAATGATCAGACGTTTTCTTTCTTTATTTTTCGTGTGAGCCTGAAGCCAACTCTGGTGTCGCAACTTTCAGATCGTCCAATGGTCTCCGACATGACCTAACAATTCTTTTCCTATGACGTGAACCGGGACCGACGGTCTCTGAAGCCTCGTAGCAGTCTGATTTAAATACCATACGTAAATGTCATCCATCCAGTGGCGACCTGTACACGTTTTGCTTGACTTTGCCAATCTATTACTAGCAGCGTGCCGCAGCATTATTTTCAAGGTTTACAAGGTTTAACACGTTCTTAAAACGGTGTCTTTATAGCAAAGTCTTAAAAAATTCGTTCTGTAATCATGTCTTGAATTTTCGCTTACCACACCATTCAAAGCTAAAGCGGGAGATCATTAGTAACTAACTTTGATAAATCTGATAGTCGCTGTAGTATAAATCTTGGTTAAGCTCTTGTAATAATGAAATATAAGGAGCATAACATTGCGAGAGTTTAATACTACGACAGATTTTTCGAATACGTATAGTCTTTGAAGTTCACCTATGCCGCTTTTTTTCGTGTGAGCGTGTTGCCAACTCTGGTATAACAATATCAAATATACACCAAATATATTTTAAATCACTACTTGTCTCATAGGATTACAATGAAAACACAATTTACATAATATGACGCCTTGACACCAAAAATATTCCCCTTTCAGAAAATAAATTCACCAAAAGGAGGTTTTCATAGTTTAACAAAACAACATGACATTTGCAAAGTACAAACTAACAAGGGAACCCCTTCACAAACTTAGGAGAAATACACGATATATTTTTTCCCTCACAAAATGAAATTCATCATTATTCGGGCCAGTACTGAGAAAGTGGGTGAAAAAAACGGCAACACACGTTCGCGTATTGTCAGTGTAAATCAAAATAACGAGGTACGAACAAACAAACATGTTTTAGGGTTGTTGAACACTGGCGCGATACTAAAATGGAATGGTTTTATCCGGGTATACAAGGGATGAGATGTCGGCTACTTGTGTGGCATATAGTGATTGTTTGTTATAATTTTATTTTTGTCCCTTAGTTTCTCAAAAACACGAATGTGCATAAATTATAGGACATTCATAAACGGAGTATTAATCTAGTTAATATTTATTTTGAGGATAAATCTACTGCTTACATAGATTGTGGAAATTGGACCTTCACGCAGTGAAAGGTAAACTGAATTTTAATAGTAGGTAATAGAAAAGGCACAGTAAAGCAATAGTGATTGATTGGAAGCAGATAACTACTGACATCGGCTTATAGAAGTTCACTGGGGAGAGGAATCTCGTTCTATAAATGTAAAGTTCATACTTCCAAAGTCGTATCCATCATAAGCTATCGTAACACTAGTAATCGAACGCAGGTAAGCTGATGTAGTAGATATACTGATTATTTGCTCACTAATATTTGGTAACACTTATTTGACAAGAAGTAATCGCAAACTATTTGACTAAAAGCCTTCATAAAAGGGAAATGCTTTGCAAGGTTGCTCAATATATAATTTGCTCACACCACAGCAACGTAGTTTCCATCGTATCACAAGTGAATATTTATGCCTGCCTGAACGAGTACAATAAGATTTCCCCCCTACCGCCTCCAATATTACCGTACACTTTAGGCACTGGCCGTAAATATCAAAGCCTTAGTTTCATTGAATTCTTATTGTTACAATCGGTCCAATGGACGAGAGGTTCAAAAAGTAAATTTTATCCAGATTTTCTTATCCTTTAAGGCAAAGGTCGTGTGTTTGTCACTACCTCAGGTTTTAGATTACTTTCAACAATGATGTCAAGTGACGTGGATGAAATATTAAGTTGGGTTTCTTTCAGTATTGACTTTGGAGGTGCGAGACTGTATTAGCGATGTTTGATCTAAGTTTTTGTGTATTTTCTATTCCAATGATCCTGAGCAGGTATCTTAAGTTCGTCGTCCAAACGGGGTGTCTTGTCAAAATTAACCTTTTCATTCACTGCGAAAAGCATTTGAACTATTTAGGAACAAATCGTTCAAATCCTTTTGTGTCCAATTTACAGTGTCTTGCTTAGCATTATGTCTTGACGCCTAGGTAAGAAGGAATAATGAATAAAGGCTCTCTCGAACTTGAAATATCAATCGTGTTTTAACTGGATTATTGGCCTTGAGCTGAGTCCTGTCGTTTCATTTTGTATGTAGAAAAAATATTAATATAATAAAGAAAAATAATTTATCCACAATGCATAAGAATTTCATAATATAAGTGTGTATCAGTTATCTGACTACCATAGCACAGGCTCTGTAGTGAATTATCCAAGGATATTATTACAGTACAGACTTTGCCTCTTTTTCGATCAGATAACTAGGGTAGAGTTACCCTATTTATCTGATCTAAAAAGAGGCAAAGTCGACTACGAGAACTCTCTCGTAGCACATTATTTTTGGTATTATTACATTAAAAAATCCGTGAAATCAATGACTAAATACAATTGTTTCAGTTTGATTTTCCAGCAATCAAAAGTACGCAGTTTGAGCAAATTCTCGTAGCGGTAGTTTCCAATGCAAATCGTTTTATTTACTAGAAGTAAAAGCCTATTAACTGCGCAGATGTGCAGCCACATTGGATTAAGTGGTCACCTCGCTAGCACAATGGGCTGTCAGGTGCGCGGTCACTGTTTGGGTGAAATATTTATGTGATTCACTATATTGTCGGGTTGGATGTGAACATTGTTTTGTGAAATATTTTACAACTTCTATGAAACGATTGCTGGTACAATGGGAATGATCATACTCAGGATCAAATTAAATGAAATGTATACTTATAAATGCGAAAGCTTTTCCTTAGTAGTGCGTCTAATTTTATTTTCCATCCTGCATAGATCGTTTATACTTCTAAGAATAACTGACAAGAAACTCTATAGGAAGACTTATTTGAAAGCTAAATTCAATACAGTTATTTCCTTTCTTCTAAGAAAAGACAGCTCCTACTATAAAAATAAATCATTGACTTTATATACATTAATTCAACGAATACAAAGTATACTCGGAACAACAAATTGTGGATCACACAAAGTATTGCCTCGTGTGGAGATTGAACAAATAAAACAAAATAAATGCTGAATGGTGAGACAACCACTATGTAAGTATGTAATGTGTGCAGTAATTTCAAATCTAGACTAGCGGCGATAGCCCAGTGGTTTACGTAACGGACTGCCAAGACGATGGTCTCAGGTTCGATCCTCAGCTACCCCGGACACACATCTCTGACTTTTTAATAATGTGCCCGGTAGATGGTAACAGGCCCCCTATTACATTGGGACCGAAACATAACTGGCGAAGTGTGAGTGTGTAAATAATACACCTCTGCCTATCCCTTCCGGGATAAAGGCGGGAATTTATGTTATGTGCCCTTTCAAAGCAATTTTAAAATTTAACTACTTTAGAAGATTTTGCGTGGTTTATTTTGGTTTCACAGCTATTTAATTTAATTTTAAATGTTCTATTATTTGACTACAATTGTAAACAGCGGATATTTTAATGAATAATAAATGCATAACCAATCAATTGAAAGTTTTATTGCTTTCCATGTGTTTTACATTTTGTTACATAAACGTGTTTGGGTGAATAATTACTTGTAGAAGCATTTGGTTTGTCTGATAATACACATTATTTCAAACCAAAATAATATTTACTGTACGTTTTATAAAATAAGTCGGTAATCATATTATGTATTTGTCAACTCAAATACCTATTTATAAAATGACTTAAAATTCGATATACTTACTATTATTTATTTGTTATTGGTGGCTTTACTTCTGAAAACCTTCTCTTCCAGGCAAGCTTTCATAATATATGGTATAAATAAATCGGATCACTATCAGACCGCCTTTGGCCATTGCAGGACATAGTTCTCTCTCAATTATTTTTTTATACAATGACAACTCCCGCACTTGGACTACATCCTGTGTCGCGGGGGACTTTACAGACATACAAGTAACGGACAATGAACACCCAGACTCGAAACAACAATTTGTGAAGAAGAAACACAAGGTGTTGTCTCGTGTGGGGATCGAACCCACAACACACGGCGCAGTGTCACGCGGTGAGGCGGCCGCTTAAACCACTACGCCAACCGTGCAGTCACAATTGACTTCATGATAGCATTGTGAGTCAAGATTGTGATTGAGAGTAAGACGATTTGGCCTACTCTCGCTCTTGTCTCAAGACTAGACTCGTAGGTACAGGGGTACGTGACTGTATTTCGTCTATTTTCAAAGATACTACTGGCATCTTGTATTTTTCTAAGTCGCCTGCTATGACACCCACCCGGCTTATAATGGAGAAATGATACTTTGTATTCGTTGGCAGCGATAGCCTAGTGGAGATACCAACGGACTGCCATGCATAGGGTATCAAGTTCGTATCCAGGGCACGTACCAATGACTTTTCGAAGTTAAGTGTGTATTAAATTGTTAATTATCGCTTGCCACGTGCCTCGGAGAGCACGTTAAACCGTCGGTCCCAGCTGTCATGAAGATCTTTGACAGTCGTAATGGGGAGTCAGTACCCTCAAATAAACTGATACTGGTCTAAACCATGGAATACCCAAAGGGATAGCGATATCTATTCGCTCTGTGGAAAAGTTGATATTCTGTCATATGTGGTTAGACTAGTAAGCGGACCTCGGGCTCCAAGTCGTGAAAGTCTTGGATGCAACCGGGATAACGCTAGGGAGATTATGATACTTTGTATTCGTACACTACACGGATCATTAATGCAAATGTGATTTTGGGAATTCTTTCATGTTAAAACTACTAAAAATTAGGTACTAAGATATATCTAAGGTACGATACCTTTCGTCAAATAGCCGATAGCCGACACCCAGGCGAAGCCGCGGGACAATTTAGTTCCACTTCTTAAAATAAAGGCATGTAGTATATATCTCGAAAGACAAAAAATGAAAAGAAAGCATAAAAAAGTGAGGTATTAATTTTGTGACTACTAACTAAGCCTGACTTAATTTGTGAATTTCCAACGGTTATAAATATTTTTATCAGTTTAAGCTAAAGTTAAAGTTCATTACGTGTCTTCAACTTTAATTATTTTAGTTCGTAACTTTAAAATTGAAATGTTTCTTGGCTACTGTGTAAAGCTAGATATTAATTTAAGTTAAGTTAGCAAAAATTGTCTTTACGTGATATGTAATGATAATTTTCAGCATCAACCCGTCTGGCTAGCGTAGCATAATAGATGATGCAAAGAGCTTTCGCCCAATCTCTCTTCTATGACATCCGTTCAAACTACTGGAAAAAATACTACTGAATCGCCTAAGTAGGAACATAGACCCAAAACTCATTCCCGAGCAGGCCGGCTTCAGACCAGGGAAGTCATGTTGTAGTCAAGTTTTAAATCTGACTCAATATATAGAGAATATTTTATTACTCAACTGACTATTTCATAAACAAATATAGGTACATTATAATTGCATTAAAACTAACTATAACTAAGTGGCTATTTACACATAAATTAAAACAATAATTTCTATACTTAAATAACTAACAAATAAAAGGAAATACATAAAAAAAAAGTAAAAGCAGAATTTAAAGGGCGTCATGGAAATCCTCCACATCGCCATCAATTGGAAGCGTGCCCAGAATGCTGGCAGCATTGCCACGTTGTATGGCAATGCTGATCTTTTGTGCCAAATACATGCCAGCCTTCTGGTCACGCGAGGCGTCAACAAGTCTCTTTGAAAGATCTCTAAAAAGAGATTTCGCACTTGGACCCCATGTTCCCAACGTTTCAACTCCAAACGGCTCAAATACATAATTCCCTACTAGATTTATGTATTTGCGCCTTTTGAGAGTCTCCGCTGAAGCAGCAGCAGCGCCCGCACAACCCGCTGTGCTAGGAAGATGAGATGGCGCAAGGGTATCGACACATGTTGCGTCCCACACCAAAGGCCTACCCAGCTTCCATGGCAGTAAAGACATACTGTCTGGTCTCTTACCATCGTCGCGTGCCAAGCCCTGAGGTTCAAATTCAAATTCAAATTCAAACTTTATTCATTAACAATTTTCACATTGTGTTTGAAATACATAGTTATAAAAATAAACAGACACTAATATCTATCAAATACAATTAATTAGGCAGCACACCATTAGAAACATACAAGAAACATACAAGTCACGGCAATTAACTAAAACAATCAGTAGTCAATAATAAATTATAATTAAATCAAAGCAAATGGTTAAATAGTAAAATAATAATGTCAATAATGAAATATGAATGGCAATAATGAAATATGAATGTCAATAATGAAATATGAATGTCAATAATATAATAAAAATAAATAAATGAATTACGTTAATAGAATTAATTGTAATAATTATAATTAATTATTGTTCCTCAATGTCACGATAAGTACACTTTTGCATGTCGTCGATAGAATATAAACACCCTTCCAGCAGAAACGTCTTAAGCTTACTTTTAAAATTACTTTTATATAGCAAGCTCTTCAAACCAAGGGGCAACTTATTAAAGATTTTGATAGCGCTGTAATAACTACTGTGCTTTACTACATTTAACTGAGGTATATTTTTGCACTGGAAATCTTTCCTACGCGTGTTTTCCCTGAGTTGGCGCTCTTCTTCCGTTTCATACTTGTGAACGCACTTCGCAAAATTTGACAATAAAACCAGTATGTACAGACTCGGCACTGTTAAAATTTCGAGCTCGGCAAAATGCGGTCTACAAGATACGTCCTGCCTTATACCTACAATCGTTCTGATCGCCCTTTTCTGCAAAATGAACGCTCTGGAAATATTATAACTGTAACTGCCGCCCCAGAATAATATGCTGTATCTTAATTTGGATTCGACCAGAGCATAATATACTATTTTTAAATATTTAATACCAACTTCATCCCTCAGGCTTCTTAGTACGTAACATGCAGAACTGATTGCACTTTCCAGACTAGTGAGCTCATCCTTCCAGTTTAGATACTCATCTAAATTAACACCAAGAAATTTGGTAGTTTTTACCGTGTTCACTAATTCACCATTTGAAACACAACTAAGATTAACGTTATTCTTCGCTGTTGAACGGAACAACATGATGTTGGTTTTATTGGTTTTTAATTCAAGGCTGTTTACTGAAAACCAATTATGAAAAATTCTTAATGCCTCATTAACTTTCAAACTCAAACTGTCTATACTCTCTGCTGATAGAATAGCATTAGTGTCGTCAGCAAACATAATCGGTTGAATATCTCCCATTGAAATGTTTGTGACGTAATGTATCAAGTCGTTAAAATACGTAATAAAGAATATAGGGCCGAGTATTGAACCTTGCGGAACGCCTGTTACAATTGGAGTCATTTTTGACTTAAATGTTTCCTCGCAACAATATATGCCATTAACACCATAATTGCTATCAGCTACTGCTTGTATTTCAATAAACATTTTTCTATTTTGGAGATATGATTGAAACAGTTTCCCCGCATTACCCCTAACTCCATAGTGTTCTAATTTTTTCAAAAGCAGTTCGTGGTTGACAGTATCAAAAGCGGCACTTGGGTCCAGAAAGAGCCCTGCCACTTTTTTTTTCTCGTTCATTCGGTTAACAACATCGCTGACTAGTAGCTCAATAGCGTCTTGTGTGCCGACACCAGTTGTATACCCAAATTGCCGATGATGTAATACTTTGTTGAAATGCAAGTGTTTAATCAATGTAACTTTTATTACTTTTTCAAATATTTTTGACATTGTCGGTAATAACGAAATGGGCCTATACATGGAAGGATCGGATTTAGCTCCCTTTTTATATATCGGTATTATCTTAGCTATTTTGAATTGATCTGGAAAAATACCCTGCTCTAGACAATCATTAAACTAAACAATCATAAAAATAAATGTACATAAATACATTAATTCAACGAATACAATACAAATTATACCCGAAACAACAAATTGTGGATCACACAAAGTATTGCCTCGTGTGAAGATTGAACACATAAAACAAAATAAATGCTGAACGGTGAGACAACCACTACGTAATGTGTGCAGTCATTTCAAATCTAGACTAGCGGCGGTAGCCCAGCGGTTTACGTAACGGACTGCCAAGACGATGGTCTCAGGTTCGATCATATTTTTAGTCATTTTTTTAGCTCCGTAATTATTAAAGTTTGTAAAGTAATTTTAATTGATTATTTACCATATTATTTAATATATATATATATCGATAAAGTAGTGATAAGAAGTTATTGTGTTTGAAGTATAATAACCACACAGCGAAAGTTACGAGCGAGCAGAACAGAGACTTGGTGTCAACGGACGGATTTGAATTTACATCTGCTACGACTGAAACCCGGGGAGTATAATACTTATTAAAACTTATCAAACACTCCACAACACCGAATTACTCGGCTCACCCCCGTGTGAGCTTCGTCCAACACACATTTGGCTCAGTTCTGTCTCCTTTTGCTTGATTACATGTGGAAGCAAAATCGAGGACTAAACAACAGCCCCAGACAAACACAATCTACAGATACACTTCACAATTACTACACAATTTATTTTTGTCTGTAATATATTTGTGTACTTTTCTGTGTTAATTAGTTATTATTGGTTTAAACCTGTAGGTACCAACTTGTATAATTACTTTTTTATTAAAAAAGTTGATTAAGTACATCAGCTGAGAAATTTCCATAGAAACCTTGTAAAAGTATTAAATAATTACTTTCAAGTATTCAAATTACTTAAATTGTTCTCAATTTCTTAGTTTTACAAACAATTAATTTAATTTATTGTAATAATATACCTGCCTTTTTCTTTTGTAACTTTTCTTATTTATTCTGTCTAAGTCTATTTAATAATAATCAAGCCCCATCACATCTCTTCTCTTCTTTGACTTTGCTTAACTGTTTTCTTCTTTTTTAGGTAATTTGTAATCCTTGGCAATGTCTACCCATATGATGACTCGGAAGGCAACGGCCAAGGAAACAGAAAATAAATTAAGGATAACACTGGTTGAGTTAAAGAAGTACAAGGATGACAACAGTCAACTATTAAGGGAACGCATTGACTGTGAAGAAGAAATGAAGATTGTTAATGACCGAATATCTGAGCTGAAGACACAACTCACGGAGCTGCATATAGAGCATATGGATGTCTTGGATCAACGGGACAGACTACGAGAAGAGGTTAGGTGTTTCAGCAGCTGCGATCAAATTTACTCCAGACAACTTAGCCGCAACGTTGAGTTAGAAGCAAGTCTCAATGAGGCTTATGGCAGAATTTCAACTCTAGAAGACACAATTGCGGCCTTTAACAGTACAGCTACTCACAACTTATTCTCTGAGCTCCTGGGTGACAAAATTAATGTGCTAAAAGCTCTCAAATGTAGCTGTCTCAAAAAATGTTTTAGTAGGAATAAAATTAGAAAATTGTTTAAGTTAAATAAATTAATTAAGAAACTTAAATCTGGTCCTAAGTGGTCTACCAAATTGAGTCAGTATGCACAAGATAACTGTAAATTAAATAAAGAGTGTGAGTCTCTTTTATAAAAGCTTGAAGAATCAAATGAAGGATTAGTTTCTGGTAGGTTATTATACGAACAACACACAAGTGAGTTGCAAGCACAAATATAAAATCTACAAGCTCAACTCACTAGGACTATAATGGAACACCAGAATGAGACTCATGAGTACATATTAAAATATGAAGAAATTTCAAGAGTTGGTCGAGAAAATTTAAAACAACTTATCTCATTACCTAACTCTAGTAATTACTGTTCCAGTTGTACAACTAAGTGTGCGACTACACCTGCTGAATCAATAGAATTGAATGCACATGGATATCAGTATAATACACAAAACAAACTGCATCCAGCAAAGACTGACAATAAGAATGTAATATTTTTTTCAGACCAACTGGGCGTGGGTTTGGTTAGCTTAATTGATCATCACACTGAACGACCAGTACAGAACTTTTGTTCACCTGGAGCACAGTCTTGTACCCTAGTTGATAAGATTAAGAATGCCGACTTGAATGCACAAACCACTGTCATCATATTATATAGTGACAGCTCATTAGTCTCCAAAAACAGTCTCATAGAATTAACAGACTTAATGATAAATCTAAGCACAAAAATAGGATGTAGCTTTATTATTTGTGCATTGCCTTATTCATATGCTCTCACAGATGACCAAAACAGGCAGATAGGCAAATTAAATTTATTATTATACAATAGGACATGTCATAGTGAGAGTATTTTATTTTTTGACACTAATATTTTTATTAGTAATTTCTTTTTAACAAAAGATACTATGTATCTTTCTTATGTACATAGGCGACAACTTGCTAAATTATTAGCATTTAATTTATATACTGACAGGAGTACTACTAGAGTACTTAGGAATTTGGTAGATAATAGTTATACCAATAGTAGTATTGACACACCTATTAGTTTAAACTATTAGATGAGACAACAGATGGGCATTCGTGTGTTTTAAACTTAGTTCATCAAAACATACAAGGCCTATCTGGCAAAGAATTAGAAATAGATTTATTTTTAAATAAACATAAGATTGATAACTTATGTATTACGGAACATTGGTTGCAAGGTGACAAATTAATATTTAACAATCAACATTACTCAGTTATAAGTGCATTCGTAAGAAAGAAGGCTATTCGTGGTGGCTCTCTAATATATGTATATAATAGTTTGAAATGTAAAGAATGTAAGGATATAGCTAAACTTTCTATCGAGCGCACTGCTGAGATTTCTTGTGTTAAGCTTGAACAACATATAATAGTGTGTGTGTGTATCGACCACCACAAAGCGACTTCACTCAGTTTGAAAGCATTATAGAGGATGTTTTAAAACACATAATTTCTAGTAGGAAGTCTATAAACGTGTGTGGCGATTTTAATGTCAATTTGTTAGAAAAATCACCAATTTGTACTAGGTTAGTTAGCTTATTTAGTTCGTTTAATTTAAATGTTTTGTTCGCTGAACCAACCAGAATGAACTCACATTCTTCTACATGCTTAGATAATGTTTTTTGCAATTGTCTTTATTTAAGTAAGGCTGTTTTTACTGACTTGACATCGGATCACTGCGGGCAAAAGGTTGTAATTTTAATGAATACAACCCCTAAAGTACAAGAAATTACATGTAGGCCAATGACCTCTGCTCGCCTCAAACACTTTAGTAATGATGTTGCTGCCAAGATCGCCAGCATTGACTTAACCATTGATGATCCCGATGAATTATATAAATGCTTATTTAAAACTATTAATGATGAGTACAATAACATTTTTAAACAGAAGACATTTGCAAGAAGCATTAAAGTAAAATTTTGTGATTGGGCAACAGTAGCTATTTACAAAAGTAGAGCTAGGTTGTATGATCTGTATGGTTTGAAGAAATACAATTTTAGTCATGAATTTATTCAATATGTTAGAAATTATTCAAAAGTTTTCAAGAGGACATGTGCTTTAGCCAAATTCTTATATTTAAGCTATCAAATCAAAGAATCCAAGAACAAAATTAAAAGTACTTGGAACATTATTAACAATGAGACTGGGCGAGCTAAATTAGTAGATAACAATTATGAATTAAAATTTAATGGTGAAATTATTACTAGGAAAACTGATGTTGCTCAGACTTTTAACAATTTCTTCATAAACATACCAGTGAACCCAACCAGCTGTCTAGATTCATGTCCAAGCAAAGCAGAAATGTTGGTTAGGGGCAATGTGAATGAGTGTAATGTGCTTTTTAATTTTAAATATATTGACACCAATGACATACTGATGTGTGTGTGGTGACGGATTAAGAATACGGAATGTCACCACCCCATATCATCCCATGGGTGTCGTAAGAGCCGACAGAGGGAGCATATTATGCAGAGAACATAACTGTTAGAGAAGGAAAACTTGATACAAACCCTATACCAATCCGTTTGGCCAGCGTGGTATAGTAGGCCAATTCCTCCTTTCAAAGCAGAGGCCTGGTCCAGCAGTGGACTGTTAAAGGCTGATGATGACATACTGAAAGTATTCAAGACACTTAACAATAAAAAATCTGTTGACTTATGGGGCATTTCGGTTAAACTTGTTCAACACATTATTTCTAGCTAAGCTCCATATTAAGCTGCAATATTCAACAGATGCGTAGATACAGGGGTATTTCCTGATCTAATGAAACACAGTAAAGTGATACCCTTATTCAAAAAGGGATCCAAGAGCGACCCTAGTAATTTTCGGCCAATTTCTATCTTGCCTGCTATTAGTAAAATGTTTGAAAAGATTATTTTGCATCAATTAGAGAGCCACTTTCACACAAATAATTTATTTCACAGTGAGCAGTATGGCTTCACTAAGCGTCGCTCCACCGTTGATGCCGGTGCAACTTTGTTAAAGCATATTTTTAATGCTTGGGAAAACTCGAAGTATGCCATTGGTGTTTTTTGTGACCTGTCAAAGGCGTTTGATTGTATAGAACATAATACACTTTTACGTAAATTGATACTTTTGAGGCATAGTGATACAGATCGTGCTGGCTCCCTCAATTAAGGTTGAGCCGTACGATTGCTGTTGAATGCGGGCCATCAGTGGGCCGAGTCAGTCAAAAGCGTCAGATAATTTCCTGCATTGTACTTGCATACTAAACCCTTTTTTTGTCTGGGCTTTAAAAGATGAAGAAAAGACTAAAGAAATTGAAGTGACAAAAAAAGCAATGACTCTGAGTTTGTTTCGGCCTTTCTTCTCAAGAAGTCATTTAGCTAGGAAAAGCCGGCATCATCTAGAATAGGGTTTTGACATATATAAGTGTTGTAAACAACCAAAATGCAGAAATAAATATGAATTTATGGTATTAGAGACACCGCACTCAATCTCGTTGCCAGCTACCTTAGAGATAGAATTCAGTATCTAAATGTTAATGGGAGTAGGTCTCTAGGTTTGCCAGTGGAAATTGGCTTTCCACATGGCTCTATTCTCGGTCCATTTCTTTTTTAAATATATATTAATGATTTGCCGTTCTTTGTTCAAAATTTATGTGATATTGTTTTGTTTGCCGACGATACGTCACTAATTTTTTAAGTTGATCGCAATTCAAGTAACTTTGATACCGTCAATAACACTCTTGCACAAGATTGATTTTCGACAAATAATTTGGTACTAAATTCTAGCAAAATGAAATGTGTTAAATTCCCTTTGCCTAATGTCAAAAGTGTTCCTACTAATATAATTTTCACCACAGCAGCTCAAACATGCCGCTTTTGCTGCGAGACAACAGTGAACAAAACGCGATTTTGATTCGAGCGTGAGTAAAAGTAGCTTTTTAATTTTTCAATCTTCAGTGTCACGAATTGACATTGTTCAGCCGTAAATTTGAAACATTCGAATTTTACTGTGCTCTGTCTCTTTCACATGCATATAAAAAGTGAGTGAAAAAACAAACCCCTTCGAATTCGAAATTCGATTTTGGAATTCGACCTCAAAGAAAACACCTTCGGAAACGCAAAAAAAAAGATATCTGTAATAAAGAAATTACTTTTTTTATATGCTATTGTTTACATGTTTAATTTATTATTGGATTTTAATAAAAATAAGTCTAATTAAAAGTATAAAATTTGTATCTAACCACTACATTTTTATTTAGAATTACAACAATGATACATTTGAAAAATAAACATCAGGGACGCGGTATTAAAACGCGATTTTAAAAAGTAGCAGGAATAAAAATTTCGCTGATGCTATCAGCATCAGCGAAATATATATAATAGGTATAGCGTAACGTGTTAAATTATATTAATATATAAAATAATCTAAAAGATGAGTGAAACTAGCGATGATGACTGTACTTTAACACCAGAAGAGTTAAATCAACAAGTGATTATGCAGAATTCAATCTATTCCTGTTCATTTCTATGTCTCCTAAGTAATATGTGTTCTCACTGCTGTGGTGAAAAGTTATGTGTGCTACACGAGAGCAAAGTTTTTTGTATCTCGTGCTGTTGAGTCCCTCACCACGCTCAGGATTCTAACTTTGATTCACTCGCTACGCTCGTGAATCAATCATAGAATCCTTCGCTTGCTCGGGACTCAAAATCAGCACTCGAAACAAAAAACAACTTTGCTCTCTTGTTGCACAAATAACTATTCAAATAAGGAAACAATTCAACTAGTCGAATCAACCGCATTCTTAGGTCTAACTTTAGATAGTAAGCTTCAGTGGGGCGCCCAAATATCCTGCCTCGCAGTAAAACTTAGTTCTGCAGCGTTTGCAGTTAGAAAAGTTAGGGAATTCACAGATATAGATACTGCTAGACTAGTTTACTTTAGTTATTTTCACAGCGTAATGTCTTACGGAATAATGTTATGGGATACAGCTGCTGATATACAGACTTTTTTGTCATTCAAAAGAGGGCCATACGTGCAATTTATAAGTTAGGTGCTAGAGATTCTTTACGTGATAAATTTAAAGAAGTAGATATATTGACAGTTGCATCGCAATATATACAACGTGTAATGGAAATAACGCACATCCTCAGACACCCCAATTAGAAAACCTTGTTACAATCATAATGCATGCATTGAAATATTTTTTTTATTTGCGTAAATAATGTTTTTTAAAAGTGAAAATCGTGGTCACTCTAAATCTGCGCACGCACACAAACGAAACGGTTGCTATGGTAAACAAACAACAGCGATCTGATAGGAACGAAACATGATACGATATAACAAAATGTATGAAATTCAGTCTGTAAACCACACTCTGATAGAGTGGGGTTTACAAAAATGATGTTAGAACAATTTGTCGGCTACTGTTGATATTACCAAAGATATTATGAGTATTTCTTTCCATCACACTTTTAAGCTATGGTGTGGACAGTCGAATCATTTATTGTTTGTTATTAATATGCACGATCTATTGTTTCTTAACATCGTCAGTGACTATTGTGGACTATCTTAACTTAATCAGATAAAATAAAAGAATATCAATGAGAGAAATAAACAAGAACGGCGTGTTTAAAGTTGTCTTGTGAATCTAAATACTTACAATAATATAATAATAAAATAACTTACAGGCTTAAATCACAATTATTTCGTCCACGTAGCACTTCAGTATTTCCTCACAAATCAGATCTTTTCACTGTTTCAAAAGCAGCTAGTATCTTAATTAATTAACTACTCGGCACTTTTTCTGTCGTCACAATAAACTGGTGATTTATTATTTCTCCACAATGCACTATGGTTCGTCTAGAACAAGCTAGCTAGACAAAATTATTTTATTTGATTTTTATGTCTAGATGCGGTTAATAAGCAAAGATATAAGGTTTTTGGTACTTTTTTCAAGGCAGTTTGTCATTTGAGCTGGTATCATGAAAAAAAAAACATTTATCGGGCATATGTGTATAATATATTTTTTGAACATTTTATAAAGTGATTTATCCCTCGACGTCGCTATAAAATCTAATAACAGATGCATAAAATATCTAAGAACTAAATCTATTACTCATTATCATCACTATCATCAGATGAATCATCCATTGAATAGTCATGATCGTGAGGGGCAGAACTATGAAAAGTAGAAATCATATTAACATTTTGTTCCTTACAGCTAGGTGGGACAATTAAATCTAATACTTCAGTTGGAAGCGTACCTATTTTCTTCCGAGGAACTTCTCGTAAACCGTTTATTACAGGGTCAGATGTTATCAATAACATATTAAGTAAATCTCTATTCGTAGCCTCCCGTAATCGCTTTCGTGTGTTGTGCTCACGAAATCTTCTGCAGTCCTTATTCCGAGCTTCCTGTGCTTCCTCGGAAAGCTGGCCTATAGGTAGAAGGGACGATCTAATTACTTCGCCACTGTGCAAAAGTATTTTGTGGACAGTAGCGGGCATGTAATACCATGAATAGAGATTTACATAAAGTTGTCTAGTTTCTTGAGCTCAGTTAACGAATTTTTCAATATTTATATCATATCCCGATGATAAAGTGCGAAGTAGTATGCCAAATTTTTGTATTAGTGAAACATCTAACCCTGTAATATCGGCACTAGCCTCGGGATTTCCAAAAAATCTTCGCGCGGTGTTCCCGTCATTAGTGTTACCGAACCCTGGTTTTGGTTTGTCTACAATCAAGCCCATTTCGCTTTTAAATCGTTTTTTAATGTCATCTGAACGTTGTTTCACACTAGCTTTGTCTTCGGCTGTTCTTAACTGCCATTTTTTTATATTTAGTCGATAGCTAATGTGAAGCAAGCATTCAAAGCACCTTATCCAAGCGTGCAACGTAGACAAACCAAAACCAAGATTATCTTTGTCCTACTTGATTTACTATCAACGTAGTACGCTAAAGCTTCCTCACTTGTTAAACTCCTGGGGGCACTTTCTTCACGCGTGGTCTTGGTTATTGAAGGATCACTAGTCACATCTTTAATTTGACGTGCTACACTTCTCTGACCTGAGATTCGAGCTGACACTTCAGCGGCGTAAATTAATTCACTAGCACTTCTGGACTGTAATAGATCGTCTACACGTCGTCTCTTCGTTTTGGGACTAGAATGTTCAAAATCTTTAGTAGGTCTTCCGGGTCCCGGTTCTCCAGATGTAGTTGGCAGAGATAAATAAACGGACACATCGAAAGATATGTCAAGACCCTCCAGCCACGTCGAATACTTTTGTAGGAATCGCTCTCGATTTCTTCCACAGCTGCTCCACTTTTCAGCAAATTTCGTTGAATATCTTGAGATTAGTACTTTAATATCTCGCAGAGACTGCTCCGTAACACCATCAAAATTATATCTCAAAGATATAAACCGAAAGAGCTCCTCATTCCGCGTTTCCTTCGGGTGTTTCAGCCATTCTTCGAAAAAATCCATTCTTGAGACGGTAAAAACTGTTGAAAGAAAAAAATAAATAAAAATTAGTTGTGCAAATATATCGCAATGAATTTTTTTACGTATAACTACTAGACACTTATGAGAATCGTATATGATAGGTTCTACGGTGGGGACAAGTGGGGACATGTTATTATTTGACCGATGAATTTGAAAAAATGAGTAAAAAAGTGGGTGAAAATTCAAACATTTCATTTTATAAGACTAAAGAATGAAGTTCCCATGTTGAAAATGAAATAAAATATAACTACTTACCCTTACGTATACAATCCATCACAAAAACACTTTCACAAATTTCTTTTAGTGACATAAACAATGCTATCAAATATGATGTAAAAATGCAAATGAATGCCCTTTAAATAGTCAACATCTTATAAACATACCTTAATGACGCTCTTAATGAGGGTAGTATTGATAATTAATAGGTGTAATCCTCAATGTATAGGGGTAATGAGTTCGTAATAGTAATTAACTTCCAGGAATTTAAGAGTTGTTTTTGTCTAGCTAGCTTGTTCTAGACGAACCATAGTGCAATGAGAAAGTCCATGGGTGACAAGTCAATATCAAGATGATGTTGAACTTTTCACTTTGTTGTTGAATGATTAAATTATACACCATTACACATTTTGTAAACAAGTGAACTTTTAAAAAGGTTTTCACAGCACTCACTGATAGAATCAGATAGATATTCCCGGTTGTACTTGTCATAACATGTCTAAGCGCATCGCCCGCTGCGCTTGTCATGCGCCAGCGCGAGCGAGACATTACGTCTCGCTCTTTCCCGTTGTTTATTACCTACGTTAGTGAAAGATAGATGATAGACATTTTGGTGGTCAATTGTGTGCTATTGTCTTTTGCCGTCTATTGTGTTGTATTAATGTGTGCGTTTGTGGAAGTCAACGTGAAACCATATAACAAATGCATTAAAAAATAAGCCGTTCTGCTTTGATTTAAGGTTTATTTTCGAATAGCTCAATTTTTTTTTAATTGTGTTGTTTTAATGTGTGCGTTTGTGTAAGTCAACGTGGAACCATTTAACAAATGCATTTAAAAATAAGCCGTTCCGCTTTGATTTAAGGTTTATTTTCGAATAGCTCATTTTTTTTTAAATTGTGTTGTTTTAATGTGTGCGTTTGTGTAAGTCAACGTGGAACCATTTAACAAATGCATTTAAAAATAAGCCGTTCTGCTTTGATTTAAGGTTTATTTTCGAATAGCTCAATTTTTAAAAAAATGAGTGACTACAATTTACGTTATTTTAATTATTTTAAGACTAAAAATAAACAATATTAAAAATGACGGAAATGGATTCAGTTGCCGATTCTGAACAAAGTACTTTCAAGATGTGCATTAAACTTGTTATATGTTGTATATGCTAACTTAATGTACATTAAGAAAAACTTAATTCTATACCGCAAAAATAGTGATTTGCACAAAGTGAACACAAGGAATAAGTATAAACTGGTGGGAACTAACTACCGTCTACATAAAGTTCAGAACTTATTTGCGGGGATTGGTATACGATTTTTCAACAAATTGCCTCTTGAAATAATGAATTTACCCATGCACAAATACAAACGGACAATTAGGAACTTTCTTTTACAAAGGGGTTATTACACTATTAAGAAATTTTTAAATGATAAGACACCGTGGGGATAGGCTTAGGCTTGTTTAACTCACAATTATTTTATTTACATGTTAAGTGGAGGTGCCTCGTGAACACATGATTTTTGCAGGATTTGGATATTTTTATGATTTGTTGAATGTAGTTTAACATTATTTATCCCTGATCATATCATTGTTCACTTGTCACCTTCACAAAATTCTTTCTACATTTGCATTCCTTCACGCGTTTCACTAATTTATGTTAATAATAACGATCTGGAAAATGGAGGTAATTGGCGGTCATGGTCAGTATACCAATAGATTGTTTCTTACTGCTGGTTCGTATACCGTTGTCATCATGCTCACTAAAATGTCATTTCTTGTGGTGGCGTCGTGTGTCGGGTTATCCCTGTCCCTCTAATATGGCGAGAGGGATGATGGCTGGCACATGCGTCATACTCGTGAACGGGTGCTACTTGCGATGACTGGTCGATGACGGTCTTGCGGGCTGGTATTAGATTTCCATCATGGTTCTGATCACTTTCGCAGATTGCCTGCATTATTAGGTATATATAATGTAAGTGGATGCTCCTTTTTGACCATGTCTATTCTGAGGAGGCTAACCAAATGAACATCAAAAGTATTATGCTTGAGTATTATTATGTACAGTAAATATATACAAGTGATATAGAAGGTGTAACAGTTGCAGCACCTTACAAAATGTAAATTATGTGTATTATGCAAAACCTGGCGATGAAAAAGAGTGACCGTGAGTTTTATTGCCCGTTCTTTCTCATGGTTCTACCTATTGCTTTGCAAATGTGGCAGTAAATGTAAATGTAGAGTCTATAAGTAATTATTTTATAAATTTATTATTTTGACGTTCATAAGCGTCACATTGTGACCCAAATGAATAAAGGATTTTGAATTTGAATTTGAATTTGATCCTCAGCTACCCCGGACACACATCTCTGACTTTTCGAAGTTATGTGCGCCTCAAAAATGTTAATTATCGCTTGCTTAATAAAGTACCCGGTAGATGGTAACAGGCCCCCTGTTACATTGGGACCAAAACAAAACTGGCGAAGTGTGGGTGTGTAAATAATACACCTCTGCCTATCCCTTCAGGGATATAGGCGGGATGTTATGTTATGTGCCATTTCAAAACAATTTTAAAATTTAACTTCCTACTTTAGAAGATTTTTTCGTGATTTATTTTGGTTTCATAGCTATTCAATTTAATTTTAAATGTTCCACTATTATTTGACCACAATTGTAAACAGCGGATATTTCAATGAGTAACAAATGCATAAACAAGCAATTGAAAGTTTTATTGCTGTCCATGTGTTTTACATTTTGTTACATAAACGTGTTTGGGTGAATAATTACTTGTAGAAGCATTGGGTTTGTCTGATAATACACATTATTTCACACTAAAATAATATTTACTGCACGTTTTATAAAATAAGTCGGTAATCGTATTATGTATTTGTCAACTCAAATACCTATTTATAAAATGACTTAAAATTCGATATAATATTAAAGAAAAGAAAAAGAAAAGAAAACGTTTATTTTGTCCTTACATGACACTTTTGTACACTAAATTCTCATACAAAGAGAGAGAAAAAAAAAGTAACAAAAATAATATAAGAACATCATTAGTGAGGCCAAAATTGGATCCTGCCTCAGCGAATGCTGCGACAAACTTTGCCGTAGCGCTGGTATTCTGGCAAGTATTATTTGTAAATGGTGGCTTTATTTCTGAAAGCCGTCTCGTCCAGGCAAGCTTTCATATGATATAAGTAAATCAGATCATTATCAGACCGCCTTTCACATGCCATTGCAGGACATAGTTCTCTCCTAATTTACTTCATGATAGCATTGTGAGTCAAGATTGTAATTGAGAGTAGGACGATTTGGCCTACTCTCGCTCTTGTCTCAAGACTAGACTCGTAGGTATTAGGGTCGATGACGGGTTTGTCGTCTCTTTTCAAAGTTTTTCTAAATCGCCTGCTATGACACGCATCCGCACGGCTTATAATGAAGAAATGATACTTTGTATTCGTCAGGCAGCGATAGCCTAGTGGAGATACCAACGGACTGCCATGCAGAGGGTATCGGGTTCGAATCCGCGGCACGCACTAATGACTTTTCTAACTAGATATAACAGAATATTATTTTTTTTATTTAAAAAATTTATATACACGGAGCGTATAAAGGCGGACTAAATGCCGTAGGCATTCTCTCCCAGTCTACCTTAGAGTGGTGCAGAGATTAAAAGTGGGTGTATTCCAGAATTATGTGAAGAAAGACCTTTTTAGCATAGATCTAGTACACAAATACATAGTTTAAAATACATACATACATTTGATACTACAAGATTATAAAATAATTATATAAAATAAATAATAATTATATCTAAACTATACATATCTAAGAATAACAATATTAAATATATAATTATATACATAAATATCTATATATTTATATACATATACAAATTATGAACGACCAGTACAGAACTTTTGTTCACCTGGAGCACAGTCTTGTACCCTAGTTGATAAGATTAAGAATGCCGACTTGAATGCACAAACCACTGTCATCATATTATATAGTGACAGCTCATTAGTCTCCAAAAACAGTCTCATAGAATTAACAGACTTAATGATAAATCTAAGCACAAAAATAGGATGTAGCTTTATTATTTGTGCATTGCCTTATTCATATGCTCTCACAGATGACCAAAACAGGCAGATAGGCAAATTAAATTTATTATTATACAATAGGACAGGTCATAGTGAGAGTATTTTATTTTTTGACACTAATATTTTTATTAGTAATTTCTTTTTAACAAAAGATACTATGTATCTTTCTTATGTACATAGGCGACAACTTGCTAAATTATTAGCATTTAATTTATATACTGACAGGAGTACTACTAGAGTACTTAGGAATTTGGTAGATAATAGTTATACCAATAGTAGTATTGACACACCTATTAGTTTAAACTATTAGATGAGACAACAGATGGGCATTCGTGTGTTTTAAACTTAGTTCATCAAAACATACAAGGCCTATCTGGCAAAGAATTAGAAATAGATTTATTTTTAAATAAACATAAGATTGATAACTTATGTATTACGGAACATTGGTTGCAAGGTGACAAATTAATATTTAACAATCAACATTACTCAGTTATAAGTGCATTCGTAAGAAAGAAGGCTATTCGTGGTGGCTCTCTAATATATGTATATAATAGTTTGAAATGTAAATAATGTAAGGATATAGCTAAACTTTCTATCGAGCGCACTGCTGAGATTTCTTGTGTTAAGCTTGAACAACAGATAATAGTGTGTGTGTGTATCGACCACCACAAAGCGACTTCACTCAGTTTGAAAGCATTATAGAGGATGTTTTAAAACACATAATTTCTAGTAGGAAGTCTATAAACGTGTGTGGCGATTTTAATGTCAATTTGTTAGAAAAATCACCAATTTGTACTAGGTTAGTTAGCTTATTTAGTTCATTTAATTTAAATGTTTTGTTCGCTGAACAAACCAGAATGAACTCACATTCTTCTACATGCTTAGATAATGTTTTTTGCAATTGTCTTTATTTAAGTAAGGCTGTTTTTACTGACTTGACATCGGATCACTGCGGGCAAAAGGTTGTAATTTTAATGAATACAACCCCTAAAGTACAAGAAATTACATGTAGGCCAATGACCTCTGCTCGCCTCAAACACTTTAGTAATGATGTTGCTGCCAAGATCGCCAGCATTGACTTAACCATTGATGATCCCGATGAATTATATAAATGCTTATTTAAAACTATTAATGATGAGTACAATAACATTTTTAAACAGAAGACATTTGCAAGAAGCATTAAAGTAAAATTTTGTGATTGGGCAACAGTAGGTATTTACAAAAGTAGAGCTAGGTTGTATGATCTGTATGGTTTGAAGAAATACAATTTTAGTCATGAATTTATTCAATATGTTAGAAATTATTCAAAAGTTTTCAAGAGGACATGTGCTTTAGCCAAATTCTTATATTTAAGCTATCAAATCAAAGAATCCAAGAACAAAATTAAAAGTACTTGGAACATTATTAACAATGAGACTGGGCGAGCTAAATTAGTAGATAACAATTATGAATTAAAATTTAATGGTGAAATTATTACTAGGAAAACTGATGTTGCTCAGACTTTTAACAATTTCTTCATAAACATACCAGTGAACCCAACCAGCTGTCTAGATTCATGTCCAAGCAAAGCAGAAATGTTGGTTAGGGGCAATGTGAATGAGTGTAATGTGCTTTTTAATTTTAAATATATTGACACCAATGACATACTGATGTGTGTGTGGTGACGGATTAAGAATACGGAATGTCACCACCCCATATCATCCCATGGGTGTCGTAAGAGCCGACAGAGGGAGCATATTATGCAGAGAACATAACTGTTAGAGAAGGAAAACTTGATACAAACCCTATACCAATCCGTTTGGCCAGCGTGGTATAGTAGGCCAATTCCTCCTTTCAAAGGAGAGGCCTGGTCCAGCAGTGGACTGTTAAAGGCTGATGATGACATACTGAAAGTATTCAAGACACTTAACAATAAAAAATCTGTTGACTTATGGGGCATTTCGGTTAAACTTGTTCAACACATTATTTCTAGCTTAGCTCCATATTAAGCTGCAATATTCAACAGATGCGTAGATACAGGGGTATTTCCTGATCTAATGAAACACAGTAAAGTGATACCCTTATTCAAAAAGGGATCCAAGAGCGACCCTAGTAATTTTCGGCCAATTTCTATCTTGCCTGCTATTAGTAAAATGTTTGAAAAGATTATTTTGCATCAATTAGAGAGCCACTTTCACACAAATAATTTATTTCACAGTGAGCAGTATGGCTTCACTAAGCGTCGCTCCACCGTTGATGCCGGTGCAACTTTGTTAAAGCATATTTTTAATGCTTGGGAAAACTCGAAGTATGCCATTGGTGTTTTTTGTGACCTGTCAAAGGCGTTTGATTGTATAGAACATAATACACTTTTACGTAAATTGATACTTTTGAGGCATAGTGATACAGATCGTGCTGGCTCCCTCAATTAAGGTTGAGCCGTACGATTGCTGTTGAATGCGGGCCATCAGTGGGCCGAGTCAGTCAAAAGCGTCAGATAATTTCCTGCATTGTACTTGCATACTAAACCCTTTTTTTGTCTGGGCTTTAAAAGATGAAGAAAAGACTAAAGAAATTGAAGTGACAAAAAAAGCAATGACTCTGAGTTTGTTTCGGCCTTTCTTCTCAAGAAGTCATTTAGCTAGGAAAAGCCGGCATCATCTAGAATAGGGTTTTGACATATATAAGTGTTGTAAACAACCAAAATGCAGAAATAAATATGAATTTATGGTATTAGAGACACCGCACTCAATCTCGTTGCCAGCTACCTTAGAGATAGAATTCAGTATCTAAATGTTAATGGGAGTAGGTCTCTAGGTTTGCCAGTGGAAATTGGCTTTCCACATGGCTCTATTCTCGGTCCATTTCTTTTTTAAATATATATTAATGATTTGCCGTTCTTTGTTCAAAATTTATGTGATATTGTTTTGTTTGCCGACGATACGTCACTAATTTTTTAAGTTGATCGCAATTCAAGTAACTTTGATACCGTCAATAACACTCTTGCACAAGTATTAGATTGATTTTCGACAAATAATTTGGTACTAAATTCTAGCAAAACGAAATGTGTTAAATTCTCTTTGCCTAATGTCAAAAGTGTTCCTACTAATATAATTTTCACCACAGCAGCTCAAACATGCCGCTTTTGCTGCGAGACAACAGTGAACAAAACGCGATTTTGATTCGAGCGTGAGTAAAAGTAGCTTTTTAATTTTTCAATCTTCAGTGTCACGAATTGACATTGTTCAGCCGTAAAGGAGAATGACCAAATTTGTATGGAAGATGGGCTAAGTTTGCTTCTCAATGATTTGACCAGTAAAATATAGTAAATATACGCCTAATTAAATTTGGAAAAAATTAATACGATATTCGGCGGCAGTTCTTAGCTATCGGAAAATAAAGATTTTTAATATTTTGAGGTTAAGTATTGTGATAGTTACATGAATTACATCATATAAATAGTAGTAAATTATTTAATTATCGCCCGTGCTTCGAAGAGTACTTACGTTAAGCCGTCGGTCCCAGTTGTCATGAAGATCTTTCACCATCGCACGTCGTTACGGGGAGTCAGAACCCTCCAATAAACCGATACTTACTGGTCTAAACCATACAATATCGATTTCCCTTTGGGTTATGGCGGTCAGACTATGGAAAAGCTAATATTCTGTCATATATGGTTAGACTAGTATGCGGACCCAGGGCTTCTAGGCGTTGAAGTCTTGGATGCAACCGACATAACTCTAGGACGGTGATGATGTGATTTAATCATAGTACCGGAATTTATTAGAAGCCTCTATGTATCTTATACAATATAGAAAATAGTTGTAAAAAGAAGTGGAGCTACGAAACGCTACTACTACGCTTGTACATTATATTAGTTTGCGGTTTTTTCAGTCTGATATATTTCTTACTGAGAATTCTCAATACCATGTGGTTCAGTTAATGAGAATTTCAGTGAGGCTAGTTCGCAAAAGATAAACTCATTCCATTGGACTTATTATAAAGTTGGCATTAAAACAACACTGTTTTATGCCTAATAGGTAAATGAAACACAGTTTTTATGTTATTCTTCATTTTACTTGTTATTATACCTAAATCTTCTTCAAATAAATCACCTCAAAATGAAGCAGGAGCTTGTACATCGTACACCATAATGTGGTACAGGTATGACCTCATAAGTTACAACAGCTTCAATTAATGTGTAACATTCTAAACATAAGACTCCGTTCAATTCCTGAAACAAACAAAGTAGTTTGAATATTCGGCGAGGAGAGCACGAGAGAATTGTAGGAATTGAGAAGAGAAGTAAACAACACTTACACAGACTGGCGCTATCCATGATGTCAAAATATGGAGCTCCGAATCAGCTAGCTTGTCCAAAGAACGGACACGTGTTGCTGCCAAGGTACCGCAAAGGAAGAGTTAACATAACTGCAATCCTCACCACGGCTAGTTATTCTAAGTCCAGACATACTAATGTTACTAATAAAGGCTGGCTCATACTTTAGTCAACCCACGAGTCTTGATAACACGAAATAAACTTGTTTGGTCCACAAATGATTGTTCAAGTCAATATAAACGACAGTAAATTACTTATTTTCCAATAAAGAGATATGAGCATAGGTGAAAAAGCAATTTGACTGTTTTCATGTCAAAATAACTGACTACGTGACTACTCTGTGTAACTGACGTAAGACTAGAGAGGTTGAACTAATAAGGTTATATTTCTTTGCGTAAGACATTACATAATTATGCCAGTATAATAAAAATATGTTCCCATATTTTCGATAAGTACAAAACATTATTTCGTGGGTAATATGTTGCTAAAAGGATAAACATATTATTTATAGAAAATATCACCACAATACATTTTTCAAAATATCATGAGATTTTGGGTTATTTTGCTTATTAGAACTTTTGTTATGTCACCCTGTTTTCACTATGAATGTATTTTTTCCCTATTAAAAGGGATTTGCAAGAAACTGTAAACATTTGGCGAAATATGCAAAATGAGTTTTTAATATGAAATGGCGATATCACGACCGGAACAACGCAGATACTATTAATTTTGAACTAAAAATCCCCGTTTTGCTTTAAATTAAATTTAATGTATATAAAATAATAAAATATAAGAAGATTTTCTAGATATGAATGGTTTAGAAGCAAACGTGCCACAAAATAGCCCAGTTTTGGTCATTCTCCTTTGAAACATTCGAATTTTACTGTGCTCTGTCTCTTTCACATGCATATAAAAAGTGAGTGAAAAAACAAACCCCTTCGAATTCGAAATTCGATTTTGGAATTCGACCTCAAAGAAAACACCTTCGGAAACGCAAAAAAAAAGATATCTGTAATAAAGAAATTACTTTTTTTTATATGCTATTGTTTACATGTTTAATTTATTATTGGATTTTAATAAAAATAAGTCTAATTAAAAGTATAAAATTTGTATCTAACCAATACATTTTTATTTAGAATTACAACAATGATACATTTGAAAAATAAACATCAGGGACGCGGTATTAAAACGCGATTTTAAAAAGTAGCAGGAATAAAAATTTCGCTGATGCTATCAGCATCAGCGAAATATATATAATAGGTATAGCGTAACGTGTTAAATTATATTAATATATAAAATAATCTAAAAGATGAGTGAAACTAGCGATGATGACTGTACTTTAACACCAGAAGAGTTAAATCAAAAAGTGATTATGCAGAATTCAATCTATTCCTGTTCATTTCTATGTCTCCTAAGTAATATGTGTTCTCACTGCTGTGGTGAAAAGTTATGTGTGCTACACGAGAGCAAAGTTTTTTGTATCTCGTGCTGTTGAGTCCCTCACCACGCTCAGGATTCTAACTTTGATTCACTCGCTACGCTCGTGAATCAATCATAGAATCCTTCGCTTGCTCGGGACTCAAAATCAGCACTCGAAACAAAAAACAACTTTGCTCTCTTGTTGCACAAATAACTATTCAAATAAGGAAACAATTCAACTAGTCGAATCAACCGCATTCTTAGGTCTAACTTTAGATAGTAAGCTTCAGTGGGGCGCCCAAATATCCTGCCTCGCAGTAAAACTTAGTTCTGCAGCGTTTGCAGTTAGAAAAGTTAGGGAATTTACAGATATAGATACTGCTAGACTAGTTTACTTTAGTTATTTTCACAGCGTAATGTCTTACGGAATAATGTTATGGGATACAGCTGCTGATATACAGACTTTTTTGTCATTCAAAAGAGGGCCATACGTGCAATTTATAAGTTAGGTGCTAGAGATTCTTTACGTGATAAATTTAAAGAAGTAGATATATTGACAGTTGCATCGCAATATATATATGCTAACTTAATGTACATTAAGAAAAACTTAATTCTATACCGCAAAAATAGTGATTTGCACAAAGTGAACACAAGGAATAAGTATAAACTGGTGGGAACTAACTACCGTCTACATAAAGTTCAGAACTTATTTGCGGGGATTGGTATACGATTTTTCAACAAATTGCCTCTTGAAATAATGAATTTACCCATGCACAAATACAAACGGACAATTAGGAACTTTCTTTTACAAAGGGGTTATTACACTATTAAGAAATTTTTAAATGATAAGACACCGTGGGGATAGGCTTAGGCTTGTTTAACTCACAATTATTTTATTTACATGTTAAGTGGAGGTGCCTCGTGAACACATGATTTTTGCAGGATTTGGATATTTTTATGATTTGTTGAATGTAGTTTAACATTATTTATCCCTGATCATATCATTGTTCACTTGTCACCTTCACAAAATTCTTTCTACATTTGCATTCCTTCACGCGTTTCACTAATTTATGTTAATAATAACGATCTGGAAAATGGAGGTAATTGGCGGTCATGGTCAGTATACCAATAGATTGTTTCTTACTGCTGGTTCGTATACCGTTGTCATCATGCTCACTAAAATGTCATTTCTTGTGGTGGCGTCGTGTGTCGGGTTATCCCTGTCCCTCTAATATGGCGAGAGGGATGATGGCTGGCACATGCGTCATACTCGTGAACGGGTGCTACTTGCGATGACTGGTCGATGACGGTCTTGCGGGCTGGTATTAGATTTCCATCATGGTTCTGATCACTTTCGCAGATTGCCTGCATTATTAGGTATATATAATGTAAGTGGATGCTCCTTTTTGACCATGTCTATTCTGAGGAGGCTAACCAAATGAACATCAAAAGTATTATGCTTGAGTATTATTATGTACAGTAAATATATACAAGTGATATAGAAGGTGTAACAGTTGCAGCACCTTACAAAATGTAAATTATGTGTATTATGCAAAACCTGGCGATGAAAAAGAGTGACCGTGAGTTTTATTGCCCGTTCTTTCTCATGGTTCTACCTATTGCTTTGCAAATGTGGCAGTAAATGTAAATGTAGAGTCTATAAGTAATTATTTTATAAATTTATTATTTTGACGTTCATAAGCGTCACATTGTGACCCAAATGAATAAAGGATTTTGAATTTGAATTTGAATTTGATCCTCAGCTACCCCGGACACACATCTCTGACTTTTCGAAGTTATGTGCGCCTCAAAAATGTTAATTATCGCTTGCTTAATAAAGTACCCGGTAGATGGTAACAGGCCCCCTGTTACATTGGGACCAAAACAAAACTGGCGAAGTGTGGGTGTGTAAATAATACACCTCTGCCTATCCCTTCAGGGATATAGGCGGGATGTTATGTTATGTGCCATTTCAAAACAATTTTAAAATTTAACTTCCTACTTTAGAAGATTTTTTCGTGATTTATTTTGGTTTCATAGCTATTCAATTTAATTTTAAATGTTCCACTATTATTTGACCACAATTGTAAACAGCGGATATTTCAATGAGTAACAAATGCATAAACAAGCAATTGAAAGTTTTATTGCTGTCCATGTGTTTTACATTTTGTTACATAAACGTGTTTGGGTGAATAATTACTTGTAGAAGCATTGGGTTTGTCTGATAATACACATTATTTCACACTAAAATAATATTTACTGCACGTTTTATAAAATAAGTCGGTAATCGTATTATGTATTTGTCAACTCAAATACCTATTTATAAAATGACTTAAAATTCGATATAATATTAAAGAAAAGAAAAAGAAAAGAAAACGTTTATTTTGTCCTTACATGACACTTTTGTACACTAAATTCTCATACAAAGAGAGAGAAAAAAAAAGTAACAAAAATAATATAAGAACATCATTAGTGAGGCCAAAATTGGATCCTGCCTCAGCGAATGCTGCGACAAACTTTGCCGTAGCGCTGGTATTCTGGCAAGTATTATTTGTAAATGGTGGCTTTATTTCTGAAAGCCGTCTCGTCCAGGCAAGCTTTCATATGATATAAGTAAATCAGATCATTATCAGACCGCCTTTCACATGCCATTGCAGGACATAGTTCTCTCCTAATTTACTTCATGATAGCATTGTGAGTCAAGATTGTAATTGAGAGTAGGACGATTTGGCCTACTCTCGCTCTTGTCTCAAGACTAGACTCGTAGGTATTAGGGTCGATGACGGGTTTGTCGTCTCTTTTCAAAGTTTTTCTAAATCGCCTGCTATGACACGCATCCGCACGGCTTATAATGAAGAAATGATACTTTGTATTCGTCAGGCAGCGATAGCCTAGTGGAGATACCAACGGACTGCCATGCAGAGGGTATCGGGTTCGAATCCGCGGCACGCACTAATGACTTTTCTAACTAGATATAACAGAATATTATTTTTTTTATTTAAAAAATTTATATACACGGAGCGTATAAAGGCGGACTAAATGCCGTAGGCATTCTCTCCCAGTCTACCTTAGAGTGGTGCAGAGATTAAAAGTGGGTGTATTCCAGAATTATGTGAAGAAAGACCTTTTTAGCATAGATCTAGTACACAAATACATAGTTTAAAATACATACATACATTTGATACTACAAGATTATAAAATAATTATATAAAATAAATAATAATTATATCTAAACTATACATATCTAAGAATAACAATATTAAATATATAATTATATACATAAATATCTATATATTTATATACATATACAAATTATTCAGATTCTTCTGCCAACTTTTATCAAAATATCAACTTTTCCACAGAGCGACTGCTTGTCTGACCTCCGCAACCCGAAGGGATAACGATATTCCATTGTTTAGACCAGTATCAGTTTATTTGAGGGTACTGACTCCCCGTAATGACTGTCAAAGATCTTCATGACAGCTGGGACCGATGGTTTAACGTGCTCTGCGAGGCACGTGGCAAGCGATAATTAACAATTTAATACACACATAACCTTGAAAAGTCAGAGGTGTGTGCCCGGGGTAACTGGGGATCAAACCCGTGACCATCGTCTCGGCAGTCCGTTACGTACACCACTGGGCTATCACCGCTTAAAAACGGAGGTATTAATTTCGTGACTTAACTAAGCCAGACTTAATTTGTGACTTTCCAACGGTTAGAAAAAATTCTATCAATTTAAGCTAAAATTAAAGTTCATTACGTGTCTTCAACTTCAATTATTTTAGCTGGTAACTTTAAAATTAAAATGTCTATTGACTACTGTGTAAAGCTAGATATTAATTCAAGTTAAGTTAGCAAAAATTGTCTTTACGTGATATATTATGATAATTTTCGGAATCAACCCGTCTGGCTAGCGTAGCATAATAGATATTTAAACTTTCGCGGTTTGTACATACAAACATAGACTCACGCCTTTTTTTTTTCTTTTATTACTGCCGAATAAATTGACTCCATGCTGCCTGATGTTAAGCAGTCATTGAAGTCCCATAGTGATGGCAATCATCCCAGCAGCCAGCATGGCATTATGGCATGATGGCCCTCACCTTGACGGCCTTGAGAAAAGCTTTTTCACGCCCCGCTTAAAGGACCCAGGATCATAAGTGGAAGGAAACACGTGGGCCGTGGGCTGGTAAAGAGTTCCACATCTTAATGGTACGGCAGAGATAAGAGGCGCCGAACCGTTTAGTGTGTGACGGTATCTGTTCTACCGTGTAAGAGTGGCACCTTAATCCAGCACGTGTCGTTCGGGATAGGAAAGGAGAGGGTGGGATTAGTTGAAAGAGCTCTTCGGAGCCCTCACCGTGATAAATGCGATAGAAGACAGCCATTGAGACCACGCCTCTGCGTAATTGCAGTGACTCAAGAGTCTTAGTGGCCTCTGGATCCCCAATGATACGAACATCACGCCGCTGCAACCTATCGAGGGCGTCCAATAAGTACTGAGCGGAGCCATTCCAAAGGTGAGAGCAGTATTCCACGCAGGAGTGAACCTGGGTCTTGTATAACAGATACAACTGCTCCGGCGTGAAAAACCTCCTCACTTTGTTCAGGACTCCAAGTTTCTGAGATGCGGATTTGATGACACCCTCGATGTAGTTTTTCTCGTTGAGATTTCTGCGTATGTCCATACCCAGGATATTGAGGCTGTTTTGAATCGGTAGTGGAGTGTCCAGAAGAGAGGGATGGGGAAGGAATGGAGATACTTTAGCTGAGAATGCGCACACCTATGTTTTGTTGGCGTTGAACTGGACCAGGTTCTCATCACCCCAATGCGAGATGCAATTCAAAACCCAGTCATGCTCAGCAACAAGTGTTCGCCTATACTCCTCTGTATCGGCTTGCTTAGCCGCAGGGTTTCCGAGATATCGCCCATGTACAGTACTGTCATCTGCATAGCAATGTATGCCCCCAAAAGTAAGCATATCATTGATATGCAGAAGAAAAAGCGTGGGTGATAACACGGACCCCTGAGGCACAACAGCATTCACCTGGAGAAACTTCAATGACTCACCGTCACAAAGGACTTGGATACGGCGCTCATGCAGGAAGCTGGCAACCCAGTTGCACAATCGAGGCGGCAAGCCGTAGGCTGGAAGCTTGGAAAGAAGCGCATGATGCCAGACTCTATCGAAGGCGTTGGAGATGTGGAGACTAATAGCCAACGACTCCCCATGCCTGTCCATCGCCTCACCCCAAAGGTGAGTGTTATACGCTAGAAGATCACCCGTTGATCGTTTCGGTCTGAAGCCATACTGACGATCACTGATTAGAGAGTGATTTTCTAGGTAGCGAATGAGTTGGTTGTTGATTATTCATTCAAACACCTTGCAGAGGATAGGGGTGATAGCAATGGGTCGATAGTTGCCCGGATCAGAACGATCCCCTTTTTTGGGAATCAGTTGTACGTTTGCCTCTTTCCAAGCCTGCGGCACTACGCCGGAGGCATATGATAGGCGATACAGGCGTGTAAGCATTGGAGACAACTCGGCTGCGCATTTCCTAAGCACAACCGCTGGAATTCCGTCAGGTGCACTGGCTTTCCGGACATCGAGAGATCGCAGTGTCACGCAAACATCACATTGCCTGATTTTAATATCAGGCATGGAGTGGCCGCAGTAGGCAATCGAAGGCGTCTGGGCACTACGATCATCGATTCCCATAAGCAAATACTAGGCATGCCTTTTAAGTTCTGTCGTTTCCATTTTTCTCTGAATTCTACGAATTTGGAACTGTTCTATATTTAAATGTGTTTAAATTTTAAATCTCAAAACAGTTGAAAGTATTAGGATTAATGCTATTGTTTAGTCACAGCCTCGATTGGAATCTGTCAGGTTACGTACGAAAATTAATCTTTCAAAAGAAAATGTTCGTGCAATAATTTTCTTAAGCTTTAAAAGAGGCCTGACAGGGCTTCCGTGTTTTGAAGAGCTAACATCTGTGTTCAGTGATGAAACCCCATGTCTGCGGCCTTTCGCACGCTGGTATTTACAATTCCAGCGTGGACATACTGGTGTTAGTGACAAATCTCGCGATGGACGCCCAAAATCTGCCTTCACTGAAGATAATATCATTGCTGTGAGACAACTAATTCTCGAAGATCGTCATGTGACGTATCGAGAGATAGAAGCTCTATTTGGCTTTTCAGGGACAACCATTCAAAAGATCTTGCATGAAGTGCTTGGTGTGAGAAAGCTAGTTTGCCGTTGGATACCGCATCTACTTTCCGACGATCACAAGGCGGCCTGCGTCTGATGGTGTAAGAAAACTCTGCAAAGATTCAACCGAGGAGAGTCAAATCACGTTTACGACATCGTCACATCGTCAGTGGTGACGAATCTTGGATCTATGCCTAAGATCCTGATTCCAAACAACAATCTACAATCTGGGTCTTTCAGGACGAGCCAAAGCCGACTAAAGTTGTACGTTCTCGAATCACTTCAAAGAAGATGGTGGCCACGTTCGTTGGAAAATCAGCCATGTTGCGACTATTGCACTTGAAGACAGTAGAACGGTTAACGGAGAGTGGTATACCACAGTTTGGTTACCACAAGTCACCGCCGAAGATCGAAAATCTAACTCAAAGCGACGCATCATCCTGCACCACGACCACGCAAGCTCACACAGCGCTCGTCAAACGATTGAGTATTTGAAGCAGGAAAAAGTAGAAATTCTTGACCATCCTCCATACAGTCCTGACGTAAGCCCTGACGATTTCTTTACATTTCCTAAAATTAAGAAAACTCTTCATGGTCAAAGGTTCCAGTCCGGTGAAGAAGCAGCTGACGCTTTCAAGTCAGCCATTTTGAACACTCCCACTTTAGAGTGGAATAAATGTTATAATAACTAGTTTGAGCGAATGGAAAAGTGTATTAAGCTACGTGATGAATACTTTGAAAAACAATAAAAAGTACTATAAGGTTCTAGTTGTGTTTTTAGGGTTCCGTACCTCGAAAGGAAAAAAACGGAACCCTTATAGGATCACTTTGTTGTCCGTCCGTCTGTCAAGACCTTTTTTCTCAGTAATGCGTGGAGGTATCAAACTGAAATTTATACTAAATACTCAAATCTACGGTTCCGTAGAGCTGTAAAAAAATCAAACTTCAAATCCAACGCAATCAAAAGATAAAGCCGTTTATGCTGCAAATTGCAGCATATTTTCAAACTCGCATTGGAATGAAAACCTACAGGGTATTTCCCGTGTACTCAGAATCTTGAAATTTGGTACGAAGTAACGTCTTATATCACATATAAAGGAAAAATTGCGAAAACCGTAAATTATTAGTTACAGCATATAAAAAAATATATTTTTAATAAATTTAAAATTACTACCCCTTTCTCTTGAACGCGTGGAGGTATTAAATTGAAATTCATATCAAATACTCAGGTATATAATACCGTTAGGCTGCAACAAAATCAAGCTTCTATGTCAACGCCATCAAAAGAAAGAGCAATATAAGTATATTTTCAAACTCGCACCTACTCGCAAGTGAATCAAAACCTACAGGGTACTTCGCGTGAACTCAGAATCTTTAAATTTGGTACGAAGCAACGCCTTATAGCACATATAAAGTAAAAATTGCGAAAACCGTAAATTTTTTGTTACGTCATTTATGAAAAATATTTTTTATAAATTTAAAGTTACCACCCCTTTCTCTTGAACGCGTGGAGGTATTAAATTGAAATTCATATCAAATACTCAAGTATATAACACCGTTAGGCTGCAACAAAATCAAGCTTCTATGTCAACGCAATCAAAAGAAAGAGCAATATGAGCATATTTTCAAACTCGCGCCTACTCGCAAGTGAATCAATACCTACAGGGTACTTCCCGTGAACTCAGAATCTTGAAATTTGTTACGAAGCAACGTCTTATGTCACTTATAAAGGAAAAATTGCGAAAACTGTATTTTTTTAGTTACAGCATATACAACAATATTTTTAATAAATTTAAAGTTATTACCCCTTTTTCTTGAATGCGTGGAGGTATTAAATTGAAATTCATATCAAATAATCAGGTATATAACATCGTTCCCCTCCGTGGGATCTCCACCTTGTCGTGGTGGGGGGGCTCAGTAACCGTGGATTGGTTACCCGCGGTGAAGCTAAGAGGGATCCAGGAGGGGACACTCCGCGTGGGCTTGACGGGGCCTGCGCAGGATGCGTCCAACGGTGCGGGTGCGGGGGACAGTTCTGTCTGTCCCTCGCAGTCGGGCGTGGTCGCGGGAGGAGAGGCGTGTCGGTGTTGCGTTGCCGGGCGCCCCATCTCCCGCGACCAAATGGGGGCGCACCATTCGATGCGTCGCGGTGGGGCCGCAGAGGAAGAGGAGATGCGGTGTTTCAATAATAATAATAATAATATATTTATTTGCATAAAAACATGGTATTACAGATGGTAAAAGATATATGAGTCCTTACATGTTTAGCTACATATATAGCATGCAAATATTTACAAGAAATATTTAATGTTTATATTCAAAAAATTCTTTAATGCTGTAGAAATTGTGTTGAATCAACCAAGCTTGTAGCTTACGTTTAAATAAATGTGTATTATATTGTTTTAGCGAATGAGGAATTTTGTTGTTAATACGTACACACATTGCTAAGCAATTCTTATTATATTTTGTTGATCTTGGGATATCATTCATTATAAGCCTGTTTGGATCACGCCGATTTCTACAACTTACGTCATTTACTGTCTTAAAATAATCTTTATGCTTTTTTACAAACATACAAATTTCGTAAATATACAGCGATGGTAGTGGTAACAAACCAATATTTTTAAATATAGGCCTACAAGAATCGTCAGGTTGGATACCGTATATAGCCCTAAGACATTTCTTTTGCGCTACGAAAGCTCTATTTGAATCTGTGCTATTTCCTCACATAATAAGACCATAACGAAGAACAGATTCTACATATGCGCGGTACGATATAATAGCTGTTTTTGTATTAGTTACTTTTTAATATGTTTTAAAGCATATACAAATTTATTAGTTTTGCTTGATATATTGTCAAGGTTTGGTTTCCAGTTTAGGTCCTCGTCTATCGTTACTCCTAAAAAATTTGTTTGTGTTGCTTGTTTAATTTTTGGAATGTTTAATGTCAGATTGTATTTATTATTATAGCATTTATTAAATTGTATATATAGTGATTTGTCCAAGTTTATTTTTAAATTATGCAATGTCAACCAGTCTATAAGTTTGTCAATAGTATTATTAATGTCAAATTCGTGATCATGTACGGTATTTATTTTTTTATTTGTAGTCACCACAATAGATATATCATCGGCAAATAAGACACACTTGTGGTTTGTTATATTTATTATGTCGTTTATATATAATACAAATAGAATTGGGCCGAGAACGCTTCCTTGCGGTATACCATGTTTGTTAATTTGGTTTTCAGACAAATGCGGTGTCATATTACGATCTTTATCAATTTTATTAATAACAACCCTTTGTTGTCTATTGCTAAGGAACGAATTTATCCATTCTAGTGCTATGCCTCGAATTCCAAGTCTTTCCAGTTTTATCAGAAGAGTGCTATGCGAGACGAGATCAAAAGCCTTGGCGTATCCAAGGCTTTTGATCTCGTCTCAAAGAATAATCAAAATAATCAAAGAATAATCCCGTAGTAAAGTGATTATTGTTAACACCTGTTAATATTTCCGTTAGAAGTGTTAATTTTGCAAGCGTTGTGGATTTTTGTTTTTGAAATCCGTACTGGGGGGCGATCGTGCTAAACGTCAACGTATTTACGAAAACCAAACTTCAACCGAAAACGTCACGTTATGCACATTTCGTATTGTGCTAATTATTTGAACGTAAACGATTTGGTTTTTGTAGGGCAGATACGTTCAGTGACAGCTAGGTGACAGCGTGCGAGCGAACTCTCGTTGTTGCATGGTATCGCGCTATTATTTGACAACGTTTTAAACCAAAACCGTTACGTTCGCGGACGTCTCATACGTTGTCAAACCAAAAGTTCCTATCGACGAACTTTGCAAATATATAATATTTTAAATTTGAGAAAATTATTAAGATAATTTTGTATTATTTATCAATTTAGTGGCATATGCTTATAATACGTTTGATTGCAACTTAAAGTAGTGAACAACATTCTTTCATATAAGGCAATTTTTATAGATATCTCTTAAGTAAGGCGGCGATAGTCCAGTGGTGTACGTAACGGACTGCCGAGCCGAGATGATGGTCTCGGGTTCGATCCCCAGTTACCCCGGGCATACACCTATGACTTTTCGAAGTTATGTGTGTATTAAAAAAAAAAAAAAAAATTATTAATTATCGCTCGCTTAACAATGTGCCCGGTAGATGGCAATAGGCTCGCCCCCTATTACATTGGGACCGAAACATATCTGGCGAAATGTGGGTGTGTAATACACCTCTGCCTACCCCTTCGGGGATAAAAGGCGTGAAGATATGTTATCTCTTTGGTATAGCTATTGTTGCGGGAGAATTCATTATTGCAAGATTGGCGTCAAGTTTGCTTGGCCCTATATTTATAACAATGTCTAGGAAGGCTTCTCATTAAAAAGGCTACATCTCGACGCGATGTCTTCCTAGACATCCGCTTTTGAAAGGCTGAAACAATATTATGGGGATATACGTATACCATACACATAATATTGTCACAGTTGTAGGTTCTTTGGATGGCTTAAGCCAAAAGACTGCCTACTCGGTCACTGCGCTCTCAGACGCCTGTAAGTATACAGCAAGTAGACGACTGATAAACGTTCATTTATAATTATTTTCCCTAAGTACCTAGATAGGTATTGTAATTATTTAATTTAACCAAGACACAGACAAAAGCGTAGTGCTCATCATACAAAGATTTGTCGTGTTAGGAATCTAACCCACTACCTCGGGTAACAGACCTAAGTCTTAGATTAGCGCTGGGTGGCAGCGAGTAGAATGTGCGTGCGTGGGAAGCGCAATGCGGTGCCGACACAGAATTGTAAATTTCATGTAATCTGTGGGTGCCTAATAGTTCAATGAGTCGGTCAGAGCCTAGTCTCTGGCCAGCCTATTTTGACTAGTTGGTTCAGGGCTCTTAAATTTGGCTTGCTTTGGCCGATCAGCGAAGGGAAGGCCACAGGAGCTATTCGCTTGGTGAAATTTCAAAGGCATAATCACGGAAAAACCTGCCCCGGGTCTTTGTTGCCACGAGCCCCGCCATGACAAAACATCACTGTTGCCCACTTTGTATATATAGTAAAAGTAATAAGCCTTGGAGTCTGTTAAGAGAATAATTATCTATCTAATAAGTTCGCCCATCAAGTACCACGTGCCCATACTAGTATGAGAGTGGTTAGGGTAGGTGCCGCCTTTCGTCCTTAGTGACCATTTAGACCCAGTGAATTTCTAAGTGAATTGTAAGAAAATATCCGTGAAGAAGAGAAACATAAGAATAAATTAATTCTCTGTGACACCTGGCGGTGTGGTCCCAAACTAGGCACAACCTAGTGGCATGGTAGTCAGACAATTGATCAATATATATAAATATTGCTTTTATACACATACGAGTTATGGTAATTTGCTCATCGCACAACGAGTTCTCCTTGGTGGTAATCAAACCCATGACTTTCGTCTTATTGGTCTAGTGGTACCTAACCATGACTGGGTTAGGTACCACTAGACAAATAAGCCGATCTACAAGGGAGGCTAACCACTGACTCAGCAGGATGTGATACAAGTGTGTGAGCTAACATAAGCGTACTTTCTAATCGGGTATCGAGTCCAACATCTGATGATCCAGTGTTACCCAGACTACCGCTGGCCCACTTCTATAGATAGTTAAAGGAATAGAGTAGGTATGTATATTAAAAGGCAAGCTCCAATTTCACATTTCGATTTTATTTATTCAGTGTGTTGAGATGATGAAATCTGATACAAAATATAATTTTAAGTAGAGTCGAAACAAACAACATCTGTAAGGCCATTGTTACAACGTGAACTTCACAGTAATAATTATGTTTTTGGTTTGGTTTACAATACTTTAGTAAACTAATTAATAGTATATTCTTGTTTAATGTCCAAGAAGTGATGATGGTCTCGATTTGGCTCATAGCAAATTGCTCATTTTTGTTAACTGCAATTATGTCTATGTGGTTGTGCTGACGAGCGGCTTATTATTTTGCTTACTCCTCGGCTACTGTGAACAAAATTAAAACATTAATTATTCAGTAATTATTTACTCAAATATAAGTCCTAACAAAATTACTAAACCCGCTGACATTTAACTAAGATTAATATTGTTCTCATACGTGCGCTATATCTTGTGTTTGAGTATAATACATTATTTTGTTGGGTATTTACGCATATTATGAGACAAGTTCAGAAAGAGAGTAAATACTGTAGGATCTTACGTAATGATAATTGAAATGCGTACCTGAAAAGTTAGAAAGTCAGCCAAATTCAAATTCTCCAGCTTTTCGTCTATCTCTTCTTTTATAGAAAGGATGACTATTATGCCAAACGCTGACAATTTGGGGTTTGTTTAGCATCTTTCTCTGCTCTATATATTATCCCAAATCTGAAAAATAGGTGTTGTTTATTGTAACGATCATATAAAATTCGTATTGGGCTCGACAAATAGCAGAAGAAGCTGCAATTGCAGTAATGTTGTAATGCATCATCAATTGAATTCACCTTCGTTACTCTAGTGAAATAAAAACCACTTTAACATGACCAAGTGTGATCATTAATTATTTTTTGCATAAATCACTTATTACAGTAAACAATATTTCGATACTTACCGTATAAATGTAATAAAATTATTTCATGATTTTATATTATAATATTTATTGACATTCAATGACATTAATTGTCTTTTTAAAATAGTGCTTGCACATGGCGCGATGTCGCTACAGCCTCTTTAGTATAAGAATAGTACTTACTATTTTCAAAAACCGGTGTCAAGCACTAAACGTTTGACGTAAGCCCAACGTAAGGGTTTCGTCTACGGTTCGAACGCTCAATACAATTAGCACGATACCATGTTTGACATCAGCCAAACTAAAACCAAACGTTCACCAAATACGTTACGTTGTCAACGTTTGAACTTTTGAAAATAGCACGATTAGCCCCCAGGTCTGTATGGATTATATTAAATTTATTGCAGTACGTTATAAGCCTTTTAAGCATGCATTTCTCATATATTTTTGATATAATTGGTATTAATGTTATCGGGCGATAAATATTTATATTACTACGTTCTCCCTTTTTGAAAAGGGGCTTAATCATGGACGATTTTAAGGCGTCTGGAAACGTTCCAGTCGAGAATGATAAATTAATTAAGAATGTTACTACTTTAATAAGTTCATCGGAGCATGATTTAAGGATTTTAGTATTTATTTCATCATAGCCTTCCGAAAAAGTATTTTTCAATGAATTTATTTCGAGTTTGACTTCATTTTCCGACATTGGCAAAATGAACATTAAATGAACGTTTTGGCTCTGAGTTCTACTATCATAAGTTTGTATTTTGTATTGCGTCGCTTCTTGATTCAGATTGATGTAATGGTTATTAAATGCCGATGCGATATCAGTCGGTTTTGTCAGTATTACATCGTTTATTTTTAGAATATCAATACTGTACCTGAGATTATATGCATTAATTTCATTTTTTATTACTGACCATGTGGCTTTACATTTATTGTCACTTTTCGCTATAAGTTTTATATTTGAGTTCCTTTTTAAGTTATAAATACATTCTTTTTATTTCGTCTTATTGTAAGCATTTTTGTCTTTATAATATCTGTATCGTAGTTGACGTTTTGTGTTGCAGCTTAGTTTCAAGCCCTTGCTTATCCAGTTTTGCTTTATTTTATTGTTGACATTAACTTTTATTCGATTTTTTGGGAAACAAAGATGATAAAATAGACAAAAATGTTCATGGAAGTTCGTAAATGCCATATTTGCATCATTTTTATCGTAGACATCTGCCCATGATAACTGTTGTAGACATTCTTTAAATTTCTTTACGTTTTCAGTGTTAAAATCTCTTTTAAAAACATAGTAGTTTGATACTTTTTGTGTTTTGCACTTTAATGGAACGCTTAGCATTTGAGCAGTGTCATGGTCTGAAAGGTAAAGTGGTAATACTGATGCTGTGGCATTTGGAATATTACTTAATATATGGTCAATGCAGGAATGTTTTCGAGTTGGAACATCAATATGAATTTTTAATCTATGATTGTTTGATATAGCTTGTAATTCACTTGTAACAACACCTTTTTTTAAAGTATTAATGTTCAAGTCACCTGCTATAACTAGTTGTATTTTAAATCTGTACTTTCTCATAATATCATTTAGTAAATTGTTTAATTTTGTTAAAAATAACATTGGGTCTGATAAGGGAGTTCTATAGAGGCATATTATTATTATTTTATTAATCATAATTTCTATGCCACATGCTTCAAAACAATTTTGTGCGGCATGGTGTTTAATAAATAATAACTCTTTAACAGTAATATAATTTTTCAATAGAATGCATGTGCCACCCCTTTGTTTATCCCTGCTATAAGGAACTACCAAATTATACCCGGTGTTGCGTTGCCGTCCTCCCTATCCTCTGCGGCCGCTTGGCGTTTCGGCGGCGGAGCCCAACACCATCATCCGCCGCCAAGGGGGTTTTGTTCGGGGTCCGCCGGTTGCGATGTATGCTTGGGCGAAACCCGACCTTCCGACACACGGGTACATGAGGCACACGGGTTGGTTTTTAGTCAGTAAGAGTCTGATAGTCCCCTTCGCCCATCCCCCAGGGTGGAGGGACTCCATGAGGATTTTCCAACCCGAAACCAAAAAAATAAAAAAGGTATATAACATCGTTAGGCTGTAACAAAATCAAACTTCTATGTCTACGCAATCAAAAGAAAGAGCAATATAATCATATTTTCAAACTGGCGTCTACTCGCAAGGGAATCAAAACCTACAGGGTACTTCCCGTGAACTCAAAATCTTGAAATTTGGTACGAAGTAACGTCTTATAGTCCAGATAAAGGATGCGGATGGCTGAGGACTGTGTACTGTGGTGCGTGTTGGGAGAGGCCTATGTCCAGCAGTGGACTGCGATAGGCTGATTGAGATTTTAAATAACCCAGACGCTGCAAACGGCCATTGTGAATGTTTGCATTTCGAAATGTTCAATGTCAGAGTGATAACTGTATATAGGTCACCACAATGTCCAATTAATGTTGCAATAAAATGCATAAATACAACAATATACGGCAGCAACCTCAATAGGTATAATTCATGTTCTCGTCTGATTGTCGTGGGAGACTTCAATATTGATTTTAGAATGAATCCCCAATATGGAATTTTCACATATTTTTCATCTATAAACATGTTTCCGTAAATAAACACTAGCACAACACGAAGTAGTACATTTATAGATAACGTTTTTTCGAACTTCAATGTTCAATGTGGTACTTTCATACATTTTTCAGTCTCCATTAACAGATCTGGTTCAAATTTGATACTTAATTCCATACTTTTAAATTTTCATTTCCTTTATATGTTTTAAATTTACATAACTTAACATAACTTCACGCCTTTTTATCCCTGAAGGGGTAGGTAGAGGTCTATTACACACCCACACTTCGCCAGTTATGTTTCGGTCCCAATGTAATAGAGGGCGAGCCTATTGCCATCTACAGAGCACATTAATAAGCGAGCGATAATTAACATTTTAAATACACACATATGTAACTCCGAAAAGTCAGCGATTTGTGCCTGGGGTACCTGGGGATCGAACCCGAGATCATCGTCTCGGCAGTCCGTTACCTACACCACTGGGCTATCGCCCCTTAATTATTTTTGTTATTTATTTAAGAATATTGATGATTGTTTTATTTTATGTGTAAATAGTCACCCTAGTTTTATTTTCATCGCAAATAAATACTATAATTATTAAAAATACTTAATCAGTTAGATTAGTTAGCTTAGTAGTAAAGTAAATCAATAACTTTGATAAAAAATCTTACCATCATTCATCAGCAGACTTTTGCAAGGCTGCTGCAAGGCTGGTATAGGTATTTAAGTTATATTATAAAATAAGCGATAATGTTAATATAAAATAAAGGATGACTGATTACAAACGACAAAGACACCTTTCTCTTTAATTTATGCTCCTCCAGCTTTCCATACTGTAATGTTATGGATTTCATTTTGCAATAAAAATACCATAACTATGACTGGTGAACTTTTACTTATTTACCTACAGGTTTGTACGGAACCCTCGGTGCGCGAGTCCGACTCGCACTTGACCAGTTTTTTATTTTTTCTTCAAACGACAAAACTTAAAAGACATGCCTCGTTAAGGAGAGGCTTATGACCAGCAGAGGGCTCTAAAAGGCTGTATGATGAAATCGATGAACGCACAAGCATAATTTTTTTATTCCCTCAACTGCTACTGTAAATTCGGCAAACATTAAGTAACACTTTTGCCCAACCCGGGAATCGAACCCAGAACCGATCAGCAAACGCGTACGCTATCTATGGACCACAGAGGCAGTAAGCATAATAATATGTAAAAAAATAACATTCAGAACATCTTCCGCAACAAAATCTCAGCACACATGAAGAAAACAATCACATTAAAAGAAAATAAAGACATGAGCACACTATTTCAGGGCCCGGTTATCCGGATTACGAGTAATATCAAATATTATTTTCCGGTAGACACATACCCGGCTATTTCGGGTTAAAGTAATTGGAAATCCTACCCGGACAGGTACATCCGTGTATTATATATCAGCGAAGCGTAAACTCAACATATCCGGGATGCCGTAACGTTTATCCGGGCACTTAGGTATTTTGAGATTTCTCTCCTTTTTTTCTTGTAAACAGATTTGTTGCTAAGGTTTTTTCAAATATTAGTTGGATATAGCACACTATTTGCGTTATTTAGAAGTGGACGTCGGCTACCGGTAGAGTGACGATACACGCAAAGTAGCTGGCCGCGACTGGACACGAAAAGCCAAAAATCAGACTCTGTAGCGTGCCATTGGAAATGCCTTTACCCAGCAGTGTACTATGACAGGCTGATTACGATGACGATGACGTTAGGTATATAAAAAGTTTGAAGCTCCCCAGTGATTTCCACCCACTTTAAAGCATCCATCGAATTGAAATGACACTTCGTGCACATTAACACAAGGACTGGTGCAAATAGGATTATTTCGAAAAATAAACAAAGAAAAATTACAATATAAAGAATAGTTAAAAAAAAAACAAAATATATGCTTGAAAAATAAAAATAACAAAATAACAATTTTACAGTTTTTTTTACTAAACAAGCATGGGATGTTCCCATTCACACAAAAAGCACCACACGCTTATTTACGATAATATTATTATTACATACTAAGACTGTTACTATGCCTAAAATCTCATTACAAAATAACTTATATCCAGCAAGCGGTAATAATCTAGACACTTCTAAACGACCTTAAATCGAAACTCACGATATCAAGATGAGACACATCTTTTATCCTTCAAGCTTATAGGAGCATAAAAATATGCATGAAACTTCGTCATAATAAATTAGTCGCTTCCTTCGCCGACTAAGTAAACCTTTACGGCCCGGCTACAGCCTACAGCAGTGGCGGCAGCGGCGAGCGATTTCGGTGTATGTACATGGCTCGTTTACTCCGAGGCGCCATGGGTCGCCGCGGCGTAGCAAAGCGCGCCATGTACATCGAATACGCTCGGCGCTACCGCCGCCGGTGTAGGCTGTTATAGCCGGGCCGTTACGGTAGCACAAACGGCAGCGACGGGCGCCAGTGGCAAGCGATTTCGATGTACTTAGCGGCCCGGTCACGACCACGTCACGACCTACAGCAGTGGGCGGCAGCGAAAAGCGATTTCGATGTACATCGCGCTTTACTCCGCCGCAGTCACACGCCGTGGCTGACGACGATGGCCGACGACCGCCCGCCACTGCTGGTCGAGACCGGGCCGGCCGAGCCAAGAAGTGTAGCGGAGAGCGACAGCGGCAGCGATTTCAAAGACCATGGCGCGTTCTACTGTGACGCGACATCGGCCGCGGCGGATTAAAGCGAGGCATGTACATCAAAATCCCTGCCGCCCGCCACTGCGTTTAGTGCCTTGGCCTTTGCCAACTAATATAAGAAGTTAATAATCTCACGGGACCAGAAAATTAAAGTAACTTCATGACTCCTTTATTTTTCATCCTTAGATTGCGAAGTTCAATCTTAGTTTCACAACTTTCATTACAGCATGTAAGCGTGATTCATTTTTATATCATTATGAGTTGCGCTATAATAAATTCAAACGGCTATGAGACGCAGGGACCGTGCTTTTCGGAAATACCGGAGAGATCGTTGTGATCTGAACTGGACCTCTTTTAAAACGGCTAGGAATCGGTGCAACCAGATGATACGCAATGCTAAACGCCGACACATTCTAGAAAATATTGAGTCGTCTTCACCTGCTAATATTTGGAAATTTTTGGGTACTCTTGGTATTGGGAAGCATCGGCATATGGACATGCCTAAAACTATTGGGCTAGATGACATCAATCGTCATTTTACTACTGCTAGCACTCTGGATGCCACTGCAAAGCGTTTAGTTTTGGACTATATGTCCGGATTATTGCGCCCCAATATCAATTCTTTCAAGTTTTCTCCAATTCCGTCGGATGAGATCAAAAAAGTGGTACTGTCTATCAAATCCAAGGCGGTGGGCTGTGACAACGTCAGTCGTCATATGGTCGCCGTCATCCTCGACTCTCTCCTTTTTCCACTCACCCATATCCTCAATTTTTCTTTGGAGTCCGGCCAGTTTCCATTATTGTGGCGCAAAGCTATAGTTCGGCCACTACCGAAGATTTCCAATCCCTCTCTTCCTTCCCATTTTAGACCCATTTCTATTCTCCCATTCCTGTCGAAGGTGCTTGAAGCATGCGTCCACAAACAACTGTCCGGGTTTGTTGCCGAAAATAATATTCTTTCGGGATTCAGACCCGGACATAGCACTGTCTCCGCACTGCTCAAATTAACTGGTGATGTCAGGTCGGGTGTGGAGGACTCCAAGGTCACAGTAATGGTCTTGGTGGACTTCTCAAACGCCTTCGGCGCTGTCAACCACGATATCCTTTTGTCCATCCTTTCCCACTTTATGATTTCCTCCGACGCTTTGGAATGGTTCTCTTCCTATCTTCGAGGACGTCAGCAGTCAGTCCGCGTGGATGAAACTTCATCAACCTGGCGAGACCTTGGCTCTGGCGTTCCTCAAGGCGGTATAATTTCTCCTCTTCTCTTTTCATTATTTATTAATCTTCTTACGTATGACCTTCGCTGTGCGTATCATCTGTACGCCGATGACCTACAGATCTACACCCAGGCAAGAGTAGAAAACCTTTTCACTGCCATAGACGAAGTCAACCGAGATTTAAACACATTAAAGGATTGGTCTGACAGATTCGGCATATCAGTAAATCCAACTAAATGCCAAGCCATCATGATAGGAAGCTCAAGGATGATGTGCAAAGTGAAATTAAATTCTCTGCCACCTATTACTTTCAACGGATCTAACATTCCCTTCAGCCCTAGTGTGAAAAATCTCGGTTTACACCTGGATACTACTCTTGACTGGCGTTCTCAAGTTGCGAGTGTCAGTCAGAAAGTCACGGGTTCCCTGCGGTCTCTCTATCGCCTTAAGAATTTCCTTCCAATCAAGACGAAAACAATGCTTGTGCAAACTTTAATTTTCCCTCTTATCGACTATGGTGATGTATGTTATCTCGATCTGAATGCAGATCTGCTCAATAAACTTGACCGACTTCTCAACAGTTGCATTCGGTTCATTTTCAATCTCCGTAAATACGACCATATTTCCTCTTACCGTGCCCAATTGCGATGGCTGCCTATCCGCCAACGGCGCAATTTGCGCACGTTAACGATGCTTTACTCTCTTTTAAACTCACCAAACGCTCCTTCTTATCTGACTCCTCACTTTCAATATCTCTGCAGTGAACATGACAAAAACCTTCGTTCCACAAATAATCTACTTCTGTTGGTTCCTTCCCATAGGTCCAAACTTGTCCATTCGTCTTTTAACATCCAGGCTATTCATCTGTGGAATTCACTCCCTCCAGAGATCAGGATGTCTTCGTCTCGTGAACGTTTTAAGGCTAGAGTACGTAGGCGATACATGGAACAGTTGACAGAATCACAACAGTAGGCATATTTGTATATAAGTTATTTTATATATATTTGTACATAATATTAAGTAACGTATGTATTTATAGCTATGTATTTATTTGTGTAGTTTAAATTCGTATATATATTATAATTATATGTATTTATTATATGATTTTATTATATTGTTCGTTATATTATTAGTTTCCTATATAACGTTACATATTTCATATTTATTAATTAACTTTACGTTTTTCTTATGCACCTACTATGATTGTCTCTGCACCACCCAAAGGTTGACTGGTAGAGAATGCCAATGGCATTAAGTCCGCCTTTGTGCAATAATTTTAAATTATGTGCAAGAAGTTTTAAAATAAAAAATAATAACTTGCTCTGAAATACAAACTTGTAGACATCGAGGTACCGTACTACAGGTATGTGGCAGAGCCAATTCTCGAAAATCGCCATGTCACATTGTACTGGGATCGATCTATCGTCACAGACAGGACTGTTGTAGCCAACAAACCTGATATTGTGGTGATAGATCGATCAGAGCGCCTCGCAATAATTGTTGATGTCACCATTCCTCATGACGAGAATCTCGTGAAAGCCGAGAAAGACAAACAGATTAATATCTGGACTTGGCTCACGAGATTGTCGACATGTGGGATGTGGACTCGGCAATTATTGTGCCGATAGTTGTGACGGTTAATGGTCTAATAGCCAAGAGCCTCGATCGTCACCTTAAGAGGCTCGCGTTGGGTGCTTGGGTCAAGGGTCTGATGCAAAAGGCAGTTCTTCTCGACACGGCACGTATTGTGAGGAAGTTCCTGTCTCTGGAGCCCTAACCACCGGCAGCTTGGACCCTGTGCCCGTTGCTGGTGGGATCCCACAGTTTTTTTATATTTTAAATGTATTTTTTTTTTTTGTTAGTGATATATTTAAAAAAGTAAATTAAATTTGAGTAATGATGAATACATGAGTAATAATAATATTTTTTTCGTTTTTATAAAACATATTAAGAAAGTGCTCCTTGGTCTCGCGGCATAAATGTGCGCGAGGGATTGGGAGGTCTCGGGTTCGATTCCCGGGTCGGGCAAAGTGTTATTGGGTTTTCCGTTAGGTAATTCTCAGTAGCAGCACGGAGTCTGGTAATGTGCCCGGTACGGCAATAGGCTCGCCCCCTATTACATGGGACCTAAAAATTCATGGTGAAATGTGGGTGTAATATTGCACCTCTGCCTACCTCTTCAAGGATACAGACGTGAGTCTATAAATAAAATAAAATAAAAAATATTAAGAAAGTATGTCAACGGGATCCTGCCTTTTCGCCGAATATTGTTTGGCCGATTATCACTTGCCAACCAACGTTTCGCCTATTGTTCACTTTGACGACTAACGATTGTCAATTTTTTGTATGACAACGTTTCATTTGGTAGATTTATTGTTAAGCTGATTATTGTAATGACAAAAAACGTTTGGGGCATTTATCTTTTGTAAAATTATTAGGCCAGACAACTTTTAGACGAATAACGTTTGGTCTGTTCAGGTGATGTTTCGGGAAGTTCAGGTGAAATCGAAAGGAATCGGTTAGGTTAGGTTAGGTTAGTATGCTTTTTTTTAATCGTGGAGGAAATCCTCATTGGACTATCCTCCGCCAGGGGTAGACGGCGGGGTGTGCCGGACTCCTACCAATAAAAAAAAAGAAAAAAAAAGAAAAAAGGTTAGGTTAGTATGCTGATAAACAATGCAAGTAAACTGAAACAATGGCTGGTTCGGTTAGGTTAGAACTGCGACCACAACGCACGAGCCGAGCGAGCGAAGCAAGCGTGCCACGGCAGCGGCCGGCGAAGTGCCAGAACCAAATCACTTTTATTTCACTACACAGGGCATTTAAATATGCTACATCGGTTAGGTTAGAACTGCGACTATAAAAGGAAGACCAAACGTAAAGTTGGCAACTGTGAGGTTGGGAAATAAAAACAAAATTATATCACAAGTTGGCAAATGATTATTCTGCGCAATAAAATTCTGCGAAACTTTAGTTGGCAAGTGATAATCGGCTGAACAATTTTCGGCGAAAAGGCAGAGATCCTATATCAACATTAATTAAAAACAGAACGTGCAACTGACTTGTGTCATATGTGATGTTGCCATTGAATCAAACCACTGACATGGGCCTCTTCTTACTATGAGAAGTTAAAAAAGTTAGTAGGTACCTATACCTTTTTACACATACAAGAAAGTATCTCGTAAAACTGTATGAAACTCGTGTGGGATTCCGACCGGGTTTTGACGATTTTCCATAAGTGGCATGCATAAATTAAATTCAAACGGTTGAAAAACGTCGAGTTCAATTTTAGTACCACAATTTAGAAAGAGCGATCGAACACAGCGATAGCCTATATAAGTATGTATTTGTATTAAAAAAAGGCAGCGATAGCCTAGTGGAGATACCAACAGACTGCCGACTGCTTCGTGGAAAAGCTAATATTTAGCTAAACCCGGTTGGAATAGTAAACGGACCCCAGGTTGAAACTGGGATAACGCTAAGATAAACGATAAGAGGATGATATATACCTATATGCGTATTTAATTGTTAATTATCATTAGTTGAAATTTCCTAAGCGTGAAGGAAAACATAGTGAGGAAACCTGCATGTTGGAGAGTTCTCCGCAATATTCTCGAAAGACATTTTAAGTCTGCCAACCAGCACTGGGCCAGCGTGGTGAACTATGGACTAAAACCTCTTATAGTGAGAAGAGCCCTGTGATCAGCAGTGGGCTAGTCTATAAACCTGGCTGATAATATTAGAATTGGACAGTAGGCTTTCCAAAAACCAGTAGTCTTGTACATATTTTCAACCGATTTGTTCTACATAACTAAGCATACAATCTTCGACATCACGATATATTTTTAGGGTTCCGTACCTCGAAATGAAAAAACGGAACCCTTATAGGATCACTTTGTTGTCCGTCCGTCTGTCAAGACCCTTTTTCTCAGGAATGCGTGGAGGTATCAGACTGAAATTTATAGTAAATACTGGAATCTACGGTTCTATAGAGCTGTAAAAAAATCAAACTTCTAATCCAACGCAATCAAAAGATACAGCCATATATGCTGCAAATTGCAGCATATTTTCAAACTCGTATTGGAATAAAAACCTACAGGGTACTTCCCGTGAACTCAGAATCTTGAAATTTGGTACGAAGCAACGTCTTATATCACTCATAAAGGAAAAATTGCGAAAACCGTAAATTTTTAGTTACAGCATATAAAAAAATATTTTTAATAAATTTAAAGTTACTACCCCTTTGTCTTGAACGCGTGGAGGTATTAAATTGAAATTCATATCAAATACTCATGTATATAACACCGAAAGGCTGCAACAAAATCAAGCTTCTATGTCAACGCAATCAAAAGAAAGAGCAATATAAGCATATTTTCAAACTCGCGACTACTCGCAAGGGAATCAAAACCTACAGGTGAACTCAAAATCTTGAAATTTTGTACGAAGCAACGTCTTATAGCCCAGATAAAGGATGTGGAAGGCTGAGGACCGTGTGCTGTGGTGCGTGTTGGGAGAGGCCTACGTCCAGCAGTAAGCTGCGATAGGCTGATTGAGATTGAGATTTCAAATAATTACATAGTCTTCAAACCTTTTTGCTAATTGTTCTGTACTTTATAAGTACTTTTGTAACATATTTCTAATAGTCACTAAAAACTTTGTAAATCAATTAACTTTTGATAAAAAATCTTACCATCATTCGTCAGCAGGCTTTAGCAAGCCTGCTGCAAGGCTTGTATAGGTATTTAAGTTATATTATAAAATAAGGGATTTATGTTAATATAAAATAAAGCATGACTGATTACAAACGACAAAGACCCCTTTTTCTTTAATTTATGCTCCTCCAGCTTTCCATACTGTAATGCTATGGATTTCATTTGGCAATAAAAATACCATAACTATGACTGGTGAACTTTTACTTATATACCTACAGGTTTGTACGGAACCCTCGGTGCGCGAGTCCGACTCGCACTTGACCGGTTTTTTTTTAACCCAAATACGCTTCTAACATATATGTTCATATTTTCCAACCGAATCACGTTTGGGTCGTCCTTTCGAGGGCGTTTAGCTAAAATGGCAGCCGAATATGAAACGGTACAGGATTTACAATGGGATATACATTTTTGTATAAGCCATATGGCGTTATTTAAGGACCAAATATTTTTCTCTTGTTAGGTTTTATTGTAAGGATTCCTAGTTTTTGTAAGTTGGGTTGCGTATTTTATCGGTTGTATTATAGCGGTTGTACTCACAGCGCCAAGTACAGTTGCAGTACTATTTTGACACTTATTTTCTAAACCATAAGGACGGTACAAGGGTCAAAGTGTCTTATGAATTGACGAGTACCCAGTTTTTACTAAGCAAGAAAAGTAGACGTGTATTTATCGGCCAAGATTAAGTGTGTGACAGGCTGATTGAAAAGTCTGTCATATTTAGTTGGACTAGTAAGCAGACCTCGGGCTCCAAGGTCTTGGATGCAACCGGGATAACGCTAGGAAGATGATGATGATGATAAAATGTACGACAAAGGTTTTGTCGGTACTAGGTAGTACTATAATTAAGTCTCATGTGCCTCAGACAAGACAAGTATGGGTATGTCTCAATAAGATTGTTTCAAGTTGACAAGCTTGAGTCATCGATGAGATGTCAAGTGCATAAGCACTTTATCGTTTGAATCTGCAGATATGTTGATAGCTGAGTAAAATGGATCTCTGCCTTTTCGCCGAAAATTGTTCAGCCGATTATCACTTGCCAACTAACGTTTCGCAGAATTTTATTTCGCAGAATAATCATTTGCCAACTTGTGATATAATTTTGTTTTTATTTCCCAACCTCACAGTTGCCAACTTAACGTTTGGTCTTCTTTTTACTGTCGCAGTTCTAACCTAACCGATGTAGCATATTTAAATGCCCTGTGTAGTGAAATAAAAGCGATTTGGTTCTGGCACTTTGCCGGCCGCTGTCGCGGCACACTCGCTTCGCTCGCTCGGCTCGTGCGTTGTGGTCGCAGTTCTAACCTAACCTAACCAGCCATTGTTTCAGTTGACGTGCATTGTTTATCAGCATACTAACCTAACCTAACCGATTCCTTTCGATTTCACCTGAACTGCCCGAAACATCACCTGAACAGACGAAACGTTATTCGTCTAAAAGTTGTCTGGCCTAATAATTTGACAAAAGATAAATGCCTCAAACGTTTTTTGTCATTACAATTGTCAACTTAAAAATAATTCTACCAAATAAAACGTTGTCATACGAAAAATTGACAATCGTTAGTCGTCAAAGTGAAAAATAGGCGAAACGTTGGTTGGCAAGTGATAATCGGCCAAATAATATTCGGTGAAAAGGCAGTATCCCGAGTAAAATATACATTTCATGTTATTAGCATTGCAAATGTGGAATTTTGTGAGGAAGTATGCATGAATGGATGTTTGTTACTCTTTCGCGCACAATTAACTGAACGTATTTATCAAAATTGTGCGTATACATCAAATAACAACTGGGCAAAATTGTGTCATAAAGTATCTCAATCCTCAGTTTAAGTTATTTATTTTTCAGAGCGCTGCTGTTAGGGAGTGTGTGTTTGATTACATATAAATGCTGCCAAGACGTCTGCATATGGCTTATCGTGTGAAAAAGATATCACATCTCATAAATCTATACGTGCTAACTCTACCAACCTAACTTCACACATCTCATTAAAAATATATCGTTTTGGCGGGGGCACTACCGTGCTACCAGATGGTTGACCCTTGTTTGGTATAACAACGTTTTGTCGATAATCACTCCGGCTAATTTTGGTTACAATAAAGTCATTTCATATAATTATTCATTTGACCGAATAATTAATTGGTAGATTTATATTTAGCATATTTATTTATTTGAAATAATGTCATTTGACCGTATTTTCAAATGCACTTATTTTATCTAAACTAATGTTTCACTAGACTTATAATGATTTCTTTGCTTTCGAGTGCCTCGGGTTAGGTGCGACTGTAATTCAAGTACTAATTAAATAGGTTATGTTAGGTTCTCTTTTGACCCTTAAACCGAAAATCCGTCAACTTCAGTTTATTAAACTAGTGTGAAGAATGAGGACTAAGTTGGTATTTTTGGGTTAGGGTTATCTATTCTGTGGTTAGGGGTCAAAAGAGAACCTAACATAACCTATTTCTTTAGTTCGTAGCACCTAACCCTAGGCACTAGCTGTTGATAATAATATTTAAATTTGCAAATATTAACAATGTTTTCTTTTCGGCATTACATTACACCAATGGAAGATTCGATAAAATACATGGTATACCACCTGAACATTACATCAAATGAACACTATACCTTTTGATCAATAGCGCAAAGTTGTCATCGCAAATAAATATTCGATGAAATGAAAATTATGTTAATCGAAATTATACAAATTAATTAATTTCTGAAACTTTCTTCGAATTAGTAATATTACATCAAAAGTTGTAATACCAAACAAGGGTGAACCTTCCCAGATAAGTGGTATGTTATTTACGTTCAAAATAAAATTACGCCATATTTAACTTGAACAGGTCAATTATGTTTCAAAACACGCTCCACTATTATTTATTGTGAGAAAATAATAACAGCAAAACTGTAGTCGAATATTAAGCTTTGAATAAAACGGACCTAATTATAACAATACAATCATGTTCTTTCGTTGCCTATTGCCTAACAATAATTATATTACTGTATTATTTTACGTTGAGGTTCTTGTTAATTAATATCCACTGTGATGCTTGAGATGGGTAATACATGGAACCCCTTTGTTGTGAGACATACGGGCTTTGCTAGCAACTTGTCCAACTTGTGGGTAGTAAATAATTATAGTGTCGTTTATTCACTCTGTGTGGAGACGGTTTAAGGCGAGGTTGCAGTACTTTTTAAGATTTTTGAACGTCTGATAGTCCCATGAACTATGATATTTTTAATGAATAAAAATTAAAGTATAAAAGTTGAACATACCTTCTAGTAAATCGTAAAGATAGAAACACGATTTGGAATGATTGGTTCGATAAAAAAAAATGTCAAACATGGCACTAAATCACAATTTTAAACGTGTACTGCTTAGAGATTCCATAATGAATTTATATGAAAGTATTATCAATAGAAACAGCTCTTTATTTTAAAATAAATGGTAAAAACAGATTTCGTAATTTCGTTATCATTTTTCTCCAAGAAAAAAAATAGTCAAAATGTTGGCATTATATCGCTCGCCGGCCGTTCATCAGTGCCTGTCTAGGCGTGATTGAGGGCGGACGTACGTCGTTGCTCCGCAAAATCCCCCTCCACCCCCGCATGTACGTTTTCGCAAAAGTACAAAGTAATTCGTATTCCAAACTCAATAGTTCAAACCATAGACATACTAGTAAGAAACCGTAGACAGGTTACTGACAAGGTAACATGACGGAGCTTACGAGTGGCACCGTAGACAGAGAATCCTATAGACTAAGTGATATTTTTGTCGCACTCACACAGGAAAAAGAGCAACTTATGCCGATGTAATGTAAAGAATTGAAATAGCACGATACGATTTTTTGTTTCACCGAGCGTGCCACTTTTTTGTAGGTATGCTAACTACTTAGCTAAACAAAGTTTGACAGCTGACGTGTAGGCAGCTATCGTCTCCATAAAAAATACAGTTTTTACGTGCTAAAATAAAGTAATTCGAGCTATATTGTGTTGTGAACTATTGAGACTTGTGTTAAAAGCACTAAAATAATAATAATAAATTCTAAATAATTCAATAAATTAAATCTTTGATGTTGCCAACTTTTCTTTAAATAATTACCCTCTTTTGTGGGTAATTAAAATAGCGTATAATATTTTGAGATTCGCCGTGCCTATTAAAAAGTATATCATAGTTTGAATGGCTTGTTTCAGTTTTCCTGAACATGAGGATTTATTTAGGTATTATATTTAAAAAAGATGGTGGCTTTATTTATCCTTCCCGTGACGTTGTCATAGTATGTAACTTGGCAGAAAGAATATTCAAGGTTCATTCTACTGAAGGATTATCATTCTTTGCTGAAAAAATATGTTACAAAAACTTATTTTCACGACTTTCAAACGATGCCAGGATGTATTTATATTGGATCATTTTGAAAGTCAACCATTTATTGGTAACCATAAAGTTTTACTTATTAAGGCCACTGCGTAGGTATACATCACGCAACAAAAGGATTTGAACCCAAGCAAAGAATTAGAAACTTTCATACGAAACTTGTTTTATTCAAAGGACAACAATGTGTACAATCAAATAAGTATACATAAAAATTAATCATAAATAAATACTTATGTTGTATTATTTGTTCACAAATCCAGGACGTACATACATAACCACCTATGAAATGGCAGTTTAACTACCGACAACGAAATGTCAAAAACGATATTTTTTTATGAATTTTGCATTGAAATAGCAACATATGACGACATCACATTTTTGCATTAAATAGTATACCTATTTATTTTATGTCAATTAATTAGAACAATTCGAAAATTAAGTATATCATCAAAATAATGAATGAAAGTGGGATTGTATTTGAATATTTTATTGTATTGAAAAGTCGAGATAATTTATTTTTGACTGACGAAACAACTAAATTAGTTTGCGTTTGACAGCATAATATTATCATCCCCGTATCTTATATATATCCTATGCCGATAAAATCAATAAGGCAGTGTTACTTTTCGGACTTCATATTATTTTCTAATTGTATCAATAAATAGGGGTAATTTTCGCCTTACGCGGTAACCCTGAATTTAGAGTGACGTACTATGTTTGTCTCTTTCTGTGACACGCTTTGCCGGTGTCTATAGGATTCTCTGTCTACGAGTAGCACGCATCGCGAAAAGCGTACGCACACTAATATAAATATGTCAAAACGACACACTAAGAATTAGATAAGAAGTGTAAGTGAGATAGCACATCTAATCGCAAGCGCGAAATAGAGATAAACATATACTCTCTGGACCGAAGCACATTGTGACATCATGCTGACCGTTTCACAAACAATAATTTGACTCAGATGCGACATGATCACTTTGTCTGTCTTGAGTAAATTCAATTCGCCTCAAAATAAATTTGATTCATTCATTTAAGGTAGGGAAATAAAAAGTCGATGTGATTTATTTATTAGATTTATTAAAAAGTACATTTCATTCAATGGAAACCTAAAACAGTACGTTAATATAAAAACTGTGCGCTGCGGACCCACCGTAGCCCTGGCAATGCCCCTGGGGGTATGGTGGGTCTTTTAAAGCTTAACCGTACTCCTGGCTGAAATGCTCGTAGTGTTATACCAACGTGCTACGTGGACATTAAACTGAACAGTGTTATCTCTCGTATGATAATGACTTACTACTTACGTTTTTGTATTTTTAGACAAGCGAAGACAAGCGCTAGTACGATGATGTAGTGCAACAAGGAGATAAAATGCTTTGTATATTATAGGTATAATCTGTGGTGCTGTTGAAGACCCATCATCATCATCATCCTTGCGCTGTCGAATCATTCCCACTAGTTCTATTGAACAGTTCTATGATAGAACTAGTGATGCTTTTTTCCCACTAGTTCTATTAACACAACTTGATGAGAAGAATAGAACTAATGGGAAACAGTTATAGGAAATTTACCACTAGTTCTATGTATGTTTTACAAGAGTAGTGTCACAACATCGCGCTCACAAATCCGAATAAATATGTATTTATAAAAATGTGTTAAACGAATGAAGGTCTACAAAACAATTGAACGTCTACAAAACAAATGAACGTCTACAAAACAAATGAACGTCTACAAAACAAATGACTACCAGAAAGTGATCAGCTATCGATAGTGATTGCAAAAAACAGGTGCATGTGATTTTCGACCTTATTGACAATTCATGACAAACTTTTTTTTTGTTTTTTCTCGCTTTCTGGCAATAATAGGGTAATAAAATTATAAATTCTGACTAATGTCAATTAGGTTGAAAATCGCATGCACCTGTTTTCTGCAATCACTATCGATAGCTGATCACTTTCTGTAAGTCATTTGTTTTGTAGACGTTCATTTGTTTTGTAGGCGTTCATTTGTTTTGTAGACGTTCATTTGTTTTGTAGGCGTTCATTTGTTTTGTAGACGTTCATTTTTTTTACACATTAAACAAATGAACGTCTACAAAACATATTTATTCGGATATATGAGCGCGATGTCGTGACACTACGGATCATTCCCAGTAGTTCTATTGAATACCCTTGTAAAAACATACATAGAACTAGACTGGGACATTTCCTATTACTTATCCCATTAGTTCTGTTCTCCTCATCAAGTTGTGCTAATAGAATTAGGACAGTTCTATCACAGAATTGTTCAATACTACTACTATACTGGGAATGATCCCACAAAATAGTAGAACTTGAAATTAACGAACTGAAATTAATAAACTAATTACACAACAATATTATCTGGGAGTACGGTTAAGCTTTGAAAGACCCAACATACCCCCAGGGGTACTGCCAGGGGTACGGTGGGTCGGCAGCGAAAACTGTGCAGTACAATCTACTTAGTTGTTTAATACTAAAAGGAGAAAAACAAAAATAAGTTAATGGACTTTGATCATCCGTCAATGTTTGTAACTTACGTATGATTTTGTATTTCTATAATAATAATATATTGTGTTGATTCAGCCTCAAATCACTTTTATTACTTGACAAAAACACACATCAGTGTTTTATTATTACGAATGTTCCATCTGGATACTTTGTTTTTTAGTCTTTAAACACGCACAATACTGCTTCTCTTTTACACTCGCTAAATGCCAATTTTTTATTCACTCTATTATTTGTGATACTGAATTTATTATAAATTGAAAATAAAACGTTGTAATATTGTAATACTCATGAATGAGAAGTGATTCCATAACTTTTAGTCATTTTCCTACTATAGTTAAACTACTTTAGCAAAATCTCATTACACACGACGGCATTTTCAAATTTAACGTACACACACGCGAGAAAAAGAGCGAGCGCTTCCGACCGCAGCGCGTACGCGACTAAAGCCAAATGAGACATTTAGAAAAAAAAAGTTTGTCATGAATTTGTCAGTTTTTAATGTGCCACTTTTGAAGTTCGCATAACTCATCTACAGTTTTTTTACGCTGCGCTGTGGCACACGCACACACGAAACCCCTACCCCCTTCCCGCCCCCGCTCACTCGCTGACGCCACCGCCGTGTTTTTGTTTTTGCGGGGGGTGAGGTCGAGCTACGCACCGTACTGCAACCTCGCCTTAAGAATAACATTGTTACACGTTACACTTTAAACTGCCACTTTTTATTTTCTTGGTTCCGTTTGAGGTGAATAAAGAAATTACGCCTATAATGTATTTGAGAAAAGACAGAAATCTCGACATCAAACCTTATACCTGGCCATAATCAACTCCATTTTTAGAATTATTATTGATGATCTGTCCTGACTGGGAATCAAAATAACGACCTCGGACATAACGATTGAACACCATCCAGATAAAATACCACCTTATTCGATCCTAAGACCAAATACCTCATGTCGTATAATAATTACTATTATGTAAACATATCACCAAACAAAAAAGACAAACAAGATGCCTTCCAAAATGTTAACCAAACTAACCTACACTGAATCACACAGTAAGAATGTCTCAAGGTAAATAGAGGGTTGTGCAAAATCCCTTGACAGTTTAATCCCCCTTAATATACTAAGGGTAGATACCCTTAAAATATTTTGCATAGATCAGAAGACTTCTTAATAGTTTAAGTAAGACACGGTACACTGGAACGCTTTGAGTTGGGGTAAATCTTTGATGAAGCACCATGAAGTCAAATAAATTTAAAGCACCTGCTTTAAATTTATTTGACTTCACATGTGGCGTAGTGAATTGAACTTCATCGTTTTATTCCGTGGGTGTTGTAATATGCTACTCAGTAAAGCATGGAATACATGAAGAAAATAGTATATTTGCGAAGAGATGGAATACTTGACACATAACCCTCTACCGATGCGTCTGGCAAGCGTGGTATTACTATATCAAATCCTCCTATTTTCCTCCTTCCATTACATCACAATGCTAGTGTGAAGCAAATTAAGTCTTGCAGTAGACTGCAAATAAACTATAGAGGATGGCGTAATTATTTAGATAGTCACCTTGCTAAAACCACTGCGTTGTGAGTCGTCTGTTCAATCCCAACAACAGACAACACTCCGTGTGAACCATAAATTGCTTGGAGTCTAGGTGCTCTTTGCAATAGCACCGCTCTAACCCAGCATTAACTTTTAATTATGCGTTAATTATACCCTTCAAATTTAACTCTTTAATTGTAGTAATAACATACATGTTAACATAATAGTTATACATTTGCTTTTAATATAATTTCTGTTTAGTATTTATTGTAATTATAAAATATTCACTTCTTGAGATAATATAGTCACTTGAATTTTGACTCAATGATAATATAATATAGACGTATTAAACCGCTTTTCTCCTAGGTGGACTACTGTTAAATGTTAAGTATAAACAGAAAAGTTGTATTTTGCACAATTAAGTAACATTTTGCATGCCTACCTGGTTGAAATATGGTGATACCTTACTACCCCAATTGTAACAACTGATAATATTTGTAATAGCCATATATCACAAATAAACAATTTGAATTTGAATGTATCAATATAGGCGCTAGCCAACTTCAAATTTTGGTTTTGCATTCACTTTCTGCTTATTAAAATCTGAATTATAATTTTGATTCAGATTCTAGTAAATTACGATCTAGTATATAAATGTAATAAATAAGTGATTGTTCTCCCTATTATTTATTTTAGTATTAATAAAATTATTATATTAAGTATCAATTATTGGTGCACATAAAAATACCATACCACAAGTAACCTAACTTTATCCAAGCAATATCGTCAGAATTTCCAGACGCAACCAATTTCTATGCTCATAGGAAAGAGAAATTTCATAGAAAATTCATAGGATGTTATAAATCCAACTGGATGAGGCGTCGCCATAATGAAATTCCATATACTGGACCTTTTTGAACCTTTCAGATGTATTATGTTAGAGATCAGGGGACGTCCGATCAGTCTATTAAACTGCCGAAAAGTAGGCCTCCTTAGAAAAGAGTATGGGCCATTGTGATTTAGGATGGTATGCAAAAGATTGGAGGGAAACAGCGAAATGGTTTAAATTATTTTTCTTCGAAAAAATAAAAACTTAAAGTAATTTGAATTTCTGCTCTCATTTTGCTTGTTTTGTAAGAAGTAGGCTCAGATCTAGTGAAAAAATAATAATATAATAATGCCAAAAAGGGAGCGGCGGTTTAGCGTCCTCTCAGTACGTGTATGTTTTGTATCCGATTACCTATCTACATATGAAGCAGAAGGTGACGAAAGTGGTTCTCACAAATTTTTGATGAGTAAAATATTCTAAGGAGTATACAGAGTACCAAGGACCAAATGTTACTACTATTATAAAATGTGGGTGTTATATTACACCTCTGCCTACCTCTTCGGGGATATAGGCGTGAGACTATGTATGTTATAAATTTGAAAGTTTGCGAGGACGAATGGAAGTGTATTTTTATTGTTATTCTTTCATCCAATAATTACTGAACGGATTTTGATCAGAATAGCACATGAGCTACCACTTGTCCCAATAACCAACCTCAGGCAAAGAAAATTCGCAGGCAAAAACTATTTAATTAATAACTAGATCATCCGCTTCTCCTTCAGAAGTACGTAGAGGGCCTACATATAAAAACTTTATTCAGCTCAAAATCAAAGTCTACCAAATGAAAACTCTCGTCACCATTGATGACTCGATAATTAATTTTAATAAATCTTTCGCCCAGTTCGAAAGTGCTGAATCGGTTTTGACCCAATTTCTCTTAATTACTTCTTAATCTATACATATAAATAAAATTGAAGTGTTTGTCTGTGATTTCAAAATAACTATGTTTTTTCAGGTACCTACATATAGTTAGTTATACGATTCTAAGTCCAAAACAACCCTTTTTAACATTTTTGTCTGTCTGTCTATCCGTCTGTCCGTCTGTCTGTCTGTCTGTCTTTCTGTTTGTCTGGGGTAATCTCTGGAATGGCTGAACTGATTCAAATTAGACTTTCACTGCAAGGTAGAGGACTTTATAGCGCTACATATAGACTACAATTTGACCCGGTTGGTAGCGCTGCTGTCACAATACCGACTCTTTGTAGTATATATACCTATATGTGTATATTTTCAGTTATTATTAACTTTCGAAAATCGCCAGGCGTATAAAAATTTTATTTGGATGAGATGTAATTTATTTATTTAAGGCGTCCACTAACAACGAATTTTACGAAAAGGCTTGATTGAGAAGGTTGTAGGGTTCGCGCAAAGTATGAAAGTTAAAATAAAATATTATTACTTTCCGCGTGCGAAGCCACGGGTACCAGCTAGTCTATAAATATATATGAATAGCTCTCCGCAGAGTTATGGTTTTCTATGAGAATTATGGATTTTATTGGCACAAAATATTATACTGCGGCAGTAGGCCTTTTTCTTTTTTTTTTGGTATCGGGTTGGAAAATCCTCATGGAGTCCCTCCGCCCTGGAGGGGAAGGCCGAAGCGGACTGTTAGATTCTTACTGACTAAAAACCAACCCGTGCTCCTCATATACCCATATGTCGGAGGGTAAGGTTTCACCGAAGCATTCCTCGCTACCCCCCGACGGGTATTGGCCCGCCAGATGACCATCTGGCGGGCCCCGAACGAAACCCCCTTGGCGGCGGATGAAGGTGTTGGGCTCCGCCGCCAAAACACCCAGCGGCCGCAGAGGATAGGGAGGACGGCAACGCAACACTGCATCTCCTCTTCCTCTGCGGCCCCACCGCGACGCAACGATGGTGCGCCCCCATTTGGTCGCGGGAGATAAGGCACGCGGCAACGCAGCACCGACACACCTCTCCTCCCGCGACCACACCCGACTGCGAGGGACAGACAGAAGTGTACCCACACCCGCACCCTGGGACGCATCCTACGCAGGCCCCACGCAAGCCCACGTGGAGCGTCCCTTCCCGGGATCCCGCTTAGCTTCACCGTGGGTGTTGGACCTCACCCACGGTTACTGAGCCCCCCACCACGACAAGGTGGAGATCCTATGCATGCAGTAGGCCTATTTGACGTACATCTCTTTTAAAAGTTTAACCTTTTTATAATAATACTAAAGAAGGCCACAGCTACACCCGCACCTTAATTTATTATTTAACAGTTTCTTCTGGATCCTGTGGTAATTTCGAGAAATCCGCCAATAAGAGGCTATCGCGTTCAAATCCACACGCGTCTAAAATCAAAAAATAATTTAATACGAATGAATGAATGAATGAATGATTTATTTATTTCTGAGAATATGGTACATCGAGATCTTTAGTACATAAATATTCACACATATTCTACCGTGATTCGGTGTAGAAATATTATAACATAAATGTCATGCAGTATTACATATAAAAAACAATTAATATTATTTTATTACAATTATTCTCTGACCAAATAACAAATAAAGGATATTTTTTCAAGATTAAAAATTAAATCAGATAAATTAAATCATTTTACATTATAAATATTTATGATCATGAAATGAAAATGTCATAAAATGTCATATTATTCATTTCAATAGAATAGATTTAAATAATTAAATGTTAATAAATTTGTAATTAATAAAATAATTGACTGTGTAGAAACATCTGTCAATTAGTATATTGAATAAATTCTTTTTAAATTTATGAAATGACAGTGATCTTATACTAATTGGCAATTTATTGTATATTTTAATTGCCATACAGGATGTATTTCTAGAATATAATTGCAATCTTTGTCGTGGTACTAGAAGTTTATAAGGATCTCTGCTGTTGGCTCTATTTAACGCCTGGTCATGTAGTGTAAACATTTGCGGATACTTTTTAACAAAAAGACACATTTCAAATATGTACAGTCAAGGAAGTGGAAAAATTTTCATCTCTTTAAAAATGGGTGTACAATGATCTAAATACTTGGCTCCCTGCAATGCACGAACACATTTTTTTCTGGGCCTTGAACACTTTATCCATTTCTACTGAGTTGCCCCATACAATAATTCCATATCGCAACACTGATGAAATGTACCCATGATATGCGGCAAGTGCAGTACTTTTCGATACTAATAGTGTAAGTTTTCTTAAAGCAAACACAAATTTATCCAGCTATGTACATATTTTCTCAGTGTGATCTTTCCAATTTAGGTTCCTATCTATAATTATACCGAGAAATGAAGCTGAATTGACTGGTTTAATTAATAAATTATTTGTCTGTATATTGGGTATAATATTTATTTCATTATATGTCTGAAATTTAATTTTTTTTGTTGTCAGCATTTATTCGCAAATTATTATTTTCAAGCCAATTTATCACTCTATTCAATTCATGATTGGTTTCATTTTGTATGTCAAATTTATTTTTGCATTTAATTATTAGTGTATTATCGTCAGCGAATAGTATACATTTGTGTTTGAGAATTTTATTAATGTTATTAATATAGAGCAAGAAGAGTAACGGTCCCAAAATATTGCCTTGTGGCACGACATAGCTATTTACTTTTAAATTTGATGTATAAGTCATTTTTGTGTTCTTAACTATTTTGGTACTAGATGTACATTGTTGACGATCCGCAAGATAACTTTTTAGCCAGGTAAAAAGCCTCTTATGCCATACATTTCTAATTTATGAAGTAGTCGTTCATGTGGCACGAAATTGAACGCCTTACTCATATCTAGAAAGACCGCTATTACTGCCATTTTTTGATCCAGAGCTTCCGAAATTTGTTTTATGAGCGAAAAACTTGCTAAACTAGTACATTTATTCTTCCTAAAACCAAATCGGTTGTCCGCTAATAGTTTAATTTGATTTAAAAAGCTAGTTAATTTACTGAACATAACCTTTTCGAAAATCTTAGCAATTATGGGTATCAGAGTAATCGGTCTGTAATTGCTCATATTAGAAGTCACCTTTCTTAAATAAGGGTTTAACCACAGATATTTTCAATTTCTTTGGGAAAAATCTGTCTTCAAAAGACTTTTTAATCAAGTAGCTCAAGGGACCAGCTACATATCTCGCACTTAATTTTATTATTTTTGTACTAATTTCGTCATATCCTGTTGCATTTGTGTCATTTAATGAGTGAATTGTCTTTATCACATCCTCGTCATTAACTGGAGTTATGAACATGCTTTTACCTTCATTATTAATATTTATATTTTTCAATGCATTACCACTTCTAATAGTTGATTGATTTGTTAGTTCAATATAATAATTATTAAAATGTTCGCAAATGTCTATTGGATTGTTGATTAATTTATTATCAATATTTAATTCTTTAAGGTCATGTTTACTTTTATTTACATTTAAATTATTCTTTATAACTGTCCAAGTTGCACTGCATTTGGTTTTTGAATTACAAATATATCTGTTATTATTAATACTCTGGGATTTTTTAATACACTTATTTAATACCATCATGTGCGTATTAAATTGTTAATTATCGCTTGCCTCGAGCCGGTTTTTGACATCTCTTGCAATATATTAAGGCATGTTAATGTATCTACTTTTTTACTCAATTTGACTTATTCCAATAAACTGTCTAACTTGTGCGTAGTAATACGAATGAAAAGTAAACCTTATGTAAATAAAAGGGGAAAACATTCAACAGTAAAACCTTCAAAGACCATAACTGTCACATCGTTCTTCAAATAATAATACCCGCCCTATTTTGTCATCTCGACTTCAAAACAGACATTGGCAAAAGCACTTCGAAGAAAAACGACCGCTCGCACAAGTTCGTCAAGGCCCTTAAACATATAAGCTTCAACTCCTACATAGGGCAGCGGTTGGGAGCGTATCACCAACCAAACAGAATAAAATATGATACGATTTGAAACCTTATCGTTATCGCCGAAATGCTTAATATCGCTTGAGCGAGCTAACGCGCCACGCCATGTGGTTGCTTACAGCACTTACTACAAGCCAAGTCTTGTGTTGTCAAGTGCAAGAGCAGTGTCCATACTAGACACGCAGTGATAGGTAAACTGCTTTGGAACCTTTAACCCATTCCGTCAGAGCTTTATTGGATAGTCAATATTTAATCTTCTTCATTTAACAATGTATTATTTTATTTGTTTATAACGGTTAAAAATAACATCATACAGCATGAAATATAAGACAAAAGAAAGTTAAAAAAATTGTACTTCATATAGCTAAAAACTTAACCCTAGTTAGAAATATTAAGCACTTCTGCAATGAAGATAAGGTTTCAAATTTTATTATAACTAATAGCCGCTCCGCTACCGGTGATAAAGTTGTGAATGTACCTTTACAGTAAAAGAATAGATGGGGTGCAACAATGGTTTTAAGAACACGACCACCATTGTTCGTTTTATTGATGAATCCAGGGTTGGTTCATTGTGAACGTGGACTAATAATGAGAAGAAAATATATTATTATGTTATTTTGTGTTTGGTTGGAGGTAACACCGGTAAGTCTATAACTATATTCATTAACATTTGCTTTGAAGAAAGTGCACGCCATTTTTTTTCTGTTTCTAAGTGCCCTAATGCTTTAAAACTTGGTTATAACGAGGTCACGGGTTCAATTGCGTTATTCTTTATTAATACACAGATGAAATAACTTAAAGTCTTGTCGTTTCTGCGAAGACCTTTTGACACGAGATGAGATTTTAAATTTGTCAGTGATTTGCTTTTATTCATTAGACTGGTATGGTGACAGATTAAGAATACAAAAGGTCACTTCTCGATTTTATGGAGGACGTAAGAGACGACTAAGTTAAATAAATATTCTAACTACATTCACACAACAACATCTAGTCCCAAACTTAGCAGAGCTTGTACTATGGGTACTAGATAATGGATAAACATACATATACATACTTTTTTGTAAATACATACATATTAAACGTAGAAACACCCAGACTAAGACAAACATCCATGTTCATGGATGTTCACAAATCGAACCCGCGAACTTCAGCGTAGCATTCGCTTACACTCCCGCTTCGCCAACCGGTCGTCTGAAAATAGATATCAAACCTTACACCAACTCGTCTGCCCAGCATTGTCTTCAAATCCACCTATTGACTCACGGTGCTATAGTTACTGAGAAGTCCAGCGGTAACTTGTAAATGGCTGTAAAGTAGACTAAATTCTTCCAAAAATTAAATTGCCGAGCTAATAAACCTAAGGCTAAAAATCCCGGATTCCGGGACGAACACGATATCTGTACAAACCCTTACGAGGGCATATAAGAAGTTTATTAAACACGTTCGTGTGCCCATATTAAATCAGCGCGTAACTGGAGCGCATCCAGAGCGTAATACCACTTGCGTCATACGTGGTAACTAGTGAGGGGAAACATCGGCTTTAAAATCCGGTATTTTATAGCACATTTTTAAGGTAAGTTAATTTATGACCTGTTTATTGGCGTTGTCGCGATGTGTCTACAGAGTAGAATAAAATACAAAATAACTATCGTCGTTAGTAGCGCAATTTAATAAATGAAGCTAATTTAACCTCTGGAACGCAGGCGGGACATACGTATGTCCCAGGAAAATTTGTACCGTCCAGCGCTTGCGGGAAACACGTATGTCCCGCAACGACAGCGCCATGTTTCACTACTTGAAATGACGTTAAAATAATTCCACCAATTAGATTATGTTCCACTATTGCAAAGTATGAATATTCTTTTTAATTCTGCATTGTAATTGGTTGTCATTTTAATAGACTTTTTTTGCAATAATAACGACTGAAAATTGTTTGCCACAAGTTCGATTTCGCGCGCGTTAGAGTGACGACAGCTCTGCTTTGAAAAACGTGTAGCGTCGCAATCTCGTAATTTCACTATATGTATTATATGTCATTATACTCGGAAACTAATCTTGTTTGCTATAAAATATAGTTAAGATATGATCATTGTATAAATTATAACGAAAAACGATTTTCAAAATATCATTATCAAAAATGGCGGCAAGTTGTAAATACACCCGTCCGCATTTCAGTTTTGTAAGATTAGGTAGTTAAAAGTCGGTTCTATTACTCATAACCTTTCTTATTTATCACAAACTAATGAGTAAATAATAATAAAATAATAAACTTATGGTTTTGATATTTACAAAAGTGTATCTAAGTCGGCACAGTATCGCGCGCGATTATGGCGGCCGTTTCGTATTCCGATGATGTGTTTAAACTTTTGTTGATTTATAAAAATATAAGTGAAGTTGATATTAACTGTTGATTAAATTCAATTATTCATTAAGTAAGGTATGTAAAGTGTGTTAAAAGTTTTATTGAAGAGGATTTTTTCATGTTTTCGAGTTTTATTTCATCGAACTGCAGAGAAAAGGTAATTATACATCTTATATGTATAATAAGTTATCTAAGCATATTTCAAGGATGCAAAAACCGTCATTATTTTTGTGATACGTTGAAAACTAACTGAGATATAGGTAAAATAATGACGCCGGTCAGCTGTTGCTCGATCAAGAGGCAAAGCAGCCTGCACTACCGGCCATTTTTTATTTTTTACGTCCCGCGCGGGAGGGGTTAAAACCGTTTCAGTATTTATTTAATAAAATTATAAAGCATCATTATGTTCATTGTCAAATTAAGCAATAAGTCCATACAGAATTTTTCATTGTCGAGCTTTATCTGTTTTTTTAATTCTTTAAACATTAAACTACTACTCAAATACATTTTTGGCAAAAAATACGGATTCGCTTTTGCCCCGCTACTCACCAGCCAGGTCTTCAGTTCCGTCTTGGGGTGTAATAGGAGAGCTATGAGACAAGTTTTCCGCTTGCCTCAAATACCTACCCAAAATTGATGCCAGCTCTCCTACTATTTGTTTCTAAATTCGTAATTCATACCCCTAATACAAAATTTCTTGAAATTTAACAATTTCTCTAAAATCATAAAGCTGTTATGTTTCTCTAAAATCATAAGAAGTATGTCAGATGATGGATGATAGAAAGATTGATGTTCTTTGTGTGAATGAAACAAAAAGAAAAGGGTGTGACACCACCAAGCATGGTGCATATACGGCGTATTGGTCTGGGGTAGATAGTACCACCAGAGCCTGTAAGGGAGTTGGTGTAGTACTGTCTGCGCGAATGAATGAGTGCGTAAAAGAGTTTGAATGTGTAAATGCTAGGCTACTGTGGATGAGAATGAAAGTAGGACTTACTCGTCTCTTTATTGTGGGGGTGTACGCCCCGGTCAATATAGTTACGGGTATGTCACAACATGAGCAAGACGAAAGGCAGGAGTTTTGGGAGAGTTTAAGAGAGATTTTGAGGAACTGCAAGGATAATGAAAGATTGATCTTGTTAGGGGATTTCAATGGATGGGTGGGAGTAAAGCGAAATGGATTTGAAAGGGTGTTAGGTGCATTTGGTGATGAGAGTGTGAACGAAAATGGAAAAGCACTGATTGAGATTTGTTTGGAGTGGAGCCTTTGTGTGACAAACACCATTTTTGATCATAAAAGGATACATATGTATACGCGAGAGGCGAAAAATGTTAGAAGAAGTATGATTGATTTTGTGATAGTAGATGAACGATTGAGGAAGAATGTGTTGGATACAAGAGTATATCGAGGGATCGGCATCCACACAGACCACTTCTTGGTGTTGAGCCGAATAAGTGGACTCTTTAAAGGATGGCGACACCGAGAGCATAATGAAAATAGGGTCTTGGAAAGAATAAAAGTTGAAAATCTACAAGAGAAAGATGTGAAAGATGAGTATAAACGAAGATTGATAGCAAGATTTGAGAGATTCGATGGCATAAATGATATGGAAGAATTATGGCAGACCTTTAAAGAAGAGGTAGTATGTGTAGCGTCTGAAGTATGTGGTATGATCAAGAGAAGGAAAATACGAAAGGTTAAGAATACATGGTGGGACAAGGATGTACAATCAGCAGTGTCAGAGAAGAAGAAAGCTTGGTCAGATTGGTTGGCTGCCAGAGCAAATGAAAGAATGGGAAAAGCAACGAGTGTAGACATAGATGAAGCAAAATAGGAGTTTGTTAGGTCAAAAAGAATATTGAAAGAAATGGTTAAAAGGAAAAAAGAGGAAAAGAAAGATGAGTTTGATAGCAGATTATCTGACGATTTCCAGAGGAACATTAAGTTTTTCTGGAAATCCGTTCGTGCAGTTTGAGGAAGAACTCAATCCTCAGAACACACATCCATCAGAGACGAGAATGGAAGTATAGTAAATGGTGAATTGTGCGTGCTGAAGAGATGGAAAGAGTATTTTGAAAGTTTATTCGAAAGAACGGCGATAGAGACACCGATAGCTGAAGTGAATTGTAATGATAGCAATGATGAAAGCGTTATTGGCGTGGATGAGATCGTGAAGGCACTGGGAAGTATGAAAGTAGGTAAGGCTGCAGGATATGATAGGATTACAGTCGAAATGCTGAAGGCTGGACAGGGCATCATAGTTGGTCAGTTGCAGCGGTTATATAACTTGTGTTGGAACACCGGCCGAGTACCTAATGACTGGACCACAGCTGTAGTTGTACCTCTTTATAAAGGAAAAGGCTCGCAAAAAGACTGCAAAAACTATAGAGGCATTAGCCTTCTCAGCATTGTTGGCAAATTGTATGCAAAGGTACTTATTGAAAGAGTTATGGAAGTAACCGACAAGAAAATATGGGATGTACAAGCGGGATTCCGAAAGGGTATGGGATGCACGGATCAGGTTTTTTCCTTACGAAGCATAGCCGGAAAATTTTTGGCCAAAGGTCAAAAGGTCTATTGCGCATTCGTGGATTTGGAAAAGGCTTACGATAAAGTGGTGAGGAATGAAATGTGGTCGGTGCTGTCAATGAATGGGGTGGACAGCAGCCTCATTCGAGCTCTGAAATCCCTTTATGAGGATTCTAGAGCTTGTGTGAGGATAAACGGGGCATACACTGACTGGTTTACCATCGATAAAGGTGTTAGACAGGGATGTGTAGCGTCGCCGTGGCTGTTTAACCTCTTCATGGACAGTTGTTTGCAAGATTTAAAACATAGTGACTGCGGATTAAGGATGAATGGGTTACTCGTCAAATGCCTCCTTTATGCTGATGATCAGGTTATACTTGCATCTTCAACGGAGGAGTTGCAGGAGATGGTAACAATCATGCATCGTGCGTTAGAAAGGAAAGGAATGAAAGTGAATGTAAGTAAAACGAAAGTTATGGTTTTTGCAAAGGAGGAATGCGTTACGGCTTGTAATGTTTTGATCGATGGACAGCGAGTGGAACAAGTGAATGAGTTTGTTTACTTAGGTACGTTGTTTACAAGAGATGGTAAGAATGAAGCAGATATTGAAAGGAGAGTTAATGCAGGTAATTGTGTGAATGGAGCTCTGAAGGCGTTTATGAACAGTCAAAACGTGTCCAAAAAGGCACGTTTGGCTGTACATAGAGGTGTGTTAGTGCCTACCCTTATATATGGTAGTGAAAGTTGGGTATGGCAGAAGAGATTTGAAAGTAGAATAAATGCTGTAGAAATGAGAGCACTGAGAAGTATGTGTGGTGTGTCTTTGACCGACAGAGTTAAGAATTGTGTGATACGAGAGTGGTGTGGGGTAAAAGAAGATGTAGTGACAAGCATTGAGAAAGGCATGTTAAGATGGTTTGGGCACATGGAGAGGATGGATGACGATAGACTGACAAAGAAGATATATCAGGCTAGTGTGAATGGGACAGGACAAAGGGGAAGACCTAGGAGAACGTTCTCTGACCAGATTGGAGACATCCTGAAAAAAGGACAAGTCAGAAGTACCCTTAACAGAAGAGCATGCATGAGAAACTTGATGGGAGTGAGTGAAGCAAGTGAGGTATGTCAGGATCGTTGCAAATGGCGTTCCGTAGTCTCTGCCTACCCCTCCGGGAAACAGGCGTGAGTCTATGTATGTATGTATGTATGTCATAAAGCTGTTTTCTGATTTGTAATGTGCTCACCAATACCTTTCATTCGATACCAAACACGTAACGATTATCTCCATTTGATTTTTTTTGAGGTTGGAATCTGAGGTACTAATTCCGAAATAGAAAATTTAGATGAAATTTATATAGCCTATGTCATCCGGTCCCTTATTACGAATCTGTTGACACCCCATTTATTAAAATTGGTTCAGTAGTTTAGGCGCTACGTTGGAACATACAAACATACATACATAGACATCCAAAAACATTACCCTTCCTTTTGGCTTCGCCGTAGTCGGGTAAAAATGGACCGACGGCTTAACGTCTTCTCAAAGCAATGTAGGTGAGTACGATTTTTATGACCGAACAGATGGGTATCTGTTAAACAGGTGACGAAACTGCTTAACTCGTGTGAAAAGAGTACCTAAAACTAAGTTCAAATCTTACTACTATTATAAATGTGAAAGTTTGTGATCTACGTACCTTTGTTTGGAGCAATCGATATTTCAGCACTAGCGCATTTAAATCCCGAAAGACAGTTTAAATTAGTTCAAATGACCACGAAAGTTTAAATTCCCGTATCGGCTATCATTTAGCCCGATAACCGGCCACACGCGAAGCGAAGCCGCAAGCAAAAGCTAGTAATTAATAACTAAGACATTCACTCTTCTTCAGATGTACATACGTAGACAGCCTACATATAAAAACTTTATTCAGCTCAAAACCATAGTTTACCAAGTGAAAACTCTCGTCACCATTGATGACTCGATAATTAATTTTAATAAGTCTTTCGGCGAATTTGAAAGTGCTGAATCGGTTTTGACCCAATTTCTCTTAATTACTTCTTAATCTATAAATATATTATATGAATAGCCCTCTGCAGAGTTAAATTTGCAGCAGGTACTTAGGGCTTTCTATGAGAATTATGGATTTTGGCGGCACAAAATATTTTAATGAGGAAGTTAGTTTGACCTACATCGCTTTCAGGAGATGATTATATAACACGATAAACTGTACTCAATCTTTTTATAATAATACTAGAGGATGCCCGCTGCTACGCCGGCACTTTCACACTCGATCCTGTGGGAATATCGAAAAAAATTGCATAGTGCACTGTCCCCAAGGAACATATGTACTTGGCAAATTTCAGCTTCTTGCGCCCAATATATTTGCCTCGTTTTCGACTTCACCTGCAACATATTAAGGCATGTTGTATCTACTTTTTACTCAATTTGAGACCTATACTAATTTACCACCTCATTTTTGCGTAATAGTAAGAATGAAAAGTAAAGCTTATGTAAATAAAAAGGTAGAAAATCAACAAGAAAACCATCAAAGACCATAATTGTCACATCGTTCTTCAAATGTAATACCCGCGTTATTTTGTCATCTCGACTTCAAAACAGACATTGTTAAAAGTACTTCGAAGAGAAACCACCGCTCGCACAAGTTCGTCAAGGCCCTTAAACATATAAGCCTCAACTCATATATAGAGCAACGGTTGGGAGAGTATTGCCAAAGAAAATACAATACAATACGATTTGAAACCTTATCTTAATAGCTGAAATGCTCAATATTGTTTAAGCGAGCTCACGACGTGGTGGCTTTTATATGTGATTGCTTTGCCAGTGTTGCGCAACATCGCGCGGTCTACTCCCAAAATAATTGCCACTACTGACCGTGTAGTGTGTTGTTAGATTCATGTCCATAGAATATAGATTGATTTGACAAGTCCCGGTTATATTATAGTCATACCGCAACGAAGACAATCAGAATGCAGAAATATTCAATTAAAATGGTAAATCAATAATTAATACCTTAAGTAGCAATTCGGGTGCTAAATATGAACTTTAAATGCTATTTTAAAATATTTGATATTTTGACAAAACATTTGAATATCAAGTGGTCGGCAACAACTTTTCGTTTCTCGTAATCTAAATGGCAGAAATACCTCAATGCACGGCAATTAATTCTATTTGGATAGTCTTATCCATTCTCAAGCATATGCACTTCTTCAATGAAAATAACGTTTCAAATTATAACTTATAATTATTATTTGACCGCTTTGCTACCGGTGGCTTAGTTGTGAATGAACCTTTACAGTAAAATAATAGATGGGGTGCAACAATGGTTTTAAGAACACGACCACCATTGTTCGTTTTATTGATGAATCCAGGGTTGGTTCATTGTGAACGTGAACTAATAATGGAAAGAAAATATATTATTTTGTTATTTTGTGTTTGGAGGTAAAACCAGTAGGTCTATAACTAGATATATTTATTATCATTTGCTTTAAAGAAAGTGCACGCCATTTCCTTTTTCTTTCTAAGTGCCCTAATGTTTTAAAACTTGGTTATAATGAGGTCACGGGTTCAATTGTGTTATCTATACTAATATAATAAAGCGGAAGAGTTTGTTTGTTTGTTTGTTTGTTTATTTGTTTGTTTGTTTGTTTGTTTGTTTGAACGCGCTAATCTCAGGAACTACCGGTCGGATCTGAAAAATTCTTTTTGTATACGATAGCCCCGTTATTCCGGAAGGCTATAGGCTATATAACATAACGCTTCGACCCTTTGGGGCCGGACAAAAGGCTAAAAAGGCTAAAAGATAATGTCGACTAATCTCAGGAACTAGCAGTCGGATTTCAAAAATTGTTATTGCCTATGATAGCCCAATTATTCCGAAAGGCTATAGGCTATATAAAATTACACCACGACTTATAGGGGCCAGACAAAAATAATAAGATGGTCAGACGAGAAGGGGGAGGGTTGGGAAAAGGGCAAAAAAAGGCTAAAGGAATAGGATACAATCTATATGGGTATCGTCTTCGGCATTTTCGGGACACTGATTAATAATATGAAATTTATTTAGTGATCCAAGATGGCGGACGGGAAATCAAAGATGGCGGATGGGAAAATTTTAAAAATCAATATGGGTATCGCCTTCGATATTTTAAGGGGTGGGGAATCGAAATACAGCATCTATTTCGTGATCAAAGATGGCGGATAGGAAATCAAAGATGGTGGATGGGAAAATTTAAAAAAATCAATATTGGTATCGTCTGCGATGTTAAAAGGGATGGAGAATCCAAATACAACATCTATTTCGTGTTCAAAGATGGCGGATGGGATTTTTTTTTTAAAATCAATATGGGTATCGACTCCGATGTTTAAAGGGATGGGGAATCCAAATACAACATCTATTTCGTGATCAAAGATGGCGGATGGGATTTTTTTTTAAAAATCAATATGGGTATCGACTCTGATGATTTAAGGGATGGTGAATCCAAATACAACATCTATTTCGTGATCAAAGATGGCGGATAGGAAATCAAAGATGGCGGACGGGTTTTTTTTTTTAAAGTCGATATGAGTATCGTCTCCAATATATAAAGGGATGGGGAATCCAAATACAACATCTATTTAGTGATTCAAGATGGCGGATGGGAAAAATTAAAAAAGTCAATATTGGTATCGTCTGCGATGTTAAAAGGGATGAGGAATGCAAATACAACATCTGTTTCGTGATTCAAGATGGTGGATGGGATATCAAAGATGGCGGATGGGGAAAAATTAAAAAATCAATATGGCTATCGTCTCCGATATTTTAAGGGGTGGAGAATAAAAATACAACATCTATTTCGTGATCAAAGATGGCGGATGGGTTTTTTTTAAAAATCAGTATGGGTATCGTCTCCGATGTTTAAAGGGATGGGGAATCCAAATACAACATCTATTTAGTGATTCAAGATGGCGGATGGGAAAAATTAAAAAAGTCAATATTGGTATCGTCTGCGATGTTAAAAGGGATGAGGAATGCAAATACAACATCTGTTTCGTGATTCAAGATGGTGGATGGGATATCAAAGATGGCGGATGGGGAAAAATTAAAAAATCAATATGGCTATCGTCTCCGATATTTTAAGGGGTGGAGAATAAAAATACAACATCTATTTCGTGATCAAAGATGGCGGATGGGTTTTTTTTAAAAATCAGTATGGGTATCGTCTCCGATGTTTAAAGGGATGGGGAATCCAAATACAACATCTATTTAGTGATTCAAGATGGCGGATGGGAAAAATTAAAAAAGTCAATATTGGTATCGTCTGTGATGTTAAAAGGGATGAGGAATGCAAATACAACATCTGTTTCGTGATTCAAGATGGTGGATGGGATATCAAAGATGGCGGATGGGGAAAAATTAAAAAATCAATATGGCTATCGTCTCCGATATTTTGAGGGGTGGAGAATAAAAATACAACATCTATTTCGTGATCAAAGATGGCGGATGGGTTTTTTTTTAAATCAGTATGGGTATCGTCTCCGATGTTTAAAGGGATGGGGAATCCAAATACAACATCTATTTCGTGATTCAAGATGGCGGATGGGAAAAATTTTAAAAATCAATATGGGTATAGTCTCCGATGTTTAAAGGGATGGCGAATCCAAATACAACATCAATTTCGTGATTCAAGATGGTGGATGGGAAATCAAAGATGGCGGATGGGAAAGTTTAAAAAATCAATATCGGTATCGTCTCTGATGATTTAAGGGATGGTGAATCCAAATACAGCATCCATTTTGTGATCAAAGATGGCGGATGGGAAATATAATAATATAAAAAAAGTTATTATTGGTGGTGAAAAAGTGGTAGTGGTATTTGATGTTCGATGCAGATAATGCCTATGTTCAGTGGATACCTCTCCTACGGAACCCTTCATGGGCGAGTCAGACTTGCACTTGATTTAATTATTTAATACCTAGCCATAGTATTTAATAGTATTAGTAATTTTATCATATCACTAGATCAGTGATCTAACCATATCACTCATATACCACCTTCTCATCTCCTTATAATAAGTTAGTTTTTCTACCTTAGAAATAATTTATATGGCAAAACAACTTTGCCTAGAAATTAAGAGATTAAACACTTATGTTCTTGGTAACTTTGTTCTGAATAAGTTGGAAAAGAGTTAAAAATTAATATGAAATGTAAATACATTAAAAAGGCGATACGGAGTTCGCCGGGACAGCTAGTTCTTTAATATACAGATGAAATACCTTAAAGTCATGTCGTTTCTGCGAAGACCTTTTGACACGAGATGAGATTTAAAATTTGTAAGTGATTTGCTTTTATTCATTATACTGGTATGGTGAAGGCTTAAGAATACAAAAGGTCACTTCTCAATTTCATGGAGGACGTCAGAGACAACTTAGTTAAATCATCATCCTCATCATCATCAGCCTTTAACAGTCCACTGCTGGACTAGGCCTGTCCTTAGAAAGGAGGAATTGGCCTACTATACCACGCTGGCCAAACGGGTTGGTATAGGGTTTGTATCAAGTTTTCCTTCTCTTACAGTGCTGTTCTCTGCATAATATGCTCCCTCTGTCGGCTCTTACGACACCCATGGGATGATATAGGGTGGTGACGTGAGGTATGGTGAGTTAAATAAATAATAAATATTCTAACTACATTCACACAACAACATCTAGTACAAAACTAAGCAGAGCTTGTATTATGGGTACTAGATAATGGATAAACATACATATATACTTTTTTTGTAAATACATACATATTATACATAGAAACACCCAGACCAAGACAAACGTCCATGTTCATGCACACAAATGTTTAACTTGAGCGGGAATCGAAACCACGACCTTCGGCGTAGCAGTTGCTTAGACTCCCGCTTCGCCAACCGGTCGTCATTTAGCATTTATTGCACGTCTTTATTAAACTTCAAGCACTCAACAATAGCCAAAAAGCCACAAACTGCGCGGTGTGTTACTTAAACACTCTGTAAACTAATTAGTGCTTTAGCTTTTATGGTAGGATAATTTGTACTGTTTATGTATAGCATTTATTACAACGTTGCCATGTAGGTACTTGGAAGATTATACGACTAAGAAAGTTCTGAAGAACACGTTTATTGCCGAGTATTCTTACCATTACACTGTAGCCTAAAGAAAGAAAATGAAATGACAGAAATAAAAGCATTGACTCTGAGTTTGTATTGGCTTATCTTCTCAAGAAGTAATTTAGCTAGGGGTATCGGAATCATCTAGAATAGGGTTTTGTATAAGTGTTCTAAAGAACCAAAATGCACAAATAAATGTCTTTGTAACACGTATGTGACCGACGTAATTGGCTAAATATTAAAAGCTGAACCCAAACTCTTCGTAGTTCATTGTTTATTCACCTCCTCCAATTTTATTATAAGTAGCATTGCATGCATCTGGTGTGACTGGTATGAGCTTCAATAACTCGCCCTTGAAAATTTTTATATGCGATTATTGGGTCAGTTTTTGACCCTACCTGCTTGGGTAGCGGTAATAGAGCCCTAGTTATGGCGCTGCCTCCAATATACTTCATCATCATCATTAGCCCTTTATACTGTCCCACTGCTGGGCACGGGCCTCTTCTCACCATGAGAAAGGTAAGGCACTACGCTGGCCAGGTTTGGCAGACTTCACATGCCTTTCGAGAACATTATGGAGAACTCTCAGACACGCAGGTTACGAAACAAAGTGCACGTTGAGATTTTTTTATTCAACTTTCTGTCTCTAGAGCTGACACACTAGACCTCTTAGTTCTAGAGACCAGTTTACCGTCAAAAATGTCTTCAGAGAAAGCCAAAACACGTAAGACAGAATATTGTATCTTAAAGAGGTTATTGCCCTGAAGCATTCATAAAGCTTCTTAAGACATGTAAAACCATTATACTGGCAGTTAAAAAGAGTGGCCACGAGTTTTGCCCGTTCTTTCTCGTGGTTCTACCTATTGCATTGCGAACTTGGCAGTAAATGTAAATGTAGAATCATCTAGTCATAAACTTAAATTTTTTACGTTCATAAGCGTCACTTTGTGGCCTAAATGAATAAATGATTTTGACTTTGACTTGTATACTTGGGACAAAAGGACGAGAATGCATGCTCAAGACATGTAAAACACGTGTAATAAAATAAATAGGTCCTTGGAATATATTCATAAGTCTCTTGTAAAACACTTTGCATTCATAGCGGCAAAGTAGCAAATTAGTGTCAAATGTAGTGGCTTTTATAAATAACTAAAGGATGCCCGCGGTTACACCCGCGTTATTTAAGGCTACTGCTCCACTCCCGTCGCTCAATGCGTGATGTAATATAGCTTTTAGCCTTCCTCGATAAATTACCTATTTAACACTGAAGGAATTTTTCAAATCGGACCAATAGTTCCTGAGATTAGCGCGTTCAACCAAACAAACAAACTCTTCAGCTTTATATATTAGTATAAGATAAGATATTAATTCAATTAGATGTTTTCGAATTAAATCAAGAGCTATTCGGTACTAATTTAAGACGAAACTTATATTATATATTAATAATTAAGCTTCCTTTACCTGACTACCTGCGATATAATAATATGTAATTTTAAAACCTGACATTAATATGATGTATCCCAGCCTACGCAATCTTCTTAATATATAAAATCCTTGCGTTACTGACTGACTGGCAGACACGCTACAGCCGAAACTATTGGGCGCAGGAAGCTGAAATTTGGCATGTATGTTCCTTGGGGACCGTAGGGGTGCACTAAGAAGCGATTTCCTGAAATTCCCACGGGATCGGCCAAAACGGGTAAATTTAAAAAAATGCAACGTAGCTGCTGGCGTTCTCTAGTACCTATATATCTGCCTACATTTCTTCATTAGGTACGCCACGTCCCCTTATTATGCTTACCTAATTCAAATTCAAAATCTTTTATTCATTTGGGTCACAATGTGACGCTTATGAACGTCAAAATAATAAATTTATAAAATAATTACTTATACTCAAATTTAAAACATTATTACTGTTTGCTTCTACATTTACATTTACTGCTACGTTCGCAAAGCAATAGGTAGAACCATGAGAAAGAACGGGCAATAAAACTCACGGTCACTCTTTTTAATCGCCAGGTTTTGCATAATACACAATTTACATTTTGTAAGGTGCTGCAACTGTTACACCTTCTATATCACTTGTATATAAGTATTTACTGTACATAATAATACTCAAGCATAATACTTTTGGTTAGCCTCCTCAAAATAGACATGGTGAAACAGGAGCATCCACTTACATTATATATACCTAATAATACAGGCAATCCGCGAAAGTGATCAGAACCATGATGGAAATGATGCAGTTAAATATTAAAATCTAATACCAGCCTGCAAGACCGTCATCGACCAGTCATCGCAAGTAGCACCCGTTCACGAGTATGACGCATGTGCCAGCCATCATCCCTCTCGCCATATTAGAGGGACAGGGATGACCCGACACACGATGCCACCACAAGAAATGACATTTTAGTGAGCATGACGACAACGGTAAATAGTGTTAGACAGGAACATATATATTTAATGGTTGGCTCACATAGCCTCTGAAACAGATCGAGTTGAAGTCACCATTGCCATGCAGGCATGGGTATTATGAGAAGGGTAAGGCTGTAAAGTGCGAATTTTATTACCTCATGCACATTATATACATTTCTTGCGCGAATACGATTTGCTCACAACAAACAACCTCGCCTCTAATTGCGACAATACCGATTTGTCACCAAAGCAATATGATGTCATATTGCTGCATGTGTGCTCCAACCTTATTCTTCCTCTTCAGTCCCTGGTGCCGTTGAGGATGGGTCTACTCTCCTTTCTGCCCAATACAAAATATATTTGGTTGTATTTTTAAGCAATTGGGCTTTCTCGAGGTCTCTCTTTATCAAATACCACCACGTTAATAGTGGGCGGCCTCTATCGCGTTTGTGTTATACGTAACAAAAAAAACGTTACGTAGGCTTAGGGAACACTAATTGTGTGATTCTGTCGGTGTCTTTTGATATGTTACAAATGGAGGAGATTTTCGGTAATTCTGTCCGTGATACGTGTAATTTGAAAACAACTTCTTAGGTTTGGTTTCGTATTTTACCAATTTTATTCACCTTACACGTCATGAGCATCTCCATTTCATCGGTATGCACTGTGTGCTCCCACCATAATGCGAACGAGCCAGTAAATGTAAATGTAGAAGCATTAAGTAACTCGATTTAAAAAATTGACGTTCATAAGCGTCACCTTGTGACCTAGATGAATAAACGATTTTGACTTTCAATTTTCAATTTCAATTTTTTCAATTTCAATTTATTTATATAAGTATAAATATAGACAAAATACATATAATACACGCAACACCAACTTTGACTTTGATAAAGTTCTAATATTTTTTCATTTTTTTAATTTTGTTAAATCATTAACAATTTTGAAATTGTGTTTGATATAGCACATTAATGTTGGCAAGACATGGTATAAATTAAGATACAACAAAATAATACAATTAACAATCAATACAATAGATACTTTAAGAATCTCAAATTGCATTAAGATAGTACTAATTACTCAACCTTGACAATATTATTCAGTAATAGATGCAATAATTATTAATGTCACAAATTGAAATTTACAATCTCTATGTCAGTGTATGTACAAGATAAAATAAAAAAATATTTAATAATAACCATATAAAACTTATATTACATCAAACAATAATTCCCCGATAGAGCTAGGAACACGAAAACTCAAACCCTAAGGTAACATTAATCTTCGGTTACGTTAAATGGCACTTTGATACCACGCACTGTGTTATGTAAGCCTGTTTGTAGATTAGTGAGCTATCATTATCTTAATTAAATTTTATAACTACTCTGAATTGTCTGTAATACTGTCTAGTTTGAGGGTTGTGGTACGATACCTAGGTACTTGTATATACGAGTAGGTATATTTATATAATATGTATGTAATCTTGTGAACACGTGTTAAGTTCTCAAGGGTAAGTAGGTACTTATTTGAACCAAAATGAGTACCGTGTTTATTTTGGCTGTTATATTAAGGCTGGTTTCAGAGTGACGCGCGCGGCACGCGCCGTCGGCCAGCGCGTCTCAACAGCGCGTTTGGCGCGCGGACCACTGTGAAACGAGTTCGCGTTTCTCATTGCAATGTATGAAGCTTCGGCAGCGCGGCCGGCGCGCGCGTCTCACACGCGGCGCGTTTGAACTGCGTGACTATGAAACGCTACTACTAATCTAGTGTAATTGTGAGCGCGCGCGTGTGGCCGGCGCCGGTCAAACGCGTGACTCTGAAACCAGCCTAATATAGCAAACAGCTAGCTGTTAACCGCGGTTTCACCCGCGTCCTGAGAGCATTACTTTGCGTACCCGGTTAATTTATAGCTTAAATAGCTCCTTGGTACATCAGCTATCCGCCAGTGAACGTCCGTTCCAGAGATTGGCGAAAACAAACAGACATCGAGAAAAAAAATTAATTAATGTCTTTCCTGTATAGGTAGGTATGTACCGGGTATACATCCATTAAGTAAAAAGCGGTTAATGTTATTCTACCTATAGGATAAGATTTATGTCGTATTTCATAGAAATGCATAGACAGATACCACAACTTGTTGTCAATATTTGTCACCACTCAATAAAAAGTAGGCACGTGCGTAGGTCCTACTATAATATCTAACTCTGACAGGTATCAGTTGCAATTCATATACCATCGTAAATTTTATTATATTGGGTACTATGTGTGTTCCTCTGTGGCCGGACCACATTTTAGTACTCAGATCTGATGCTATAGTTCGAAATAATATCTACCTAAAGTCTGCTTTCATCGGAATATCATTTTTAGTACCCCAAGAGATATCTTTTTAATTAACAATTTATGTGGTCCGGCCGCCAGGCAGTGCTCTCTGGCCGCGCCACCTCAAATTAAATAGAGTGTAATGAACTATAAGTAAATCAATATCCCGAAGAAAACTACCTAAAGAGTACCTTGCATACGACAAATATGGTCCAATAAACCCCTTTAGTTACGGAGTTATTGGTCGTAGGGTGTGGTCCGGCTGGAAGGTATAGGGAACGGAGGGTATTGGGAGCCAGCGGGTAATGGGAGCGGTGCGACTAGAGACAAAACTATAGTTCGTATTAACTCGGTTGCCACTCGGGTGGCTTCGTCACACTGCGCCGCTATCTTGGCGCCCGGGCTAGGCTTGACAGTGCCTTGCGTTATGTGACGACAGACGTTTGTCGATTTTTTGCTCCGCGCTTATAAAAAATTGGAAATTTGAACGACCAGGTAAGTACGAAATTATGTCTATATTACTATCAAACCTATTTTATTTTACAGTTAATGTTATCAAAGTATCTGTGCGAATAATTTCATTACAGGCTACATTAAGGATATAATTTTATTTGATTTCAAGATGGTCGTATTCGGGTAATCAGAGCTTATTAAGCTCTGATTACCCCTTGTAGTTCTGATTACCCCCTACGTATTTTAATATATTGTTTTGTTTTTCAAATACTAAAATGCCAAGAAAAAGGGAACGCACCACTACAAAAGCATCTTGGTCTTTCGAAACCTTGGAAAATGCTGTCAAAATACTTCGACCTGGCGGGACATCTTTATACAGGGTATCAAAAGATACTGGAATTCCCTACAGTATGTTAAAAAAGAGGTATAGGTTAGCTAAATCAAACAATGATAGCTATAAATGTCCTCCAAGGCTTGGAGGGCCCTCTGTGTTCACTGAAGAACAAGAAGCCATTCTGGCTGATCATCTTCGTAAAATGTCTGATAAATTTTACGGACTGACGAAGGCTCAGTTTTGTAATATATGTTACGCCATGGCTGAAAAATTTGGTGTTGCAACTTCTGAGGAAGAGAACGTTGAGAATCTTTGCGACGATGAATCTGAATATTCAGAAGAAGAAACTTTGTGTGCTATTTGCTGTGACACAGGAAAAAATAACAAAATGTGGTAACGTTGCAGAAGTTGAGGTAAATGGGCTCATAAAGAATGATCTGGTACTGACAGCCCGGTTGATTATTTGTGTATTTTTTGCTTAGATCCTTAAGTTAATTATTAGCCAGTTACGTTTATATTAACATTTTCTATAAATAAGTGAGATTTCAGACTGATATCGCATATTTAGAGACTGAATTAATAATAAGGTAGCTCCCATTACACATATGGGAATTTATAGGCTCTCATTGCCCACAAAGTTGGGTAATGGGAGCGATTATATTGCCAAATGTGGCCAAATGCCTGATAATGTAACGTTGACGCTGTGATTAAATGATAGTCAAATAACTGAAGATTTAATTAGTTTGTAATAAAGAATCTCTTAAGTTTTCATAAATTTTACTTTTATTGAACTTTTTCCTTAGTAGGCTCCAATTCCCCCCTTCTCCCCTACCCTGCAGCAAGTCAATTTGGCAATATTTAATATTAACTATCCATAAATCAATTTATATAATAGTACCTTTTCTCTACTCTTCGTTGATACTTTTTTCTCTCAAGAAACTATTCATTTTGATTAATTAATCTTTAAAGTATGTGGCGCGGCTTGGGAGGTTTACTTGCAGCAAATATAACGAAATATGTTTCATTTCTTTATGCCAACGAAAACTGCATAATGAGTACTTTATAAAAAGACCTGGCCTTCATCCATAAACTTTTATTTTTATTACCAACAATGATTTTGAAAAAGATGCACTTTTTAGTTTTTGTTTACCTATCTACCTTAGAATAGGTAGTTAATTTGACGAAGTAAGTGAAAATGTTGGTTTAAAATAAACAATAAGTATACGAAAAACAAATATATATTTTCATAATCAAATATAAAAAATAAAAAAATGGTTACACAAAATACAATGTTTTTTATAAATTGCGGAACTTAGTATAAAAAGCCCCTTCCGATATGGTTTCCCATGACGGTATAAAATGTTCCGGTAAACAAATTATCACATTGAATGATTTATTAATGTTTGAAATTGATTTAGGCGTTGATATATATGACATTCTAGCCAGACACTATGATATTACAAGGAAAATTCTTTACACTGTTGTCAGTGATTGAGTATTTACCAAATATATTACGTCGCTCACTGCAAGCGTCTGGATGATACTTGGGAATCATAATATGATGATTTAAGTACTAAAGTTACAAGGACTAAAAACCAGCAAATGAATGTTCATTGTATTTTATACGCAAAATTGTAAATTATAACTTATTTTCATCAAAATGTTGTTTATTTTTAATTTAGGCCTTGCATTTTGAAGTTGGAAAATAACTTCATAACTCCTTTATTTGTAATACTGATTGACTATATTTTTAATACGCGGTTTTGGTAAACTCTTTCTTTCATTGTTATTTCTTGTTTGATGGGTTCATCATCAGCCTTTAACAGTCCACTACTGGACTAGGCCTCTCCTTTGAAAGGAGGAATTGGCCTTCTATACCACGCTGGCCAAACGGGTTGGTATAGGGTTTTTTTCAAGTTTTTCTCCTCTTACAGTGCTGTTCTCTGCATAATATGCTCCCTTTGTTGGCTCTTACGACACCCATGGTATGATATGGGGTGGTGATATTTCGTATTCTTAATCCGTCACCACACGGTTTAAAGGGTTAAATGCTTAAATTCAATCTACGACCAATTTGAAATTCAATATTCATCGTTGAGACAGGACAACGTCTGTCGGGTCAGCTAATTGTTTATATTTGATTATGAAAATATATTTGTTATTCGTATACTTATTGTTTATTTTAAACCAACATTTTCACTTTCATCATCATTCATCATCAGCCCTGTATATAAACTGTCCCACTGCTAGGCACGGGCCTCGTCTCACTATGAGAAGGCTGAGGCCAGACGGGTTGGCAGACTTCACATGTCTTTCGAGGACATTATGGAGAACTCTCAGACATGTAGGTTTCCTCAAGATGTTTTCCCTCACCGTTTAGCAGGCGATAATTAGCAATTTAATACGCACATAACTCCGAAAAGTCATTGTTGCGTGCCGTGGATTCGAACTCTGACCCTCTGCGTTGCAGTCTGTCGGTCTCTGCACTTGGCTATTGCTGCCGTAAAATTTTCACTTACTTCGTCAAATTAACTACATATTCTTAGGTAGATAGGTAAACAAAAACTAAAAAGTGCACCTTTTTCAAAATCATTGTTGGTAATAAAAATAAAAGTTTATAGATGAAGGCCAGGTCTTTTTATAAAGTACTTATTATGCAGTTTTCGTATGCTTAAAGAAATAAAGCATATTTCGATATATTTGCTGAAAGTAATCCTCCCTAGCCGCGCCACATACTTTAAAGATTAATTAATCAAAACGAATAGTTTCTTGAGAGAAAAAAGTATCAACGAAGAGTAGAAAAAAGGTAGATACTATTATATAAATTGATTTATGGATAGTTAATATTAAATATTGCAAAATTTACTTGCTGCAGAGTATACCTTCCAGCCGGACCACACCCTACGACCAATAACTCCGTAACTAAATGGGTTCTTTGGACCATATTTGTCGTATGCAAGGTACTCTTTAGGTAGTTTTCTTCGGGATATTGATTTATTAATAGTTCATAACACTATTTAATTTGAGGTGGCGCGGCCAGGGAGTACCTACTGCCTGGCGGCCGGACCACATAAATCGTTAATTAAAAAGATATCTCTTGAGGTACTAAAAATATATTTATATTCCGATGAAAGTAGACTTTAGGTAGGTATTATTTCGAATTATAGCATCTGAGTAGTAAAATGTGGTCCGGCCACAGAGGAACACACAGGTACTATGTATAGCATCGTGTCATAGGTAGGTACCTAGATGTATTGTCTCAGCCAATGTAAGATACATATTGTCGAAGCACTTAAGCAAAACGGAGTAGTTTGAAAATAGGTCATGTCAAATAAGTAGGTAAGACGTCGAACATGCAAAGTGCATGTATTTGTTTAAAACCATAGATTTATTATATACTAACGTTAGATTGGCAATGGAGTCAGTAAAGTGAGACCAAAACAAGAAAACACTAGTGTGCGTGTAATGAGCTTGTATGTAAGACAAATAGTGTTGGGCATGGCTCGCCTAAACTATGATTATCGATAATATGGGCACGGTGTCATATTGCCCGATTTAAAGCATGATTGAAGTAGTGTCAATAACTGAGAGAAGATAATAACAAAACTACAGATAAAACTGTTTTTTTTTTCTACCAAATAAAACTAATTTATTATAAAAATGTTGCCAACTTTCCTTGGAAGTATTTTGCAGTTTTGCTTTATATTTTATTCTAATTGTTAAATAAATTTCAATTATTGCTTTTATTAGCAAGTATTTGTGATTAAATAATGCTGGTTTTCGCAAGACAAAAGGCAATCATTTACCAAAGTTTTAAACATTAATTGGGTAATATTTTTCCTTTCATACATCTACGGAACACTCGTTCAGATTGGACACCTATTCATAAACATCTTGGAAAGGTTAAATAAGGCCACCTACATCCTTTGTATATATAAGTGAATCTATTTTAATATCCACACATGCACAGGGTTCCCACCAAGAACTTAGGGTCCCAAGCCAACCTCACCTGCAAGTGGTGCACCTGCCGATCAACGGACGAGGCTCTGGCAAACAAAATATCCCGATAAGCGGCAATAGGTTCGCCACCTATTACGTGGGATCAAAACACTGGCAAAAAGTGGGCATTTAATATGCCTCTGCCTACCCCTTCGGGGAAACAGGCGTGAGCCTATGTATTTACCAATTACGAACAAGAGTTTCGCTCAAGGAAAGATTTAAGGACATCGGTATTTTAACTGTAGCGTCTCAGTATATTTATGCCAGTGTTTTGCATGTGCGTAGGAATATAAATTCATATTCAAAGAATAGTGATATTCACTTTATTAATACAAGAAATAGACATAAATTATGTGTTCCGTATTTCCGTTTGTGTAAAACTCATAATTCTTTTATAGGACAAAGTTTACGCATCTACAACAAGATACCGATATGTATTTTAGACTTGCCGTTTAGCGCATTTAAGACAACGATTAAAAATAACCTAATGCAAAAGGCTTATTACAATTTAAATGATTACCTTAATGACAAATGCGCTTGGCAATAATCTGTTTTAGTATTCACATAATTATTGGGTAAGTAGGTAGATAATATTAAAATTTTCATGACATGTAATTAAATATGATTCTATTCCCAATAAAATTATATAAGTAAATGATGTTTTTTGGAATCGCCACCACATCATTAGATGTCTTTCATGTCGTTAGATACTATTTATTTATTATGTTTAATTTTATTGTCTTGTACTCAATCAGTTGGATCGGTGGTTGTATTTCAAAAGGTATCACGTCAATTAAATATGGGTACTACATTTGCATTTCTTCACACGTTTTCACAAATTTATGCTATAATTAATGATCTGGAAAATGGAGGTAATTCGCGTTCATGGTCAGTATACCAACAGATTGTTAATTTTATTACTGCCGGTTCGTATACCGTTGTCGTCATGCTCACTAAAATGTCATTTCTTGTGGTGGCGTCGTGTGTCGGGTCATCCCTGTCCCTCTGATATGGCGAGAGGGATGATGGCTGGCACATGCGTCATACTCGTGAACGGGTGCTACTTGCGATGACTGGTCGATGGCGGTCTTATGGGCTGGTATATTTTTTTATTTATATTTAACTTCATCATTTCCATCATGGTTCTGAACATTTGCGCGGATTGCCTGCATTGTTAGGTGCATAATGTAAGTGGATGCTCCTGTTTCACCATGTCTATGTTCAGGAGGCTAACTAAATGAACATCAAAATTTAACTTGATTATGCTTGAGTATCATGTAAAGTAAATATATACAAGTAACATAGAAGGTATAACAGTTGCAGCACCTTACAAAAGTTTAATTGTTATGTATTATTAAAAACCTGGCGTTGAAAAAGAGTGACCGTGAGTTTTATTGCCCGTTCTTTCTCATGGTTCTACCTATTGCATTGCGAACGTGGCAGTAAATGTAAATGTAGAAGCATACAGTAATAATGTTTAAATTTGACGTTCATAAGTGTCACTTTGTGATCTAAATGAATAAAGGATTTTGAGATTTTTGAGTTTGAGTTTTATGTATGTATGTATTTTAATATCCCCGTAAAGTACACTAAGTAAAGACAGGGTTCACATTTAATTTTCTTTACATTTTTTGTATCAGATATCCACAAATATATTCAACAATGGACTTGATTATATTATCCATTCCTTCAGGCACCCCCGGCATAGATGACACGAAGTCGGAATCTTCATCGATTAACTGAACTTTGCAAACAGCGACATCGTCGTGTGGTGCTATTATTGCACTAAACCCGGCTTTAGTATTTATCATATCTATGGTACAGTCAGCATCAAAAGTTGATGACCTGATGATTAGATGATTTAGATTTTCAATATCGCTGTACAACATAATACACCTAAATTGCTCAACATGACAAGCGCCAGAAATGAATGATCGTCTTAAAAGGGCATAAGTCACCTACTTATGCTCTTTTAAGACGACCATGACTTTTCAAAAGTAGCTAAACAAAGTTATGGTAAAAAAAGCATAACACCACGTCACCAGTAATTCGGCCAGTACGGCCAGTGACGTCCGAGAACTAAATAAAGGAGGTCGTTACATTTGATAAACTAATGTGATTAATTATATTATTATTAAAGTATTATGAAGTAAATAATTTTATATAATATTAGCTATATACTTTTAAGCTAATACAATATTTTATTGATGATAAATAATTGCAACCGCAATAGTCTACATTCGATACAAAGTGATAATTAAGTAGAAATATTATTTTACATTCAAGGGTAAACAGTTTTACAAAGACGTCAGTAGTCCTTAGTAACCGTAGTGATGACAATTTGACATGACACCAGCCGTCACAATTATTATTCATAGGAATTTCAGCCTTAAGGATAAGTGAAAATAAGTAAAAAAATGCTCATAAAATAAAAACTACTGGGCCTACATGAATAAAATTTTTATGGGACCAATTCGAAACTATTCCGCATCAAACAAAAAAAGAATTACGTAAATCGGTTCAGAAACCTCGGCGAAATCGGTGTACATACATCGAAAAAAAAATATACCGGCCGAATTGAGAACCTCCTCCTTCTTTTTTTGTTTGAAGTCGGTTAAAGAATTGAATTAAAACAGAATTTGTGTGAATTTTGAAAATGAGTCTTATATGTAGGTATATAGGGAGTCTACCAAGAGTTTGTTTTTCAAACAAACCACGAGTTTTGCACGCGATCGTTACGGAAGTTTCCTGCATGTGAAATAAATTATACAAGTATTTTTATCTAGTGAAATATGTCAAAATAATAGTAGTTTCATTCATCAATTAATGTTAAAACTTAATTTAACATTTTTTTATCGTCAATTTATTGAAAATAAGTATTCTACTTGACAGCAAAACACTATGACGTCACTATATCATATTTCATACAAAACCCTTGACAAAGGTCGTTTTTGACATTTAATTAAAAGTGCTTGATTTGACTAGTTGGAAACAACCCTATTTCCATAGATTTTCTAAAAGCGCCCTTATCGGATAGTAGCGATCGATAGAGGGCGCATTAAGGAAATGTATGAAAATTGTTCCCGTCAAAAGGCAGCGATAGCCGAGTGGAGATACCAACAGACTGCCATGCAGAGGGTTTCGGGTTCGAATCCACGGCGCGCACCAATGTCTTTTCGGAGTTTGTGCGTATTGAATTGTTATTTATCGCTTGTCCCGTGCCTCGGAGAGCACGTTAAGCCGTCGGTCCCGGTTGTCATGAAGATCTTTGACAGCCGTTACAGGGCGTCAGTACCTTCTAAAGAAACTGACACTGGTCTAAACCATGGAATATCGCTATCCCTTCGGGTTGCGGAGGTCAGACAGGCAGTCGCTCTGTGGAAAAGCTAATATTCAGCCAAATCCGGTTAGACTAGTAAGCGGACCCCAGATTGAAACTGGGATAACGCTAAGAGAATGATGATGAAAATTGTTCCCGTCAACTAGCCTATCATCACCGTGTAAATTTTATACTAGACCCTCGGATTGGGTTCTAATTCAATCGTAACTATAAAAATCATAAACTAAATCGACGGTATGAATTTGTACGGAATCTGCGTGATTTTTGAAAATAAGTCTTATTGCTTTACGAATATGGTTACAATTCAATCGAACTAAAAAATCTATAATTACGTCGATGGTATAAATTCAAACTGATGATTCTAAATGTTTTCGGATATTATAACGATCAGCAACTTTTGACAAAATGGTGTTCAGTTAGTTTTGAACTTTAATGATGTTCATTCAATACTGGCGCCCTTCTTGTTGAGCGATTTATGGGTGATATTATGTTCATTGATTTTGAAAATCTGAATGTGGTCATCGACTTTTGATGCTGACTGTACCTGATATATGTGCGTTAAGAATACAAATTTTCTCTAAAGGCAAACACAATGCTTTGTCGCTGATTTGCACTTCCACATGGCACATCAGTCGTTTATAGGCTGCTGTGAATTGTCGAGCAATGGGATGATTATTGAATAGAACGCACTGAACTAAAATTGTTTCCAAATGGTCCAGCTTTATTCTTTGAGAGCCCATACTAGAAAAACATTTTTCATTTTTCTTCAGTGATTGCTGCATATGGATGAATATTTTTTGGAAACCCAATCTTCTCTGTTTATCATTTTTAGCCATTTTAATCGGACCTCATTATTTTGAGGAAATCTGAAATAAGTATTAATTTTTTTTTATTATATTCATAACTACGACATTTGGATAGAGAACATAAAAGTAAATAATATTTATTTGTTAAATAACAGTATGGAAGGTATGCAACCTTTGTCAGTCAAGTTACTAATCAATATTTTCTTATCGATATGATTTGACATTACGTCAATCACTATGAAAGTTAACTTAGAAATAGTAAAAATTCACGTATTTTATATTATCTTTAATCTATTTTCTTTGCATTCAGAATATAAATATAATAGAATGTGATATTATAACGTATCCGTTTGTGCATATATTTCTTTTCAGAGTTGTAAAATATTGCAATAAGACCATTAAATCTTTCAACGGTACTTACATAAGAAATGCGTAATTCTGGGGATTTTCTCTCTTACATGAGTTACATACGGGTACTACCCACGTTACCATAATTGTTTTTGTATGTATAACACCTGGGTTTCACAAATAAACACGTTATTTTGGAAAAATAAGCGAGTTTTGTAACGTTCACAATTAACGTTGGGCCAATACAGGCCAATAGCGTGTACGTGAATGGTCTCGCCTATCTATCTCACTCTAACATACTAGTTTCAATATTCTTTCTCTTTCGAATCGCCGATCTATACGTTAGTATATAATAAATCTATGTTTAAAACCCTCATCGAGTAACTAGGTACAACCGCACAGTTAGTCAGTGTCTGAATGAAACAATAGTTATTTGTGCAACAAGAGAGCAAAGTTCTTTTTTGTTTTGAGTGCCGATTTTGAGTCCCGAGCAAGCGAAGGATTCTACGATAGATTCACGAGCGTAGCGAGTGAATCAAAGTTAGAATCCTGAGCGTTGTGAGGGATTCAACAGCACGAGATACAAAAAACTTTGCTCTCGTGTAGCACACATAATTTTTCACCACAGCAGTGAGAACACATATTACTTAGGAGACAGAAAGGAAGAGGAATAGATTGAATGCTGCATTAATCACTTGTTGATTTAACTCTACTGGTGTTAAAGTACAGTCATCATTGCTAGTTTCACTCATCTTTTTAGATTATTTTATATATTTATATAATTTAACATGTTACGCTATACTGTAATTACTGTATCAGCAAAATTTTTATTCCCGCTACTTTTTTAAATCGCGTTTTAATACCGCGTCCCTGATGTTTATTTTTCAAATGTATCATTGTTGTAATTCGAAATAAAAATGTATTGGTTAAATACCAATTTTATACTATTAATTAGACTTATTTTTATTAAAATCCAATAATAAATTAAACATGTAAACATAACATATAAAAAAAAGTAATTTCTTTGTTACAAATATTTTTTTTAATTGCGTTTCCGAAGGTGTTTTCTTTGAGGTCGAATTTCAAAATCGAATTTCGAATTCGAAGGGGTTTGTTTTTAGGGTTCCGTACCTAAAAGGTAAAAAACGGAACCCTATTACTAAGCCTCCGTTGTCTGTCTGTCTGTCTGTCTGTCTGTCTGTCTGTCACCAGGCTGTATCTCATAAACCATGATAGCTAGATAGCTGAAATTTTCACAAATTATGTATTTCGGTTGCCGCTATAACAACAAATACTAAAAATAAAAAAAAATAAAAAATTAAGGGGGGTCCCATACAAAAAACGTGCTTTTTCGTATATTTTGCTCAAAATTACTTACTGTTACAGGTAGACGCTTTAAATTTTTACAGAATATGTAGTTGTATATTACCTTTCAAAATAAATAATTAAATTTAAAAAAGTAAATAATAAAGGGGGGCTCCCATACAACAAACGTAATTTTTAAGCAATTTGTTACTCGATCTTAATAAACAGGTATAAACTTATAAAGTATTTAAGTATACATACAACGAACGTGATTTTCTTTTATAGATGATGGTACGGAACCCTTTGTGCGCGAGTCCGACTCGCACTTGCCCAATTTTTTCCACTCACATATGCATGTGAAACTCACGCTCGAATCAAAATCGCGTTTTGTTCACTGTTCTCGTGTGTCTCGCAGCAAAAGCGGCATGTTTGAGCTGCTGCGGTGAAAAGTATTATTTTCAGAATAAAAGTAATAATTATGTAGGTATATTATATTATCTGTTATTCATACTTGGTGTAGTGTACTTACCTACCTATTTATAAAAATTAAAATTTAAATTAATAAATTGATTTTATATATTTCATCAGTGTCTATAATATAATGAAAATATATAAAATTAAATAAACTAACTAGTGGGCATCCTCAGCTGCTACAGTCACATATTTGTTTTTTAATAATTTAACCTTTACTTTTTTTTTAGCGACAGTTTAATGGAGTGGAGAGACCGACAGATTGTTACGCAGAGGGTCCGGGCAGGCCCGCGTCACTGGCTCAAATTCGCGCGATAAATACCTACTACTTCGTGTACCGCTGTCGGTTAGGTATTATTAAGATTTTATAGGTGACTAGAGCACACCAGCAGCTACGCCTGCCATATTTTTTAATTTACCCGTTTTCCCGATCCCGAGGGAATTTCGGGACATCCCGTCTTAGTGCACGCCTACGGTCCCCAAGGAACATACATGCTAAATTTCAGTTTCTTGCGCCGAGTAGTTTCGGCTGTAGCTTGTCTGTCAGTCAGTCAGTAACGCAAGGATTTTATATAGGTATATACAGATTATAGCGTGGGTATTTTCGCTTTTGTATGGGAGTGATAACTATTTAGTAATCTATGGTGCGGGTTCGAATACACGGCGCGTACCGATGACTTTTCGGAGTATGTGCGTATTAAATTGTTAATTACCTAAAGCTTGCTAAACGGTGAAGGAAAACATTGTGAGGAAACCTGCATGTCTGAGAGTTCTCCATAATGTTGTCGAAAGACATGTGAAGTCAGCCAACCCGAACTTGGCCAGCGTGGTGGACTATGGCCTTACCCTTCTCATAGAGAGAAGAGGGCTGTGCCCAGCAGTGGGACAGTATAAAGGGCTGATGATGACGATGATTTAACCTTTTCTGACCGATAACTACATGCTAGATTTAAGCTTCTCTCACCCGATAGTTTTGGCTGTGCGCTGTCTGTCAGTCAGTCAATAGCCCAAGAATTTTATTTAACCTTTGGAGCTCCGGCGCGCCGGCTCCTGGGGGAGCCACATAGAAAATACCCTCTGGGTACCGCCGACTCCCTGGGTAGCCAGTGTTACCGCGCGCAATTCTTCCGGCTTGTTATTTGTTGTTTATGAATATAAATAAATAAATATATAAAAATAAAAAGCTTTATTGACACAAACACATCACTTACATTTTTGCTTTCATCCAAGGTACAATACTGCAAGTATACACATTCCAAAATGAACACTAACGTCTAAACTAGGCTGAGCCAGTATCTTAGTTCCTTCCATTATAACATTTTTAAACAGACATTCGTACTAGCAAAATAACAAGTGATAATCGCGCAAACAGCATAAAATAATATCGTAAACACCTTTTTCCTTAAAATATAATATATATTATACATGGAGTCTGGTAATTCGACCAATTCATTAAAGGCGGTTATATAATAATAATATTCTACCACATTCACACAACACCGTCTAGTCCCAAACTAAGCAGAGCTTGTACTATGGGTACCAGACAATGGATAAACATACATATTATATACTTTTTTTTGTAAATACATACATATTACCTATACATAGAAACAGCCAGACCAAGACAAACATCTATGTTCATGCACACAAATGTTTGACTTGAGCGGGAATCGAACCCGCGACCATCGGCGTAGCAGTCGCTTACACTCCCACTGCGCCAACCGGTCGTCATATTTAAAGCCATTTGCAACAAATTCACTTACTTGTTTCCTTCCTCCCTTGATCCTGGGTCCTTCAAGCGGGGCGTGAAAAAGCATCTCTCAAGGCCGTCAAAGTGAGGGCCGTCATGTCACATTGCTTAACCAGCAATTGCGGATGGTGGCCTTCCCAATAGGACTTCACTGTCAGATTACCCTAAGGCAGCGTGAAGTCAATTTGATAGGTTTTTCTTAATAAAAAAAATTTATCCTCGTTAACTCGGGGCCAAAATTAACAGTTTCTGAGATATCGAGATTTAAAGACTTTTTTGAAAATGTTCACCTTATCAAAATAATCGAAATTAAAAAGCTAGGTATTCACTTTTTGGCTCTCAACTGTTACTTTTTGGAAAGCTTGTTTACTAGCCATTGATCTAAATGAAAATTCGGTCAACACTTAGACTTAGATAATACCATAATAATATACCTGTTAGTAGGGAAACAAACGGAGGGAGACAACAAAGGGCAGGGGACTAGATTTTAATTTTGTTTATGGAAATGAATTTGTATAGAATTTTAATAAGGGATGTGTGAGCTAGTGACAGAAGGTAAGTTAGGTTTACGGGTCTGGGAATTTGTTTTGGGAGAAGGTCGTACAGGGGGATCACTAATTTTGGACATGAGAAAAACATGTGTTCTAAAGTGCCCTCATCCAAACCGCATTCGCAAATAGAATGGTCTCTGACGCGGATTTTAGCCAAAAATACTGGAGAACATACAAATCCCAGGCGCATTCGGATTATAATTGATGTTGCCAATTTATTAATGTGTTTATGATTATTATACCAGGGTTTTGAAGGAATGGTGGGTTGGATGGAACCATAAAGGTATTAAAATTGTGAAGAAACGAAACGTACTTTTTGTTATCTGTTGCCAGCTACCTGTCATGTCACTGTCAAGTGCCAAAATCTTGTAAATAATCCAGATCTGGTTAAAAAATTTGTTTATTATTGTTTTCCAATACGAAAATAATGGATGATTACGATAATGTGTACAAAACTATATGCCGAATATGTTTATCACAAAGTAGTGCAGAGAAAATGGTGTCTTTAATTGATGATTCTAGTAATGACGGACTTAGTTGCTTTGGCAAGGCTGTCAATATTCTCACCAATGTTCTACTACAAAAAGACGATGAAATGCCTTGTGCTATGTGCCAAAAGTGTGTTGTATTATTGAAATATGCAGTTTATTTCAAACTAAAGTGTGAATCTACGAACCAGAAACTAAAACGGCTGATTAATTCCAACGACAGCAAAAAAGATTCGCATCAAAACATCAAACAAAAAGTATGTGATTATATCTTGTTTACCAAATATTTTCCATCTGAGACCAATGTTAAAGCTTCTAGTAGTGATATACATAATAAAAAAGACAAGACAATAAACATTTTAAAGGATAAAAGTGACCTTACTGCCCAAGATGATAAGCCCGAAATATGTGACGAGAAAAGAGATGAAATATATGACTTCGACGATATTTTTAACAATGATGACAATATAGAAAATTTCAAAGAAAAACCAGAGGAATTCTCAGATGAAATAAACAACATTTTAAACACAATTCAAGATATTATTAATGCTGAGACAAGTGGGCTTACTTTCAAAAGAAATATAAAACAGAAGCAAAAGTATCGCGCACGAAATGAACGGAATCTAATTTGTGAGATATGCCACAAGGTTCTTGCTAATGGTTTGACTTATGACCACCACATGCAAAGGCACAGCCGTTGCCGCTACATCTGTGATCAGTGCGGAAAAGGCTTCCCAGTGCTGGGAGAAATGCATATGCATCAGATAGCAAGACATGGTATCGGACCGTATCTGCAATGTGATCATTGTCCATACAAAGCACCTCGTAAAATAACTTTAATTGAACATTTGAGACTGCATACCGGAGAAAGACCATTTACTTGTGAGAAATGTGGCTTGACGTTCCGTAGAAGAGCTATATGGAGGAATCATTTACTTTGTCATATGGAGAAGACACATCAATGTACATACTGCCCTAGAAAATTCTATAGACGTGGAGAGTTGCTCGCTCATTGCAATAATGTGCATGAGAGAATGTATATGTATATGTGTAGTGTTTGTAGTGTGACTTATGCTAAAACTGAGACTGTGAAACGTCATATGACTGTGAAACATGGAATACCTAGGGAAAAACAAGGTAGAATAGTTAAAGTAATGATAAAGTAAATTGAGAGTATTCCTTATCTGTTTAGGATTAAATTTTTTTTGCTTTTTATGTTTCTTTTGGCTCAAAACTTAAATGCAGTGAAGCAAAAATAGTTTTTTTTATTTTTGTAAGGTGCAGTGGTTAAATACTGCTATTTGTGAGCCAAGTAAAACTGCTCTACAAATTGTTGTACAGTTCAGGTTGTTTTATCTTATGACTCTAGGTTGTTTAAGTCTCCCATGATTAATAGTTTTAAACTGTTTGTGTCTTCTATGGCCAGATAAAAAAAAATAAAGTACTTTATGCACACAAAGCTTTTAAATAATATAATTTACATAAAATTTATTCCCAATTTTTTATGTATAGAAAAAAATAGTGCACATCCTAAGAAACATTACTGTTTCTTGTTGGTTGCAATAAACATAAAATAAATTGATACAAATACTACAAAACAACCAAATTGTAAATCACATAGTGTTGTCCTGTGTGGGTACTTAATCACATACCATACTACATTGCAGCCTTTTTTATGGTGAGGTTTAAGTCAACACTGTTCATAAAATTAATAGTGATGTGATGGCTCAGTTGTCTACCAAATTGGAAAAAAGTACTCCAATTTCTGATCAAGGTGGTCAATAATATTTGTTAATGTTTGTGATTATACATTATTAATCTTACTGCTACGGACAATAATTTGATGCCTTAAAGCAAATATTTTGTTAACTGGCAACTGTTACAGGAATTTAATATGCTCTATGATCCTAACACTTTTCTTCTGTGCGTGTTGCCTTTAAAAGTAGTCTTTTATTTCTTTAAGAAGTTAGTTTAATGACATTGACAATGTATGGAATATAGAATAAATTTCTTATTTGTATACTTGGTTGATTTCTTTTGAGAAATACACTTTTTAAACATTAGAAAGTACTTTAATTTGCTGTCATTTTTAAACAGGTTTATAGTATATAAAGTTATGTCATGTAAAGATCTTGGAAAGAAAATTGATTTTAAGAATAATGATATTGCAGTCATCAGATTGAACTCGCTCTGTAGAAAAGTAATATTCGGTTTAAATCTGATTAGACTATGCCAGGATGATAATAATATCTTACAGAAATCAAATTCTTTTTTAGGGTTCCGTACCTAAAAGGTAAAAAACGGGACCCTATTAGGGTCAGCGCACACCGAACTGCAAAATGCTCGCGCATGGTCGAGCAAACTTTTGATTGCTCGACCATGCAGGCGACATGCTCGCCCTTCCGTGAGCAAGCTCCGTTGAAAATGCTCTGGGTTCAAAACGCTGAACCAAACTGATCAACTTTTCTTCGTCCATGATTTCCAACTGACGCCGGCCGCGCCATAAGTAGTAAACGCACGTCCACACAGTCTCCTCGCTGTGGCATACTGAGCGCGGGCGGCACGCGGCGGCTCGAGCACGCTCGCGCATGTAGAACGCATACTCGAACATTTACTTGCAAGCTCGAGCATGTTCGAGCATCAAGTTGGTCGTGTATTCAGTATTGAAATGTATGGAATTATCATAAGATAAATTTTTCAATGATTTCACAAAATGCTCTGCTCTGCTCTTGGTGTGCGCTGACGCTTACTAAACCTCCGCTGTCTGTCTGTCTGTCTGTCACCAGGCTGTATCTCATAAACCGTGATAGCTAGAAAGCTAAAATTTTCACAAACTTTGTATTTCAGTTGCCGCTATAACAACAAAGACTAAAAATAAAAAAATGAAAATATTAAGTGGGGTCCCATACAAGAAACGTGTTTTTTTTCGTATTTTTTGCTCCAAATTACCAACGGTAACAGGTAGACGCTTAAAATTTCCCCAGAATATGTAGTTGTATGTCACTTTACAAAATAAATCATTAAATTTTAAAAAAGTTAATAATAAAGTGGGGCTCCCATACAACAAACGTAATTTTAAAGCAATTTGTTACTCGATCTTAGTAAACGGGTAGAAACTTAAAAAATAATTAAGTATACATACAACAAACGTGATTTTCTTTTATAGATGATGGTACAGAACCCTTCGTGTGCGAGTTCGACTCGCACTTGCCCAATTTTTTTAAATTCTACTTTTAATTAATAGGTGAATGAGTGAAGAAAGAATGACGCACCAAATATATGAGGCTAACGTGTATGGGCAAGCCGGTCGCGGCCGACCTCGTACCTCGTAGGACATTCGTCGACCAAATTGGTGACGTTCTGAAAAACGGGAAGGTCCTAAGCACCCGGAACCGGCGAGCATGTATGAACAGAGTAATGAATGTAGAGGAAGCTCGTGAGGTTTGTAAGGATAGATGCAAGTGGCGTTCCGTTGTCTCTGCCTACCCCGACGGGAAAAAGGCGTGAGTTTATGTATGTATGTAATTAATAGGTATACACTCTGCTATTAAATACTTATGGTTTCAGTCACAAAAGAAAAGTGAATTATATATAATTTTCTTCTTGCATAATTGAAACTTATTTTTTTTTTCTTTATTTTATAAAGACTTTGAGCCATAGTTGACTATGTCAGTCCTATAAACTTATAACATAATACAGAAAGTATAAATGTATAGTCTTAAAACTACCTGTGTAGTACACTCTGCTACACTTATATATTATTATTACTATTAGTTAACTTATCTATTAATTTATATAAGACCACAGCTGCCTCCGACGTAGGATTAGATAAAATACTTAGAAATATTTTAACATCATATACATTTAGTTAAAGCTGAGATTTCGATTGAGCTCTCAGACTCTCTGAACGTATACACTCTGTTAGAAAATGATGTACATCTTCAACAACATGACATGACAAGCAATTGGGTGAATCCGTTTTTCTAACCAAATCCTCAAATTTATTTAATGGCATGTGACTGATCTCAATCTACAAGCTATAACAATTAATCTTCTACATAGTTTAATATTAACAAACCTGCAATGGCTTGCTCTGAACAACTTTATACCTCACCCATTTATTAGTAGATAATTATACTGTTAAACTCTGACTCCCAGGTGCCAGTTCATCATCATCATCATCATCATCATCCTAGCGCTGTCCCGGTTGCGCTCCAAAACCCACGCCTTGGAGCCCGAGGTCCGCTTCCCGGCTGTGTCTCCTCCAATTCGCACGGTCTTCAGCATCCCTGGTGGTTAGTTGGTTGGCACGCATATATTTATTTATTTATTAAACTTCCTGCACAATACTGTACATAGGCGGACTTAATGCCTTAGGCATTGTCTAACAGTCTACCTTAGGGTGATGCAGAGATAGTTAAGGCAGGTATTAGGTGGAAGTACTTTATAATTGAATTTATATATAACTAGATACATTAGTAAATAATATACATAACACACTTATACAATACACATAAATTTAATAATTAATTAAATAAATAATTAATAAATAATTAAATATATCATCCCTTACGACGTAAAGCAAGCATTTCTTTGGCCTTTCCCGTTTTCCGGGGCTCGGCGGAGGTAGCATGGCAAGATATTTGTTACCCACGTAAGATTCCGGTTGACGTAAGACGTGGCTATACCAGCGTAGACGACACTCTTGCAGTTTGTCAGCAATGTCACGGACATAAAGGCTACCCCGGATGCGGGCGTTCCTAAAGCAGACTCTGCTTGTGTGTCACTCAAGCACAGGACACGTCTCACTGCTATATAACAGTACAGGTCTAATGATGGATCTATAGACCTGTCTTTTGAGCTTAATCAGCATTTTGGGGTCACAAATGACACCGCTCACCTCACGCCATTTGGCCCAGGCTGCCGAAATGCGTGCCTTGACGTTGCAATCGATGTCACCAGACGCGTGCAGTACTGATCCCAGGTACTTGACCAGGTCCTTTCGCTCGGCAATGTCTCCGCCTATACGAATTGACGCGGGATCTGTACTGTTGCAGGCCAAGTACTCGGTCTTCGCCACCTTTAGTTTCAGATCGCTGGTCTCAAGCGATTCCTTCCACGCATTCACACGCCACACCAGTTATACCTCTAATAAAGTAAAGAAGTAGCACTGGAAATAAAAAGTGAAAAAAGGGCAGCGATAGCCTAGTGGAGAAACCAACAGACTGCCATGCAGAGGGTATCGGGTTCAAATCCATGGCGCGCACGAATTACTTTTCGGAGTTAAGCGCGTATTAAATTGGTAATTATCGCTTGTCTCGTGCCTCGTAGAGCACGTTAAGCCGTCGGTCCCAGTTGTCATGAAGATCTTTGACAGTTGTTATCTTGTCGATTGTTTCAAGGGACAAAACTCCCTTTTTTCCAAATCCGTTGCTTGCTCCAAGGGACAAAAGTCCCATTTTTTCTGAAGCCGTAGACTGCGCACAAGGACAAACTTAACGGATTGTGCTATATTATATATCAATAGACGCGTAATGAAATAAGCTTTCGAATGATAACAAATAACATCAAATAATATACATGTAGTCCACGCAAGGGCAGTATAAAGTGAAAATTAGAAATATTTTCCCACAATTTTTGAGCGCGATTTTATATTTCTGACATATTCCTTTTTCTCGTCGTTTTTTATTAAGGGAGGTATATAAGTATTATACACGGTTAGAAAGATTATTTAATTTACTTTTAGAGGAACTAAATATAATTAAAAGAAACATTTTAATTTTAAACACAAAAAAATAAAACAAAGAATTGATTGTTAACTGCCGCCAATTTCCGTATTTTATTTTTAAATACCTTTTTATGTTATATATCTTGTCGCACGAGTGATCGATTTTCACGGGATAGCCGGGATCGATCACTCGCCGAGCAATTAAAAAGAGATGATTAGGTTGTCTTACGGGAAATAAATAAAAAATATCACCAGGAAAGATTAAACTCGCGTTATATTCCAGATTCACAATGGTTTTGATTACATAAAAAACTGGCACTTGAGGTTAACCGACTAGACAAGTATCCAGGGCGTAGGTCGTAGGTTGACACTCCACAGGTCCTCGGGTGTGTACTCAGCTTTGACGTGTCTCGCAGCAGAAAAAAGGGCCCAACCACGTGTGTCGCTGGTATATATATGGTCGGCAAGCGGGGGAGGGCTCCCCGCTGCGGTGCGTCATCGTAGCGGGGGCTCGCAAGCGCCGATGCACGACGTCACACACCCCCCCCCGTTAGGCCGGGATTTTCCCTAAGGAAAATTCCCTAGCCCAACGGGCGTAGCAGCCCTGAAGATACTCCCTGGAATTAGAGAAAACAAGGGCATGAGTACCTTGAACAAGTGACAACCCTAAACGCTAATTAGTATACCTAAATAATAATGACCCACGCTTGCATTCTTCACGCGTACAACGGCAGTCTGAACTTGAACATAACCATTTATCATTCATAATTCATCACACATACCTACATGTAAATGCCAAGGCCAGTGTAATGGCCCAATAGCAAAGATAACAATCTATGGAGAAGCGCTTAGGGTAATTATTAGGTAATAATGATTTGTAGATATAAGAACTTGATCTAGCCCTACGACTTAAAAATCTTGGGTTCGGCCTTTGCCACTAGATAAGTAAACTTTTTGAATATAATTAGGTGTAACAACAGATTTTTCGTAACGATGAACAAAAATAATATAAGCCGCAGACACGACCGGACCGCCCAATGTCAAAGGAAAGAATTTAATAAATATTTTGCTCTAATTAATAACTACAACACGACCAGTAAACACCTTTTGAATGTAAACAATGGTGAATCATTAGTTAGGCATTTATTTATCGGCGCGTCGCTGAGTGAACGCGCGTGCGTCATAACGACAACTAGGTAGGTACGATCTACATGGTAGGTACTATTCGACTGTTCCGAGCTCGCGACGCACGGTTAATTACTCTGAATGTTTATAAAGTACCTATAATGACAATTTGATTATGGAATTTATACAGAATTAAGAATAACAACAGAACTTCAGAACAAGGCACGGCGAAAAACAACACGCCAATCAATATGCATTTATAGAAAATACACATGCGAGAATCGAACACCAGACCGATCCTACAACGACCTTTTAACCACTGAGCCATAACTGATAGTTAGATAAACAACAGATTCTTTGTAACAATATTACATGTAATAAACTTTATTACCATTTATAACTGAAACATTTATTCATTTTATGTTAGCATGTTTACATAAATCATTAACACAACACAATACATTATCTTGTGGGCTTCGACTCGAAAACATAAGAACCATTGTTGGCCTTCGCAAATGATTATGTAGGTAATTATAACTTAGTATAGATATGCGTCTTACATTGTTGTTTTTATGCTTTTATTATTCTTTGTAATTAATAAACTTTAAGTCTTTGATGTGCCATTCTCCTAAAGGTTTACCGGCCATGTCGTTAAGTTTGTATACTAGGGGTGATTTTTTTGAGGCAATCTTACATTTAATAAATTTAGGCGCCAATTTCTTGCTAAAGTATTTATCCTTGTCACTAAGTAGAAACGTTCTGCGCCATACTATATCACCGACATTGAATTCTGCCGGTTTACGGCGAAGATTATAAGATGAACAATTTCGTTGGTGGGCCGACAACAGAGCTGAATGTACCTTCTCGAAAATAGAGGATAAGTAGCCTAAAGTTTCGGCATAGCCGTCCCGTGGTTCAAGCACCATATTGGAATTAAATTCCTTGTCAATATACTGAGAACCACATGTTATGACCTCCCTACCAAAAACAAGGAAATTAGGAGAATAACCAGTAACCTCAGTAACTGCGCAGTTAAGGGCGAACTGAACCTTAGTGATTAAAGTGTCCCAGATTCGATGATCAGATTCTATGAAAGTTGAAATAGCTGTAATAATGGTTTTGTTGTAGCGTTCAACTGAGTTAACGTGAGGAGTATACAACGGTGTAAAATGCAAATTTGGAATTTTATATTTTGACAACATACTTTTAAAGGTTGCGCTAATAAATTGTTTACCGTTATCCAAAACAATAGTAGATGGAATTCCATGCACCAAAAATACATTTTCCTCGAGAATTTTTGTTATCACTTCTGCAGTTGCCCGTTTAATGGGGAAAAGCAAACAATATTTAGAGAAACAACAACTGACCACAAATATAAAAGTGTTTTGTTTTCTGCTGGGGAGCAATGGACCAATTAAATCAATACTAATCGTCTGAAAGGGCTTTTGACATGATTTGGGTTTTCCCATTAGACCTAAATTTGGGTGGTTTTGGTGTTTATGGGTGATACAAGGTTCACATGAACTGACGAACTTGACAACATCGGAGTACATACCAGGCCAAAAGTAATTAAGTGCAAGACGTTTGTATGTCTTAAAGATACCCAGATGTCCAGCAGTGGGCGAAGAATGATTCTCCCTTAGAATGTCAATTCTTTGGTCAGACGGAATAACCTCTTTCCATTGAAATTCTCTAGTGAGAGGGTTTAATGTTTTTTTTAAACAACACAATTTATTGTTTATTACTTGAAAGTTAACAAAGGAAGTCGGAGAACTTAAACAGCCTTTATAGATATTTAAATACCAAGGATCATTAGTAGAAACTGGTAAATTCTGATTAGAATTAATATCTATATTTATATCATTAGCAATAGCAGAAACGGGTAAAGAGCGAGACAGAAAATCGGGTAAAACGTTATCGGAACCCCGACGATGACGTATTTCGAAATTATAGGAAGATAAGCGAACTCCCCATCTGGCTAACCGGCCAGTAGGGTTATTTAAGGACAAGAACCATTTCAAAGCAGCGTGATCAGTGTAAACAATAAACTTTTTACCATTTTCAACGTAACAACGCCAGTGTTCTATAGCAGATAGAACAGCCAGGGCCTCGCGCTCTGTGGCACTGTAATTTTTTTCTTACTTACTGAGTGATTTGCTATAGTACGCTATGACTCTTTCCTCACCATTTAACCTTTGACAGAGGATCGCGCCAAGACCAAAATCGCTAGCATCTGAGTGTATTTCAAACGGTTGCGAGTAGTCAGGACAAGCCAACACCGAGGAGGAAATCAAACAATTCTTTAGGTTATTAAACGCCTCATTAGCCTCTGTCGTCCAGCAGAATGGAGGTGCGTTTTTACTTTGAGATGTTAACTTATTTAAGGGTGCAGCAATAGAGCTAAAATTCGGTATAAAACGCCTGTACCACGAGGCTGCGCCTAAAAATCGACGTACTTCTTTTCTATTAGAAGGAGTGGGATAATTTTTCATTGAATTTACTTTATCCGGATCGGGATGCAATCCACTAAAGTCGACAACATAGCCTAGATATTTTAGTTTATCTCTAAAAAATTGACATTTTTCGAGATTAATTGTTAAATTAGCGCTTTTTAGTTTATCAAGAATGCGTAATAAAAGAGTAATATGCTCGCTAAAGCTGGACGTGATACAGATTATGTCATCGATAAAACAGAAAACCTTATTTTCAAATTCTGGGCCATAAAATAAAATATCAACTAATCGTTGTTGAGTAGCTGGCGCATTCGTAGGACCGAAAGGCATTCTTTTGAATTGAAATGTGCCACGCGTGGGAATATAAAAGGCTGTTTTGCAACGGTCCTCTTCTTTAATTAATGTTTGCCAAAAAGATTTAGACAGGTCTAAACTAGACAAGTATTTAGCATCTCTCAGATTATCTAAAATTTCCGAAATATAAGGCAAGCTATAAGCATCTTTTTTTGTAACGGAATTTAATTTTCGACTGTCCAAACAGAAACTCAGTTCACCATTCTTCTTTGGTGTCAAAATGACCGGGTTCGACCACGGGCTTTCTGATCGTTCAACAACATCCTCTGAGAGCATGTCGTCAAGATGCTTTATTAATATTCTTTGTTTATCGGGAGACATGCGATAAAATCTTTGCCGAATAGGGGGACAATCACCTGTATCAATTGAATGAGAAATAATATTTGTGCAACCGAGACCCCGCTTCTCGTATGAAATATCGGTAAATTTAGAAATAATGTTGTCAGCGGTAGCTCTCTGGTCGACTGTAAGATGATCATAAGAAACAAGATGTGTAGGGGGAACTGCCTGCAACTCCATTACTTGAGCGTCAGACTTGTTCACAATCAAAACAGACTCCAATTTGTTAGGAAATAGGCCAAAGCTTCGCCAAAAATCCATGCCAAGGATAAGGGAATTTTGAATCCCAGGTACAACATGAACTTCTAAGTTAATCAATTTATCCTGAAACTCGAAGGGTAGAAACACCGATCCCAAGGACTCAAATCGTTTGCCGCCTGCTGTTATTAACCTCAAAGGTTTCGATTTATCCAAAACATTGTCTTTCAAAAATAAGTTATGCAAATTATTACCTAAAATTGTAACGCAAGATCCAGAATCTAAAAGACCTGTGGTAGGTATTCCGTTTAATTTTAGAGTAACGTAAGGTAAATATTCTACTTTAGAATTACGGATTGAGGAAATATGATAGCTATTAAAGAATTTTTTTTAAAAGTCCAACCAATTATTCCACTCTGTTTTATTACAATTAGTTGTATAATTTGATTTTCCACAATCCTTATTAACTAGTTTTTTGAAACTGTAGGGGTCGACTTAGATTTACAATTGGGGCAGTCTGACACCTTGAAACCCTTTGTGCCGCACTTAAAACAGATTAGGTAGTGTGGCTGACGACAATTACGTAATGAGTGCGAATTGCATCTACAACGCACGCAAAAAGTTTTATTTATATTAGAAGTACTCGATACGGCGTTGACTTGTGGTACAGACTTGTATCTCGATGTATCGGCGACAGAGTTATATTTATTGAAGTTATTATGACTGTAAACATTTTTGTTTGAAGAAAAATTAGAAAACGGATAATTATACGCTAGATCGGGTGCTACAGTATTCTTTGAAACTTTAGGGGGTTCAGAAAATTGCTTACTGCGACTTTGGTAATTTTCGAAAAGACGACAAACTTCGACCAGACTATCAACATCAACAACCTTTGCAGTGAGCAGACAATTAGTGTAACAAGGTCTAATATTATTTAGTAAAATTTCTAGCTTCTCCGAATCAGCGATAGGAGAACTAAGTCGCGAAAACAGACCGTGCATTTTTGCCACGTAAATAGTTATTGATTCGTTCTCGCCTTGTGAGCGCTGACGAATCTCCGTCATAAGTCGATAATCGTAGTTATGCGGGCTAAAATCTCGTTTTAAAAGTTCGCAAAGTTCTAACCAAGTCTTTACATTATTTTTAACAGAACGATACCAAACTAATGCGTCACCCGAAAATATTTCAAAAGCGAAAGACAACATCTTGTCATGTGGAATAGATCTACAGGACATAATTTTTTCAATAAAAGATCTTACACATGATTTACCGTTAAATTTGAATTTACCTAATTCCGAGAAGAGCTTACGGTCGTAATTATAGGAAGTGTTTCCCTCTGCCACTGAGCAATCCGACCGCGAACTACGGCTCGTGATTAATTGTAATTTCGCATATACGTCATTAAATTTATTCCACACAGACTCAATTTTTTTAATATCAAGACTGCCGGTATCCACCCTATTCAGTCGATGAAAACAATGGTGAAGCACGGTTTCGACCTTCTGTTGAAGCTCGGAGGTATAGTTTGCTTCCAAAATAGATAAGTGTTTATTTGATCTTAATAACGACTTTTCCACTTCAGCCACATCCTCCTCTGGTGGGAAGGGTGAAGATAATATATCCTCCGAGGGAATTTTAACTGAAAGTTTAGCGATTTGTTTGCGGGGATCGTCAGGCTTTGAAACGCCGCGTATTGTGGTCTCATATTCTAATTCCGCTTTAGTTAATAATGAGAAATTTATAATGTAAGCCATTATTACAAAACAATAATAGAAAATCTAAGTATTTACGCCGGTACTAGAAAAAAGTTAAATATCGCCAGAAAATCGAATACCGTGCTAAAAAAGCTGAAATACACTAAATTATACAATGGTGTGATGATTGGTAAAGGATTAAGAAAATTTCTTAAAGGTCACTCAAAGGTTGAATCACAATATTTTTTCGCGAACACGAGGCACGCTAGCTCAACGGCAAAGCGGTTAGAACCGGTTGGCGGCTCGACACGCTGCCCGCAGTGGAACGTGATTTTAGACCGACGTTAATTAAATCACCGTTATGTTATTTACACAGTTAAATTGCTTATGGCCAACCAAAATAGATAGAAACTGTACCTGTACGCAATTCACCACACCAGAATATATGCACACACAGGAGAAAAATATACAAGAGAAAAAGAAATTATTTCACTCACCTGTAAAGTGCCAACCTACGTTTTTTTAAAATATATTTAAAAATTCTATTGGGCGCCAATGTCGCACGAGTGATCGATTTTCACGGGATAGCCGGGATCGATCACTCGCCGAGCAATTAAAAAGAGATGATTAGGTTGTCTTACGGGAAATAAATAAAAAATATCACCAGGAAAGATTAAACTCGCGTTATATTCCAGATTCACAATGGTTTTGATTACATAAAAAACTGGCACTTGAGGTTAACCGACTAGACAAGTATCCAGGGCGTAGGTCGTAGGTTGACACTCCACAGGTCCTCGGGTGTGTACTCAGCTTTGACGTGTCTCGCAGCAGAAAAAAGGGCCCAACCACGTGTGTCGCTGGTATATATATGGTCGGCAAGCGGGGGAGGGCTCCCCGCTGCGGTGCGTCATCGTAGCGGGGGCTCGCAAGCGCCGATGCACGACGTCACAATCTGATTCAAACCTACAAAAGTTTCTTACCAATTATATTTCCAAGCAAAATAACTATTTCCGATAAGAATCCGATAAGAATTACTCTTACTGGAATGTGCACAGTTGTTTACTTTTTCCCGCTAAAAATAACCTGAATATCCGCAAAATTTTTCGATAGTCAATATCTTATGAATAATATGAGTATTATACATAATATGATAGGTTTATTTATATACTCATAATAAAAAAATAACACAGAGCATAAATGTAACCTTATCAACTCATAGTTCATAATTAATTAGTTTATTCACAATAAAAACTTAAAAGTATCATATATAATTATAATATTTGTTTATAATGATGTTTTTATCCATAATTACGCCCCGCGCGCAAAATGCAAAGTCAGCGAAATAATAATTTTTTTCACATGCTAATATCTAAATAACGTTTCAAGCAAGTATTGCTATAATTTTATATAAGGTGCTATAAAAATATCTGCCACGGCTTTAATGGGAGGTAGTATGATGTTTATAGATTACAATAGTGAAGAACTTTCGTACCCCGGGACAGTTAATTCAATTTGACAAAATAAAGTAGTTAAATAAACATTGACCCTACTCTGCATAACGTGGTTCACAAATTTGTCAATGAAAACTGCTATCTCTTTCTATCTGTTCTGTGAATGAAAACTGAAATCAGCTGACTAGTTCGTCACACCACTATCTAATCTACTAGGTACGCAATAATACGCAAGCAAACAAGTGTGCAAATACTCACCAGCTACTGCATTCTTCCAAAAAACTGACGTAGGTACTTATCTAAATAAGACGATAAACTTCCCATCACACTTCAAACAGGCTTTGGACTGTCGAGTTAGTGTAAGAATCGTAATTTTATTCTTATTGTTTTTAAACTAGGTACTTACGTAGATTAATATCAAATAACGATAAATTACAGTAACTTGGCGTGTTTTAAAGTTAATCATCTTATTTACAACAATTGGACCTTATTTACAAGTTAATCATCTTATTTACAACAATTTGACCGTATTTACAAGTTAATCATCCTATTTACGACTATTGCAACGTATATACAGTTATTTACACACTCTGTTTGAAATAGAATTAGTTTTTATTATAAGTCAAATCGATTAGATCGATTGAGTAACATTTTGTTTAGTTTATTGAAAATTTCTGACAATGGTCACACTGAACTGTCACTTCCGTTGGCGCCTTGAAAAATTAACACGCCGGTCTGGGTCGTCTCGTACCTACGTAAAATATCGCCTTTTGAATTAACGCGAATTGAATTAAATTGAGTAAACCGTCTTGAATGCCGCCTGATCTAGTGCTGGCAACGGTAAATTGATTGTGAACTATTGATTGACATTTGTGAAAATTGTGAATCCGGTATCGACGTCCACGTGCCAACGTGTCCTGAAAACGTCGCGTTTGCAGCTTAATAGCTAAGTATAAGATACTTCATTCATTTATTTTGGCCAATATACTTGTGTGAATGTGTCTAATTTAGCTCAAGCCTGACATCAGCAAAGATATCGGGTAAGTGAAATATAATATTGATATTGATTGATTTCAATTCATCACTGTGCAACGCAGTGCATTGTGTCTGGATCATTGTCTATCGTGGTCAGGTAGATGTATTACATCTTCCACTGCGCACTTCTGATACACCTTCCTGCCTGGCTAGGGTAATTCTAGACATAACTTTTGATAGCAAGAGCGTGGTTAACTGTGCCTATATTGTAAACTTGTATCTTAGCCGTTGATTGTATCTGAACTCAGATTGGTGTTGTATGAGCTATATATCTCACCTTGTAGACAGTATTGTAGTGTTTGTCAGGTCAGTTATTGTCTAAAATACATAATATTTAATTGTATAAGTTGACCTAGATAATTTGAAACACATTGTCACACATAACCTCAATCAGTAATTGTTGATATGTATTGTTGAAAAATCTAACTTAAATTTGTTGTTGCATTAATAAGTCAGTTTGTTTGGATACATAACAGCTGTATGTATCAATAAATTTAGTAAATTTAGTTTATTGCATATATTCATAAACATTATAACAACAACCAACTTTACCTTGCCACTTGGGTGGGTCACATTAATAAACTTTGTTTTGTTATAATATAGATAATATTGCTAGGTAACACATATTCTGTGCTTACTTACTATTGTATATCTCAAATAACACAGCCAGTCTGTCTGTTGCAAATAATTAATTAATTAATTTGAAGTTCAACTTTTAATTTGTTATAAGTTACAACTTTTGATAACTTTTGTGTTTGTTTCAATATATTGAAACTATTAATTTTGTTGGACAGTAGATACCTGTCACTTGTTGGTTTCAAAGAATTAAGAAAAATCAAGTTTTGATTGTTAATATTATTTAACGCTTGTCCGGGCTCTTTTGAATTTTGATTATGTCAGCTATCAAGGACTTGCGTGCGGCTGCTGGTGCTATTGCATCAGATTTGCGCTGGTTTGCCTCGGCCAGTGCTTTAGTGAACCGGCCTGATCGCCAGCAGGCCTTACTTCAAAGGTACGAGCGGATCGATGATCGCCTGGCAAGTGTGGAACAGCAGTTCCGCACTTTCAGCGCTTGCTGTCTCGAAGTGTCAGTCACTGATTTCACTGCTGACCAGCGAAATAAGGTCAGCGAAGACTATGCCCAGGTCTTAGACCTGTATGATGCTGTCTCCAATACTGCGAGACAACTAGTTGCCGATAGGGAAGGGCAACCCGGCCTGAAGCAGGAGCTTCCAAGGTCAGCACCTGGGCTGGTGAGTAGGCTCCCTACTTTGGACCTCCCCCATTTTGATGGCTGCCTAGGAAGCTACCTGGGCTTCATTAATTTGTTCGACAGCCTGGTCAATGACAGGGCTGACCTTCGGCCTGCACAAAAATTGGCATATTTAATGTCGGTTCTGGATGGGGAGGCTAAGGGCCTCATCCAGCATCTGCCCGTGTCTGACGAGGCGTACCAGACGGCTCGGGACCTAATCACCCGTAGGTACCATAATAAGCGTGGCCTCGCCGACACGCACATCGAGCAGATTTGGGGTTTGCCGACGCTCACCCGGGTCTCTGGGTTGCGCACCCAACTTTTGAACCCGCTTTTAGTGGCCATCAACGCACTTAAGTGCCTTGACCTGCCCGTGGACCAATGGTCCTATCTATTGGTGCACATTGTGCTGAAGAAGCTGCCTGCCGACCTGAGGTCGCGTTTTGAACAGCGCTTTGGTGGGGATAGCGCGAACCATCTGCCCCCCTTTGCTGACCTGGAGAGGTTCCTGGAGGATGAGTGCCGGGTCTTGGACAACTCCGTTGGTGACACGCCGGCTAAGTCGCAGCCGCCCAAGGTCATGGAGCAGGCTCGCGGTCACACCCGAGCCAATGTTGACCGGCGCCCTCCTCGCTTTGCGGTCACGCAGAGCCCAGCGGAGTGCTCCTACTGCAAGGTCACGGGGCACAGAACGGCCAGTTGTAGGGCATTCTTGGACCTACATGTCGCCTCTCGTAGGCGCATCGCGAATGCCCGCCGCCTTTGCTTCTCTTGTTTGGGGTCCCACTACCAGCGAGACTGCCCAAACTCTCGCCCCTGTCCTCACTGTGGAGGACAGCATTTGGACATTCTCTGTATGAATGCCAGAGTGGTTGGCCGCTTGTCCAACCAGCCGACGCCGCGCACGGGCGGGTGTTTTGAAGGTGGCAGCCGAGGCTCACTGGCGCGTAGCCGAGAGTCGCCTCGCTCAATTGATCGCCACTCACCCCGCTTGGAGAACCGTAGCGTGCGCACGCCTCCTCTATCTCGCGCACCTGAATGTGCTGTTCAGCGTCACCAGCACCATGACTGCTGCCCCAGGTATTCCCCTCCTTTGGCGGAGCGTCCCCGCCTTGACTCGCGCCCACCTCGTTTTGGGCGGGTGCGTCACTATGACCCCCCACAGATGGCGCGCGGATCGAGTCATCGCGCTTTTGAGGACTTCAAGCTGCACCCTCATTTTGACTTGCTTGGTCCTGGCCAACGGTCGCCGCCCAGGCAACAATAGGTCATTGACCCCTGCCCTATAACGCCAACCACCCCCATTGAGACCGTTATCCTACCAACGGTTGCTGTTAGGGTCTGGGGACCCACGGGGACCTCTGTTGTTGTCCGTGCTATATTGGACACAGGTTCACAAGGTTGCATTGTTTCCACTTATTTGGTAGGGCAGGTTAAATTAAATATGGGCTCTTTTCCAAATTGTATACGGGGCATAGGTGACGTAGCCTCTAATGTTGAAGGGCAAGTTAAGATTTTGTTTGCCCCTGTTGAATCTTCACACCCGAGGTTTAAAACCTCGGCTATTGTGTTGAAGAATATTTTGGGTATGCACCCACAGAAACAGCTACCCGCTGCTGTGGTGAATTTGACATCGGGATTGGAACTGGCAGACCCCAAATTTGACACACCGGGACAAATCGACTTGTTGATTGGCTCTGATGTCCTCGGTGGAATTTTGATTGGTGGGAAACGGGTCTTGGTGCCAAATGGTTTGACTGCCATCCCAACCATATTTGGATTTGCTTTGGTGGGACCTGTACCTAAGGACCCCCCTCCACCCGAACTTGATAATTTATTGGCTGTAGGCTCCGCTCTCTCTGATGCGGTTCAGAGGTTTTGGGAGGTAGAGGAGCCCCCTCAAGCTGCCCGTTTGAATCCAGAACATGAGGAGTGCGAGCTGTTCTTCCAGAACAACACGGGTCGACTCCGTTCTGGTCGGATTATTACGAGGTTACCCTTCTTGTCTGTTCGGCCTCCGCTTGGTGAGGCACGACCTTTAGCCGAAAAGAGATTGTTGGCTATGGAGCGCCGCATGGGTCGTGATCCGAAACTCAGACTGAAGTACATTGAGTTCATGAGAGAATATGAACAATTGGGACACATATCAGTGTCAAATTTGGATTGGCGTTCGGTGGAGCATTACTTTCTCCCGCATCATGCGGTATTGAAGCCATCGACTTGCCAGTCGATGGCTGCGCACAGTGTTTGATGGTTCTGCGCAGACTTCAACAGGCGTATCCTTGAACCAGTGCTTGCATTCTGGTCCCAAGTTGGTCAAGGACCTTTGTGACGTCATCACCAGCTTCCGACGACATCAGGTTGTCTTTGTGGCCGACATAAAAATGATGTTCAGGCAGACTATTATCCACCCTGATGACCGTCGCTTCCAGCTGATCCTTTGGAGAGAGTCTCCTCGCGATCCCATGGTCGTCTACGAGCTCAATACTAATACGTACGGGTTAAGGTCAAGCCCCTACTTGGCAATACGTTCTCTTTGGGAGCTCGCAGACCGCGAAGGCTTACGTTTCCCACGAGCCTCCGCCATCTTGAAAGACGATATTTACGTCGATGACATTTGTTCAGGCGCCTCCACAGCGGACGAGGCGATCCTCCTGCGGGACGAATTGATAGGTATTTTGGTCTCTGCTGGTTATGAGTTGCGCAAATGGATTTCCAACTCACCAGCGATTTTGGAAGACTTGCCAGCAGGATCCACATTTTTTTGAGATTGTTGACAACCCCGCCATGATGGCTGTTCTCGGCGTTCAGTACAGACCAGTCCAAGACATCTTTACCTATAACGTAGACTTGAAATTGCCGTGTTCTTGGACTAAACGTCTCGTATTGTCTACTGTCGCCAGAACCTTTGATCCGAACGGTTGGATCTGTCCAATTATATTTTGGGCAAAATGCTTCTTGCAGAAGCTTTGGACAGCAGGATTGACCTGGGACAAACCTCTGCACGGCACTGTTGTTGAGGAATGGACCTCTTTTGTATCCTCACTTCCTGCCGTCAACGAGATCTCTTTGCCTCGTCCCATCCTTCCTCCCGGGAAGTACAAGGCCACCCTTCACGGGTTTTGTGATGCCTCGGAACGTGGTCACGCGGCTGTGGTGTACTTGCGCACAGTTAGTGCCTCAGGTCAGGTGAGAGTTTCCCTGATCATGGCGAAGAGCAAGGTCGCACCCCTTCGGACATCTCTGACCATCCCAAAATTGGAGCTCTCGGGAGCAGCCCTACTTGTACGCTTGTTGAACCACGTGTCCAGTACTTTCGGTAAAAGCATTTGCATTAATGGGACCTACGCCTGGACAGACAGCCAAATTGTTCTTTGTTGGTTGAAGGCTTCGGTCCACACCTTGCAGGTATTTGTTGCTAATTGCGTTTCCCAAATCCAGAAATCCGAAGTCAAGCTTGTTTGGAGACACGTGCCAGGTGAGCTCAACCCCGCTGATTGTGCCTCGCGCGGATGCTTGACGCCTAGTTTGATAGGTCATTCGCTGTGGTGGGGTCCGGAATGGTTGAGTCGACCAGAAATTGATTGGCCTCGAACGCCAGTTTTGAATACTTCTAATTTGCCGGGTCTACGAACACTCGCTCTTGAGAAGGTAGAATGCGCCTTCGACCCCGATTTTTTGTTGAATCGTTACAGCTCCCTCGACAAGTTGTTAGGTGTCACTGCTTGGATAAAGCGTTTTGTTTTTAATTTTAGGCACCCACAACAGAAACGACTGACACCGTTTCTCTCACCACAGGAACGACAGGAGTCCCTCACCTTTTGGGTTCGTTCTGTGCAATTGGCGCATTTTGAAAAGGAGATTGCTATCCTTAAATCAGGGAGATCGAAATTGTCGGGAGCTGTCTCTAAATTGAACCCCTTTTTGGACGATACGGGTCTCTTGCGCGTTGGAGGGCGTCTCAAGAACGCCAACCTCCCTTACGGGGCTCGTCACCCCCTTTTGTTACCTAAGGACGGTCATTTGGTACGCTTGTTGGTAACTGACCGTCACCTTAAGAACTCGCATGCTGGTTGTAATGCTTTGTTGGCTATTTTGCAACGCGAATTTTGGATTTGGGACAGGGAACAAGACAATCGGTGAATCTGTCCTTACATTTGAGGAACTCGCAACTGTGTTTTGTAAGATTGAGGCCGTTTTGAACTCTCGGCCATTGTGCCCGATCTCCTCAGATCCGAATGATTTGGAGGCCCTTACGCCGGGCCATTTTTTGATTGGTCGCCCACTTGTCGCCTTGCCTGAGTACCCCTATATTGATACGAGACCTGGTCGTCTCTCGCGTTTTGAATTGGTACGCCAGATTACTCAGAGCTTTTGGAAACGCTGGAATTTAGAATATTTGCACATACTCCAGCAACGCGTTAAGTGGACCAACAAGACCGATCCACCCAAGATTGGAGACCTCGTTTTGATCAAGGAGGCTAACCTTCCGCCACTCAGATGGCGCAGGGGGCGCATCCTTCATTTGGTAACTGGGGCTGATGGAGTTCCCCGATTTGCTGAGGTCTTGGTAGACGGTTCGATTCTGATGAGAGCGGTTGCAACATTGTCACGTCTACCAACCGATTAGCGGACCGGTAGGCCGATCCGAGGCGGGTGGATGTTTGAAATAGAATTAGTTTTTATTATAAGTCAAATCGATTAGATCGATTGAGTAACATTTTGTTTAGTCTATTGAAAATTTCTGACAATGGTCACACTGAACTGTCACTTCCGTTGGCGCCTTGAAAAATTAACACGCCGGTCTGGGTCGTCTCGTACCTACGTAAAATATCGCCTTTTGAATTAACGCGAATTGAATTAAATTGAGTAAACCGTCTTGAATGCCGCCTGATCTAGTGCTGGCAACGGTAAATTGATTGTGAACTATTGATTGACATTTGTGAAAATTGTGAATCCGGTATCGACGTCCACGTGCCAACGTGTCCTGAAAACGTCGCGTTTGCAGCTTAATAGCTAAGTATAAGATACTTCATTCATTTATTTTGGCCAATATACTTGTATGAATGTGTCTAATTTAGCTCAAGCCTGACATCAGCAAAGATATCGGGTAAGTGAAATATAATATTGATATTGATTGATTTCAATTCATCCCTGTGCAACGCAGTGCATTGTGTCTGGATCATTGTCTATCGTGGTCAGGTAGATGTATTACATCTTCCACTGCGCACTTCTGATACACCTTCCTGCCTGGCTACGGTAATTCTAGACACACTCCCTGCCTACTTATCTACAAATTTGTTGCACAAGTCCGCCTCCGCGTTGCACACAAATGAAGGCACGTTTATGTACATGTCTCTTCACTTTATTTAATGTGTCCGTTTCACGTTTTACTTTCCTAAATGCGCGTTTGATGCGCCTTTTTAGTTCTTTCATACTTCTAATATCATGTCCGGATTGGCCATACACAAGGTCCTTTACACAGCCCCACAAAAAAAGTCTAGAGGGGTTAAATCCGGTGAGCGAGGAGGCCACGGCACTGGCCCTCCTCGACCTATCCACCTTTCACCGCCGTACCACACACTGTTCAAAAATTCCCGTACGCTGATGGCGAAATGAGGTGGTGCTCCATCATGTTGAAAGTAAAGCCCTCTTATCTCTTCAAGAGGAATACGTTCCAACATTCTTCTCACACGGGTTTGTAGTAATCGCAGAAACGTCGTGTCACCGTTCAGTCTGTCCAAGAACACTGGTCCTAGAATTCAGTTGCCGAGTATCCCGGCCCACACATTAACACTAAACCGAGTCTGAAAGTGGTCAGGCCGCACAACACGAGGATTTTCCTCAGCCCAATAATGCGCATTGTGTATGTTGAACATACCAACCCGCGTGAATGTAGCCTCGTCAGTCCACAGAATGTTGCGGCGTTCTTCTCGAAGCCAATTACAAAACGCGAGGCGAGCCCCATAGTCATGTGGATGCAATTCTTGTACTCGTGTGAAGTGGTAGGGATGGAGCCCTTCCCGATTTAAAAGACGCCACACGTAGTTGTCGCTGACATCAAAGACTCGAGCAGCATCCCTGGTGCTCGCAAGAGGATGACGCCGGAAGAACTCCAGCACTTCCTCTTCGAGTTCGGCGGAATATGGAGGCCTGCCTGCGTCAACCGGAGGCGGGTCAAAGCGGCCGTGTTCTCTAAATCTGTACACGGCATCCAGAATGGTATGATGACTGACTCGCACACCAAACCTCTGCTGATATAAGTTTACTGCATGCGCAGTTATGGAGTTACACTCGCGATAGCACAATACCATTTCAAGATATTCTTGATTAGAATACCGTCGGCGTCTGGGAGGCATTCTTAAAGAAAGCGCGCGCGATATTCCCGTGACTGACAGCTAAAACTAACTTCCGACTTTCCGAGCGGACGGGCGCAGGGCTACTGGTGAGCGGAAGGAAGCGGGCAGTCGGCGGCGCGTGCGACGAACGGGGTAGTGCGGGTGAGGGTGGGGGCGCACGGGGCGGCGCTTTGATGACTGAGTAGCCGACACGCAGCGGCGTTGTTTGATAAGAATGGCAACAGTGTATGAACGGCGCGTTTGCGTAATGAATGAATTGAATTCGGTGCGGTGCGGCAACAGCTAAGTCTACGGGATGGTTTTATGCTAATAAATCAATTAAAATTGATATGTAAAATTTTTTGTATGAAAAAAAATATGACAAATGATCAATAATTTATCTTTACTATTGTAATCTATAAACACAATACTGCCTCCCATTGCAGCCGTGGCAGATATTTTTATAGCACCTTGTATATTTGGTAAGATAATATCACCAGGTATAAAACAAAACAAAAAGGACCAAGGTTCAACTCGTATTGTTATCACGATAAGCATTGTTTCGACTAAGTCGTAATTGTTTACATAGCATCCGGTTCGGTCCCTCGCATAAAGTAAACACTTCATTCAAACGTAGTGTATTTGGCATCATATGAAAGAATAATTCATTAAGTTGAACAAAAACATCACTTCAGCACCCTCACGCTAAAAACGAATAAAAAATGACTGATTTATTGAGCTCGCCCGTCAAGTGCTCGGCGGCGCGTTGAGCCGTAAACACTTGGAATTTTATTAGGTACCTACGCGAAACAACTACTAAGGGAACAACAATTTATTAAACTCGTGGAAGAATGGGGACTAGATTGACGGAACCCTGCGTCGCAGGGCTCCTAGTTTTGGGTTAAGGGTCAAAAGAGAACCTAACATAACCTATTTATTTAGATTGTCGCACCTAACCCTAGGCACTAGCTGTTGATAATAATATTTAATTTATTTTTCGGGATTTTAAATTTGGGATTTAAACTTTCGAGCAAATGAACTTGCGGGATTTTAAATTTTCGACCAAACCACCATTTGGCGTTTCAATTATCGGAATTTCTTCCATTGGTATTTAAAAATTCGGGATTTTGATACGTACCCGTTTAAATATTATGTCTAATAATCATTATGCCGTTTCTATATTATGTCTAATAATTATTATGTCAATTAAAAATATGAGTAACAATACGTATGGCTCTCGTATCTTATGGTATCTAAGTTTCGGGCAATTAAAAGTATGTCATAAATGTCTTTTAGAGCAAACAAAACATTCGGGCAAATGAAATTCGAAAATATGATGATTATGGTATAAAATCTTCGGGTAAACAATAGACAACCGTCTAATCCTTTTCATTAGAAATCCTTTAGCAAAATCCTTTCTAATGTAACTAATTTTGATTCGTTGAAATTCTATTAAAACTTATTTACATACAAAGCGGTTTACTGTAAACACCCACGTTTCACCTGAGGCAATCCGACCTTGGAATCCTTTTGGTCCTCTTACAACAGTATAATGTAATTGACGTTATTTATATCGGTCAAATATTTGTATCTAAGTAAATATCGAATATGTTTAACGATGCAAATATGATCGCCTTTATTTTGTATGTTGGGTTAAGAGATTGGGGCATTTGGAAAAAGTTGATTAGGGCGGTTTCAGATAAGCGTATTTTTCTGCACGTATACGGTCGGTTTAGCATACGCGCTTACATATGCGCTACATTACAAGCTTCAAAAAACCGGACTGGCGGAAACGGGCATATTTTGGTGTGTTCGCTCGAAACGGTCATGATATCGTGTCAGTATCAACAAGGATTCTCGCCGCTCACGCTTTTACAAGCTTAGAAGCGCGTTAACGCTCGTACGAGTTGCGCATGTGTTAAAGGGCGCGCCTATATTCGTTTACATGCAAACGTGCATGCTGCCAAAAATGAGCTTATACCCGCGTATAAAACGCGAGTCCGAAAGCGCTCTTACTGTTTTTGACATTATTCCGAAGTTTTTGTGAGCACGAATATCTTTTTAGTCCCAGTGGCGGTATTGCAGGAAGCAATTCGCACTAGTAGAGTGACTTGATTTGACCGATCGTAAGAGATCGGAAAAGTCAAGCAACGTTTACTCAGGTTTCTATTTAGATTGGTAACCGTTTGTTGTGGCGTTTATATTAGAGTGCTACCATTCTTCAGAGGGCACGTAAGCCTATCAATACTGAATCTTGTGTCAGGACTGTGTTGCGCGTCTTAGGACTAAGATCGTTCTATGAACTCCAACACCAAAGTTGGCTACACACTCACAGGAAAAGAAAGACAGCAATTAAAATTAGATTACTATTAACAGATAGTATCACGGTTTATTTTGGTTTTTAAATACAAAGTTACGTTTAAAACAAACATCTAGAATTTCATTATCACTATTACCCAACGTTTCGTAACTTTTACAGTAACCAAAGACATGCCTTGTGTAAATGGGTGTGTTGTTGAAACTTTTTATCCACAACACTTATCAAGTGGCCCGCATATTCTATATCCTTTTAGCATAAAATAAAAAATAACTCATTGCAGAACCATCCCCGTAGATTGCCATTTCATAATCTTCGTCTCTACGAAACTTTGGCGTAACTTAGTACCTTAATTTAATATTCAAACAGACCGACAGTAGCTGGTGAAAGTAAATATAAAATAAGTAATTTTTTGACGAGCTTAATTGTACCTAATTTTCTAAATTAATTCGGCACAAACTTCTCATTTATCTTAATTAATAAGCGCCATGTATGTTCCACAATTTTAGTAACATTTTCATTTTACACAGGCTTTGTTGAAAGCCTGACTGTTTAAGTTTTTGTTGCCAAATCTCTCGGCTCTGTCGTCCGGTAATAATTTCTGTTGCTGAGTTAAAAAAGTCAGTGGAACATTTGATTATTTTTAACTTGGTATCCCTTTGCGCTGTGTTGATACATGCCTAGCTTTTGTCAAAAGGCGAAATTGCTAGTGGATGGAAAATGACAAATTGTTTTGTCATATCTGTGAACGATAGTTCTGTAAATTAAGCGGTAAACCGGCTGCTTATTTTTAAATAGAGAATGTCCATATTCAAATATTTAAATCATAAATTAAGTTTGTGTTATACTCGTATTATTTAACGAACAAAATATTCTGACTACTGAACAAAATATTCTGACTATATGTATTGGTAATCTGAGAGCGTGATAAGCTTTTAATAATAAATAGTGATTTTATTTACTGGTAGCCGGCATCTTCCAACAAAATTGTATTAACCGTCGAACCATTTCTTGCTTGAACTGTAGGCAGTCTTCACAATCCAGTAACGAGAGCCCGGATCTGAAGTCATAAAACATTGGACTAGTCCTTTGAAAACGCCTTAATGCCCCTAATTGCGAACTAAAACTGGTTAGCAGGGTGAAAAACGTCCCAACTGTTCGAATGTCAAAGGCGATTCGGTTAACCGTATTTCATCCAGGAAAGAAACATGGGGTCGAAATGACCAGGGACCCAGCAGGTAAACGACACGCTCCCCGCGGGATTTAACCCGCTACCTCATTGGTGTGTGGTCTAAGACATAAGCGGAAAATAATTTTAAAATTTCCGTGGGCTGATGGATTTAGAATACAAAGTGTCACTACCCCATATCATTCCGTGGGGGTCATAAGAGGCGACTGAGATAAGTACTAGAAGCAAATAATATCTGACTGAAGAGACGGAAAACCCGATATCAACCCTATTCCATCCCGTCTGGCCAGTGTGGCATAGTAGGCCAAATCCTCTTATTGCCTCAAAATGTTATTGTCGCGCAAAATAGGAGAGGCTTGACTTCTATCCTGTTTTTCCAGCACGGAATGCGACTACACGAATCCATACAAGCGGCCACTTCGCCGCTTTAATTAAGTTAGTTTTAAATTAGGAGGATTGTTGCATTTTCCCCTGTTATGCTACATTTTGGATCTACCACCCACGCATCGCAGTTTTCTATCTGTACGTAGTTGATAGAGACGTAGAGAGTCTGTCTCTATGACGTAACAGTGTACCTAATAAACGCCGCTTGCAAAATATTTCAGACGTTTATTCTATGAAAATCGCTTCAGTGTACTTTTTACACCAAAATTTTACACACGTTGGAAATTCAGAGAAAATTATTTAAGAGTTAGACAGATGTTTTTCTGTTCCGTGCAGTAAAATACCCCGTCTTTGGTTCGATGTAATGAGTAATGTCGTGGATATTTGCCTGGGAATCAAACCCAGATCTCTGAATGTTATTGGATCACAGCGTTGGTCCCTTTGTAGAGGATGATGTTTTTACTATATTTTTCGGAAGTTCCCCGCAAGAGATACCTCGATACTTGCCTCCGCATCCTGTATCGGGGACACGATGATAAAAATGGATAGATATGTTGTGTCAGGGTGTAATTGATCAGTTCTAAGGTATGGCATATTTCTATGGGGTAACTCTACACATATAGATAGAGTCTTTATAGTACAAAAATAATGTGTAACACCTCAATGGACCATGTTCTGCCAAATAAATACCTTTATAATGATTTCTTTAATATTGATGTATTTAAAAATTCAGCCTAATTCGGAATCAATGAACCGTGTGTGAGAAAAAGATAAAAAAAAAAACAGTAGGTTCATTTATATTATTCAGAACCTCATCCTCAAAGCAATCAATTGATCTGCACAAAATGCGCAAATCCGATATCCGATAAACTAACATGGATTACAGATTTGTACCAGCTACTTTATTGCCACTTTTGAGATGTATATGATAGTAGCCTGTGTATTTTAGGTTCGATCACTCTAATACTTTCTGGACAAGTGATTCCACCCTTTTTGTTACTGTGCTGCTATTTTTCAGATGAAATGACTGATAAAATTTTAATGAAATTTGTTACACTGTTGCCTGTCCATTTTTGTCCCAGCAAATTGATTGACTTGCCCGGGGTGGAAACAATTTCATGCCCGCCATGTTAAGTACTGAAGCTTAAATTTATGTTTTCATGTTTGTCATTTTCGTGTGAAGTAAATTATATATCTAGTAACCGACTACTGCTATTGCTATTAATTACACTTTATAATAGACATACTAGTCTAGTTATCCGGTCTTTGTCTCTTTAATAACATACTTACATACTTATAAATATTCCTTTATTCTACAAAATTTCGACCGGCTTATACTATTAACAACCGCCACTGCCTTTAATATCGTTTCAGGAATTTTCAAATTATTAGTTTTCCTAATATAGCAAGTTTTTAGTTGTAGTTGTTTGCAACCAATTAATCTATCAAACTCGGCCTGTAAGTAAAAATAAACTAAAATTTACATTAGAAAATGTTCACATAGTATCTTCTTGGGTTTACGCGAATGTTACACATTAAAATAAAACTACAGTTTACAGATTTTATCGCGTTGTATTGGTTTCACTAAGTTATTACATTTGAAACTAAAGATCTAGAAACTATATTTTTAATTTATTACTAGCTGACGTTTCTAATTCTTTACAGAATTCATGCTCACGGCAGACTGAGGTGATATTTGTCTTTTTCTTGAATGTATAAGTTATCTCAAAGTACCCGAACATTTTTCAACTACTGGTGTTACTATTTACGCAGAATGAGCTCACAGTGTCCTTAGGTCTTCTGGTGACTTTGTCCTTCTTGGGTTTCATTAGCCTTATGACAGGGTCCCAAGCTGGAGGAACATTCCAACCATCTTCCTTATTGAAATTAGGGTGTTTTTTAACTTCAATAGCCTCTCGTATCATCCTTGGAAGAAAACGATGTTCTTTTGCGAGTACCTGTGGTACATCAAATTGCAGGTAGTGGTTGGGTCCTTGTTCCACATGTTCACACACAGCAGACTTTGTTGAGCGTTTATGTTTTATGTCAGCTATATGTTCTTTGAGTCGAATGCCTATGCTTCTCTTGGTTTTTCCAATGTATGAGAGCCCACATTCACAGTCAATTTTGTAGACACCGGCCTCTTGCAAGGGTAACTGACACTTGACAGATGGCAATAATTGACTGATCTTCGTTGGCGGCTTGTAGTAAGTTTTGATAGAAGCTCGCTTCAAGATGTAGTCAATTTTGTCGGTCACGCCCTTGATGTATGGGAAGACAGCAGGTTGTCTTTCTACTGTGGCTGGTTTTTCTTTCTTCTGGGATCTGTGACAATGGCGCGGCGGTCGGAGCTTGTTGTCTTGCAGAACTTGCCTGACATGTTGAAGCTCAGCGTCCAGGTGTTTCTTGTCACAGATCCCGCGGGCTCTCTGAAACAGAGACATTCCTACAGTAGCTAACTGTTTAGGATGGTGGTGAGATTCACCGTTTAAGTACAACAAACAGCAAGCTGAGAGAAAACCACATGAATTCTGTAAAGAATTCGAAACGTCGGCTAGTAATAAATTAAAAATATAGTTTCTAGATCATTAGTTTCAAATGTAATAACTTAGTGAAACCAATACATCGCGATAAAATCCGTAAACTGTAGTTTAATTTCAATGTGTAACATTCGCGTAAACCCAAGAAGATACTAGCTGTTTCCTGCGGTTTCACCCGCGTCCTGAGGAAATTACTTGGCGTACCTGGTTAATTTATAGCCTCAGTTACTCCTTGGTACATCAGCTATCCGCCAGTGAAAGTCCCGTCAAAATCGGTCCAGCCGTTCCAGAGATTAGCGACAACAAACAGACAGACACAAAAATTGTAAAAAATGTCATTTCGGTATATGTACCGTGTATGCATATGGATGTTATGATGCTTTTAGTAAAAAGTGGTTATTTTAATATTACAAACAGACACTCCAATTTGGTTTATATGTATAGATCTGAAGAATTTGTTTGTTTGTTTGAACGCGCTTATCTCAGGATCTACTGAGCCGACTTGAATAGTAATTTTTGTGTTTGATAGTCCATTTATATAGTTAGGTTATAGGCATATAACATCTCGCTATGATCCACGGATGTGAAGCAGAAGCACTAAATAAGGCGGGTGTAACTGTGGGCTCGGCTAGTTTCGCTTAACCCTAGAGTACTAATCTTATTTTTTTACCGCTTAATACTAATGATCGCTCGGGAGGCTACTTCATATATGATACAAGATTTTAGAAAGACATTTTTACTAAAAATTGTTTTAATTTAACAAAATTATGAAGAAAGACCTTGTTTCTTTAAATGCAATGGCACATTTTCTTTAAAATTATAATTTCAGTCTTAAAATCAACCTTAAGTCTAACGTAACCCTTGTTTGAACAGTCTTTAGAATAATAATAATAAAAAATAAAAAGTCACATATAGCCTCTAATTTAGTATCTAAATTAAGTATTTTTAAAATGTTTTATCACATTAAAGTAAAATTACCATTCTAATTATAAGATATTGGGCTTGACAGTAAATTAAAATCAGACTATATTTTCTATCAAAATTATAGCAGTTTGGATCGAGATTGGGTTTGTAGAGCGACTTCTAACTCGGCGCTTGTGCTTGTTTGTATTTGAGGAGGTAAATCCAGATTGTTCGGAGCAATATGTGGAAGATCATCTTCAAGCTGGCCCGAAGGATCAGCCACACTCTCGTCTGAATCGTAATCCTCAACGTAATCTTCAGTTTCACTGTCCGATTCTTCGTTTTCCAAATATTTTTAGGGTTCCGTACCTCGAAATGAAAAAACGGAACCCTTATAGGATCACTTTGTTGTCCGTCCGTCTGTCAAGACCCTTTTTCTCAGAAACGCGTGGAAGTATTAAACTGATTTTTTTATCAAATAGTCAAATCTACTGTTCCTTGGAGCTGTGAAAAAATCAAACTTCTAAGCCAATGCAATCAAAAGATACAGCCGTTTATGCTGCAAATTGCCGCAAATATTTGAAACTCAAAACCTACAGGGTACTTCCCGTGAACACAGAATCTTGAAATTTGGTACGAAGCAATGTCTTATAGCACAAATAAAGCGAAAAATTGCGAAAACCGTAAATTTTTAGTTACATCATATAAAAAATATTTATATTAATTTTAAAGTTACTACTCCTTTTCTCATGAACGCGTTAAGTTATTAAATTGCAATTCATATTAAGTACTCGGGTCTATTATACCTTTAAACTGTAACAAAATCAAACTTCTATCTCAACACAATCAAAAGAAACAGCAATTTTACTATATTTTCAAACTCGCAACTACTGGCAAGGAAATCAAAACCTACAGGATACTTCCCGTAAACTTAAATTCTTGAAATTTGGTACAAAGCAATGTCTTATAGCACAGATAAAGGTAAAATTGCGAAAACCGTAAATTTTTTGTTACATAATATAAAAAAAAATTATATTAATTTTAAAGTTACAACTCCTTTCCTCATGAACGCGTAAAGTTATTAAATTGAAATTCATTCTAAATACTCGGGTCTAGTATACCTTTAAGTTGTAACAAAATCAAACTTCTATCTCAACACAATCAAAAGAAATAGCAATTTTACTATATTTTCCCGTATACTTAGATTCTTGGAATTTGGTACGAACCAACGTCTTATAGCACAGATAAACGAAAAATTGCGAAAGCCGTAAATTTTTAGTTATATCATATTATCATTATAAAAAAAATTAAAGTTATTAAAGGTATTAAATTGAAATTCATATGAAATACTCAAATCTATAATATCTTTAAGCTGTAACAGAATCAGACTTCTAAGCCAACGCAATCAAAGGATACAGCTGTTTATGCCGCAAATTCTCGCAAATTTTCGAAACTCACAAGGGAATCATAACCTACAGGGTACTTCCCATAAACTTCTTATAGCACAGATTAAGGCGCTGTTATACCTCAGAAGCCGTGAAACACCTAATTTTTCGTCGCGCATCTAGCCATAACGGTACATATTACAAACTAGCAAAAATTAGAGCTTAAAGTCAAAAGTCTGAACAAAAGACTTTTGAAAGAATTTTTCATGTACGTAAAATAGAATCACGGTAAAAAAATCACAAAATCGAGGCAGAAAATAATCTTTCGTCTCACTGTTTGCAATATTTTGATCGTAAGCTGTCATATTTTTTTTGATAATATTGTAGGAAATCTAATGAACTAAAGAATTACCCTATTTATTTTCATATTATACGTGTATATTTTGTAAAATTAAATAAAATCTGCCAAACGTCTATGATTTTGACGCTCGGTAGATCCCATCAATATCAAACGCTTGAGCAATTTAAACCTTATTAGCATAAGCGGTGTACTGAGTGTCAGTTGCTAGTTTACGCCCCGCCCAGACCTCATCATTCGGCTATGAGCCCTGTGAGAGATAGGTCATGTCGCTTGCGTCTCCGCTGCATGAAATTTTACGTAAGCCTGTTTGTTATTATAATACGCCGATTTGAGTTCGTAATTTCATGTTTTATGTTATAGACTGAATACTTTGAATCAAATAGGCTTTTCATGTAACTATGGGCACATATAATTAGGACCTAAGTTTATACTCTTGTTGCGTTTAATGTGTTATTGTTTCTGTGCTTATAAATATATAATTAGAAGAATAAAATATGGACAATTAGAGAAATTAAGTTCTACGAAAGATTTGTACAAGAAAGCGTCGTAATAAAATAGAAATTCGTCCATGGCCAAGTGATTATGAAATATGTAACATTTTTACACAAATTATTTTCATAAGAGTCTTTTATGACTAACTATGTTACTTATATATTATCGATTATGCATAATATAATTATATAAATTATTCTCACAATACATAGCTGCCACAGTTTTCAATTTTTGAAAGAGTAATAACATAAAATCGAATCATTTTATGTACCTATATTTCAAATTCATTAGCTTGTCAGAGCGCCTGGAGCGCTAAGATGCCGCCACGGCTAACAATAATGATGACAGCGCTAATATGGCGCTCCGCAATCCGCACACAAGCGGTAACGAATGTTGTATTATTGTGTTTTGAACATAAACCTTTTTAGGTACATCGGGTAAAACTTTGATTATTCATAAACTATTAGGTATGTCTCAGTACATCTAATATCTTTTTAATTTCTAAAATCAATCATTTATAAGTAAGAAGGTAACTTCTCTATTTGCTATAACACAAGATATAGTATTTTTTTAATAATAAAGTACGTAACTAATTATCATTATTGTAATTACAGTGAAGTTAAAGATAACAGTTCTGCAACGTCTTACACACATTTGACTTCAGTCATTCCTAACACGATCTGTTCAAGAGCTAGCCAAGAAATGCCAAACAATTTTTTTAACAAATTTGACTCAAATTCCGTAGTGATAAGCAAAAATTACAAGAGGGATAGCAGTGACTGGTTCGAATTGCGTAAGAATATGTTGACAGATTGAAATTTTTGTAAAGTGGTAAAAAGAAGAGATAACAGCAGTAAAGCCAACTTAGTAAAAAATACTTTGTACAAATAAAATATTTGCAATGTAAAATCAGTTGCGCATGGAATCTAAAATGAACAACTGGCTTTGCAACAACTGGCGAAGCAAGAAAATGTAACAATCGAGCCTTGTGGATTATTCGATTATTGGTGCCACGCCAGATGGATTAATAGGTCCAAACACGATTGTGGAAATTTAATGTTCTAAAGTTGCCTATAAGAATGGCCTGGAGAATAGTATAACAGCAAATAAAATACAAATATGGAAACATGATAAAAGTGAACTGACTAGTCTAAACAAATATTGTAATTGTTATTACCAAATTCAGGGGCAACGCCACGTTACACGCAAACAAAAGTGTTTATTTGCTGTGTGGAGTGGCGAAATATACCACTAAAAATAGAAATTATAGAAAGAGATGATGTTTTCTGGGAGAAGCTTGTGGCGTTTTATATGAATTGGCAGTTGCCTGAAATTGTTGACTCTCGTCAAGCTCGGATGGCATTGCGAGATCACGGAGAGGAAAATGTTTCATGAGAGCTTGAAATTTCTATAATACCAAGCCGTAAAAGGAAAGTAAATGAAACTGTGCCTCGTGAACAACAGCAAATAATAAGTATTGAAGCCTTATCACCTCACACACTGCCTTTAACATTCGATGAGAATAAAGAAAACCTGCCGGGTTGTAGCAGACAGCTAAATTTTGATGAGCTGTAAACTCTGTATTTCGTTAATAAATTATAAATGAATATAAATAAATATCTTTTAATATTTATTTTCTTTGAAACAACACATATTTGAAGCGAATTTTTTTTTTTATATTTTTCCATACAAACATGTATGACGAGAGCTAACGAAAAAGCAGTAACTCAAATTCTAATTCTATAAGTTTCTAAGCGACATAGCAGTATCTCATGAATAAGGTAAATCCACATATATTTTTGATGTTTCATCTATTTTGAAAAATAATAATGGGTTGGGTTTCGAAACGAGTCGCCTGAATTTGAGGGTATGGGTAGTGTAGGGGGCTTAAGGTAGTTCGTTTTAATCCCCTAAAAGTAATTTTGGCTGCCGGAGTTGCGTCTAAATATTTTTAAACAATTTCCAAAATTTCACAAATACTTCGGCAATTATGCAAAACGGAACATAATTTTTATACTTTAGTACAGTTTTACAAATGTAATTTTTAGGTTTTATGTGAAAAACGTGAAACGAAACGCAAAACTGCCAACTTAGAATGATCATATTGACAGCTAATGTCAAATTTGTGCGTCATTGCTTTCAAGTGCCTTGGGTTAGGTGCGACTGTAATAAGTAAATAAATAGGTTATGTTAGGTTCTCTTTTGACCCTTAATCTAGTAAAGTAGTAGTAGTAGACAACCTTAGTTTATTAAACTAGTGTGATGAATGTGGAAGTTGGCAGTGCCATACACACCGATGTTTGGAATTTTTTTTTCAGAGGAAACCAAGTATTTCCGGCAAGTGAAAATGGTGAGGGGGGTTTCAAGACCTCCCCTGCTCCCTCTCCAATCACTCACAACCCCTAAAAACGGCGACGTATTTCGAAACCTTTACCATAATAATTGTACCTATAATAACAATAAACATCCATAAATAAATAAAAGAAATCAACTTTTACTAAACTTCAATTATCTCGTAACTCGCTTTAGTTGAGATACGGCTTTTGCGCTAAGTAGAGCAGTATTATGTTTTTTAGGGTACCGTACCCAAAAATTGTAAAAACGTAACCCTTATAGATTCGCAATGTCTGTCTGTCTGTCCGCCCGTATGTCACAGCCAATTTATTGCAAAACAGATTTGAAAACTGGCAGGAATGGAATTAGATGTAGGTATTCTATGAACTGCTTCACTATTTTTATACAAAAACAAAACAAACATAATAATGGCCTCTTCATACATGGAACTGACTTAATTATTTTTATCATCTTACGGCACATAGGTATTTACCTACTTTCGTCAACTATTAATACCTATAACGTCTAATGTAAACCAGTTTTGCTCATGGCTGCACTGAGAACAAAAATTGCGCTATGCCTATATTGTACAAACAGATTGATGTATGTAATATAAATTTTAATATCAGTATCTCAATTCAATATGCTAAAACGTTTTGCTTGCGATTTTGAAATATTAGAATACGGATGTCGCCAGAATACGGCCGCACGCGACGAGAATGAAGGGGGGCGCCCCGCAGTAGACGGAGCTAAGCTCCCTTCACCTCCCCTGCTTCACCCCCTCATTTACCAAAACATTCGCTTAGGACAGCGCCTTAAGGAAACATTTCCATAAATGTAAATTTTTAGTTACATCATAATTAGAATGAAAACATTTTTAAAATTTTAAAGTTCCTCTTTCCTCATGATCGCGTAGAGTTGTTAAATTGAAATTCACATCAAATACTCAGGTCTGTTGAATTATTAATTATCACTTGTCCCGTGCCTCGGAGAGCACATTAAGCCGTCGGTCCCGGTTGTCATGAAGATCTTTGACAGTCGTTCGACAGGGCATCAGTACCTTCTTAATCAACTGACACTAGTCTAAACTATGAAATATCGCTATCCCTTAGGTTGCGGAGGTCAGACAGGCAGTAGCTCTGTGGAAAAGCTAATATTCAGCCAAATGCGGTTAGACTAGTAAGCGGACCCCAGATTGAAACTAGGATAACGCTAAGAGGATGGTGATCAAATACTCAGGTCTATAACGCCGTTAAGATGTAATAAAATCAAACTTCTATGTCAACAAGATCAACAGAAACAGCAATTAAAACATATTTTTAAACTCGCAACTACTCGCAAGTGAATCAAAACCTACAGGGTACTTCCCGTGAACTCAGAATCTTGAAATTTGGTACGAAGCAAACTCTTATAGACAGATAATTAAAATTTTAAAGGTGCTACCCCTTTTTCCGTGAACCCGGGTATAAAATTGAAATTCATATCAAATGCTCAAGTCAAAACTAAAGGGTATTCTATCTAGTCCATCTAGAATCTTGAAATCTGGCATACAGCAACGTTTTATAGCACATAGGAAAAATTTTAAAAACCCTACATTTTTACTTACATTACAATTTTTTTTATAATTATATACCTACAGGTTTGTACGGAAACCTCGGTGCGCGAGTCCGACTCGCACTTGGCCGGTTTTTTTTTATCTGCTTCTCATCGAGATTCATCTATGAAACAAAATAACTAATTCTCAGTTTATCAAACAAATAAATAAAGAGATAATTGCAAAAAACTAAGAAACGGGATTGGTAAAAAACTTACCTTTAATACTAATGAGCGCCTCCCAGGCGACCATGAGGTCAATAACTCGATACCTGCCTATTCCCCGCTGAACCCGTGACCACTCTCCACTGCGTCACGGGGTGCACTGTATTGGCGCGAACGCACCCCGCAATACATAGACGTAATTTAAAAATATTCTAAAAAATTCAACCAAACGCGGCCTCTCAGGCGATGATTAGTATTCTAGGGTTAAGAACTACCAATCATTGACCAACCAGTCTGAACGTGGTCCTATGGGAAAAGAAACAAATATTTTTTGTCCCACCTAGATATTTGATCCGATAGCTGCCTATCCGATGTCCCGAGGGCTACTCGAACAATGTGTGAGCTTTTTGAGAACCCTGCTTTTTTGGTAAAAAGGAACGTTGTGATTCTGAATATGTCTATATAAATATATTGCCTGATCGTTTAAAACGGTTAGCTTTTAGAAAATAAATCTAAATGCCGTTTTATGATATACTGTTAGAAAAATACTTATTTTCTTTATATGACAATGAATAATTAAAGTCTAAAAATAATTTTATAATGAGACTGCTGTTCCCCGCGCTTTCACCCGCGTCCTGAGGGAACTTCTTCGCGTACCCGGTTAATTTACAGCTTAAGTTACTCCTTGGTACATTAGCTATCCGTCAGCGAACGTCCCGTCAAAATCGGTCTAGCCGTTCCAAATATTAGCGAAAACAAACAGACAGACAGACAAAAATTGTAAAAAAAGTCATTTCGGTATATGTACCGTGTAAACATCCATATGCATTTAGTAAAAAGCGAATCTTATTTTAATATTACAAACAGACATTCCAATTTTAATGCTTCTTCGGTATGGCACCTAGGATATTTAATAATATACCCGACACTCTAAAAGTCTGCCATTAATGAAATTTAAACACCAATTAAGCAAGATACTTATAGATAAGTGCTACTATTCCATTGATGATTTTCTCAGAGATAAGTTGTAAATGTTTTGTTCGTATGGTTTTAGAATATTGTGTATTTTTTTATGACATTGTATAAATTCAATTACTCTTTATTTATTTTTTAATTTGACAATTGATTTCTTTTTTTTGTTTAAAATCACGATAAGTATTTCTCATTTATTGATTATTTGTATGCCATTATGACAAAACATAGCGCACTTTATATTTTTTTAAGACCACCACAATTTATGTATACCTATGTTTAACAAATAAAAATTCTGATTTCTGATTTATTTATATGTATAGATGTATTGTTGGGCACATGTTTTTGACTAGAGCAGCATTTTACTGTACTTGGACCACATTTCTGTTCGTTATTCTAAAAAGTATAAAATTATCTTCTTTATTGAAATTCAACAGAGAGAGAGAGAGAGTAGAGAGGACTGAATGTTCTATCGAATTGTAAACATTTCAGATCGTCAAAGCATTTCTTCGGCTGTTTATCCAGTAAAGAAGAATAAGAAGGAAACTAACATATGATCTTGAAAATCTGGCTCTTCAGGCAAAATGGACATATGCTCTAAAATAATTCAAAACAAACCCGTAAATAGCCATGCCGATGGACACATGACACCACAAGAAATCTCTAGAAATAACTTTACTACACGTACAATAATTAGCACAATAGCGATTCGCATATTACAAAAATATATATTTTTCGAAATCCTAGTCTAACCGCCTTTGCTCAAAGAAAATCCAAACCAATTATACCTAAATACAAAGCAGTACACGACCCATGTATAGTTCCCCTAACAACTTGGACGTAGTTCCGCAATCACAGACGTGTAAGTAGACCGAAGTATAACGAAGTTTCCAACTTGCTACTTATAGTTATCTTGGCGAACTAATTAGTTGAGTTTACTGTTGACCATTGCATCCGAAATAGGAAAAAACAGTCGTATTGTTTACGTGAACGTTTTACTTGACTGCGGCAGCTGGCCAGATTATTTGGTTCATTGTGTCTTTTTTAAAGAAATTAGGATGATATACGAACTTCGGTCGACGTCCAACCAAGCTACTTAAAAGCAAACTAACGAAAGGCAGGAATTGGTGAAGCTTTCTTTGTCCTCTGCCCAAATCCTTCAGCTCCATTCATTTTTGGTCCTCTTCACCGTAAAGAATATATTTTTCTGAAGAAGCTTATTTTATTTCTTTCAAATAAATAATAAAACATCAATTTACAAATAAGAGCTGATAAAAGGAAATATAATTCTAAGAGGTTATCATAGCAAGGTACGCGATGCGACTATTCAGTTGCCGTGAATGAAATCGGGAGCTAGTGATAAGTAAGAAAGTTTATCGAAAGACACTTACCCGTATAGACTAAATAACTTTTTGTCAATATTCTACGATTGGATAGTACACACGTCTACACGTCAAGTTAGTCACTTTAACCTCTGTACCTGTTCTTACGGACTAGGAAATAAGTGTCAAAATCCTACTGCAACTGTTAAGCTTGACTTGGCACCCCAGTTAATACATTAGGTGCGTACATTCGTGCTAAAACCAACATGGCTCCACAACTCGAAAAATTACAGTTAATAAGCTTATTTTTTAACTACAACTACCAGTTTAAAACAACAAACAACTTGGCTTATTAAAGTTTTCAAAAAGATAACCGGCACTGCGGTAAACTTTATCATAGCACGGTAAACTTTTAACTGTTGCTAGTGGACAAAACTTCACTGAGATATAAATGTTTAACCAACACTTATACATAAATATCTGGAAATAACTTTAGTGGCTCAATGTGGTGTAATGAGTTTATAACACCTGCAGGCAGCTATGCATATTTTAAGGCTTTTTATTGTATTATCAGATCAAGGAACACTGTAAATACAGATCGGCCATATTGCAAGGGAAACCGAAAAAAGCTAATAAATAATCTCGACAAGAGAAGATACTGGAAAGGAGGAATACGACAAATGCAAAAAAAAGACAAAGCGCGAGAAAGCAGCAAGGAGTTTTGGTCATCAAACAATGCGTAGTGAAGAAATTAGTAATTTGAATGGTATTTATCTACACGTGATCATGACGTAAACAAATCGTCAGGAGGCCCAAAACAGGTCATCACTGTTTACATTCCTTTTAAATGGTTTCACTCACACACCGTCTTCGATACAAAGACAAGACACAAATTAACAAAAAAAACATGAACGACTTATGATAAAGTAGACCTAAATTCGGTATACTTTAAACAGGTAATAGTAATCCAGTCAAGCCGTTTTTCCTGTAAATAGGAAGGCGCCACTCGTAATTTTCTCAAGTGTTTTCGTTTCACAATCTGTTTTCCTTCGCGAATAAGTAGTACATTTTCCTTACCACTGCAATATTTATAACAACGTACACACAGCGCCAAGTCAAACTAAGCTTTTTTTATAGACTCACGCCTGTGCCCCTGAAAGGGTAGGCAGAAGTGTACTATTACACCCACATTTCGCCATGAATTTTAATTCAAACGAGCGAGCTTATTATCGTTACTGGGTATGTCACCAGTCTCCGTGCTACTGAGAATTGGGAAAAACTCAGTAACAGTTTTGCCCGACACAGGTAAGGAACCCGGGACCTACAATCAGTATACGCATGCGCTATCCACTGAACCACGGAGGTGGTAGTTGCAGTACGATTTTAATACATATTTCCTAAGCCATAAGAACGATACAAAGGCCAATTTCAATTTTGCTTGACGTGTAGTACCTATGTACAAACAGCCCTATCAAAAGTATTTCGCTAGCCAATCAAATCCGCTCTTATATCTTTTTAGAACATTAATTAGATGAGTCAACAGCGCCCCTCTCGCTTCGTTTCCCCCTGTTTACTTTATACTTTCTTGTTTCAAACGAACCTAATTCATTTATTTTACTTTGATGGTGAGAGGGATTCTCGTGCTTTGAAAAATTGAGGTCAACTCCTGAGGCCTTTGGATACTAAACCATTTAAGTTTTTTTCTAACATTAACGCCTGTATCCCCTAAGGGGTAGGCAGAGGTGTAATATTACACCCACATTTCGCAATGCTTTGAATTTCAGGTGCCACGTAATAGGGGCGATTCTAATGTCGTTACCGGGCACATTGCCTGACTTCGTGCTGCTACTGAGAATTCGGCAAAACCCAGTAACATTTTGCTCGACATGAGAATAGAAACCGGGATCTCCCGATCAACTGATGTATACATTATCCACTGGACCACGGAGGCAGTCACCATTGAAGTTGTGCGAATAGATAGATATTTTTATATATATTATAGAGAATATAAAGGTTTTTTAGGAATCGCTCCCACTTGACTTTCGCTGCTTTCTGCTGATTCTTCTCTCAAGACTGGACCTCGTCCCATAGGCTTTCGAAGCACGGTGATTCTAGGGAGTAAGCGGTAAATGACGTAATAAGCGATTACCCATTCACATGTCGACATTGCAAATGGTGCGTGGCATAAGTTTTATTTTTTGGGACCAACAATTTTTCAACCTTCGATATAAATGCAAATCAAAGACATGTTTACAGACGCAAATTCCAAAGCTTAGGTCGTTAAAAGGTAAAGGGAGCATTACATATTGCACGAAAGCCAAAAAGGGTATCTTTGGTTGAATATTCCTATGGCATGCCAACGTTTTTTCACTTGGAGATACATTATACTTGGAGATATATACTTGACTGCACGGTTGGCGTAGTGGTTTAAGCGGTCGCCTCGCCGCTTGACACTGCGCGCAGTGATGTGTGTTCGATTCCCACACGAGACAGCACTTTGTGTGATTCATAAATTGTTGTTTCGAGTCTGGGTGTTCATTATGCCCGTTAGTTGTATGTTTGTCAAATCCCCCGCGACACAGGATTTAGTCCTAGGGCGGGGAATTTTTGACTAATCAGTTTTCTTATAAAAAAGTAAAAAAATATATAAAAGTGGTTGCACTTTTTATTTACATTTAGTTATCTGCTTGATTTTACTTGATCTGATGTATGAGTGAGGATATTTACTTGAGTGGTATTTTTTTGTTTCACTTGCTATAGGGGTTCTATATTTGTTTACTTTGTACTGTATTTGTTTGTAATCTCGTAGACACCAAATTCGCAAAACCCAATATCCCACGCAAAACTTCTATTATTAAATAGTAATATGCCGAAGGCATCTCATAAGCCTTCTCCCTCATTCCACTCCTCCTATCCCTTTTCCTAACCCAAAGGGTGTCAACGCACTTGTGACTACTCTGGTGTCGCTTTGTGTCCATGGACGACGGTAATTTCTAACAATCAGGCGAGCCATGTGCTCGTTTGCCGCTTATGACATAAAACAGTTTTTCCTCAAAATGGAAATGAATAATCTCAGTAGTAAAAACGTTTACTGACATTACCCGCTAAATTTTTATTGCTTCCGTCTCAAACTAAACAAATAAAAGAAACGCGTCAGTTTTATTGAGCTGCTTATCTCCTAGGAAGGAAGGGAAAAGGTGGGGAGAGTGTAAAGATAAATATTATATATATTTTTTGTTTTAAGTGTAGAGGAGTGAAGATGGTTGTTAAATAAGTATGTGGTAATTGCTGTTTGGTAGATAAACTTACCATTTTATGTTTTCGTACGAGGTATCCATGCTGTAGTCGGGAAAAGTCATTTAATTTTGATATACGATTATTTATGATAATGATTCATCATTATCGGCCCTGACATTAGTCTGTCCCACTGCTGGGCATGGCCGATACCCTTCTAACACTATGATAAGGGTAAGGCCATTAGTTCACCACACTGACCAAGTTCGGGTAGGCAGACTTCACATGGCTTTCGAGAACATTACAGAAAACTCTCGGATATGCAGTATTCCTCACGATGTTTTCCTTCACCGTTTAGTTAGCGAAAAGCAAATGATTCGGGGAAGCTATTGGTGCACGCTTTGGATTAGAATTATTTATCCCTTGCGTAGCAGCTTATCGGTCTCCCTATTCCGCTATCGCTGCCTAATGACTATAGAGTGCAATAGCAAGTAGATAGATATCCATCTTCTATTGACTCATTATGTATAATAAATTGTACATGCGAGACAATGTCTATGATAAATCGTTTGACGATACATGTGACAAGATAACACTAATCGTTGCATCAGATTAGACACGTGATTTACCTATATGTATCAAGTAGTTACACCTTTAATCAGCTAAGTTTACATTAAGTATTATGATATAAAGAAAAAGAAAGAAAGATCTGCATTTGGTTTCTTTTTGTAGGGTCTCGGCTATCACAACATGAGGTACCTAGGTCATGTACTATTCTGATGTATAATCTATATTATTACCACCTTCACAGACTTACATTCTTGACAATGTAAAATATTTACAAGGGGTACATAATACATATTACCGATGACATGGCAGTCTTCGGGCAATCATAGACCAGCCCTGTAGTTACGTTTGATTCAGCGCTTCGAGTTATCTCGGCATAAAATATCAGCAGCTTTTCAAACGGCTCATAAACGCAGCTATTGGCAAAAAAATCTGCTTCTGAGGTATTTGCGTTTTCTTTTCTAGCAGCAACAGCGGATACTTTTATTCCATTGGAAACACAAATAAGAGAATTTTCCGTTTGTTTCTTTAAGGGTATATCATCTTTCATTCGCGTGCGAAGCCACGTCCAAAAGCTATTCTAATTGCTGAAATACGACCACACTAATGATGTTATCTCCTCCAATCAAACGTCCATTACAACAGTCACAAGTAATATCAAGTGTCTATGTATACCGAAACTCAATTACTATAGGTGTATTGTTAACTCATTACTGGGCGTCTGGAGACGTAGAATCCGTTACATAGGTATAGCCATCACTGTCAGTTTACGTTAGTGTGATAGAGATGCAGTTAGTATTAGTGTCTGATTTGATGATGTACCTTACGTCGAAGTGTCTGTGTGGGGAAGGGTTAAGAATACAAAAGTGCACTACCCAATTTTATTACAAGCGTGTCGAGGATACACGAGGAAAATAGTATCATTGCGAATAGATGCAAAACTGGACATCAAACTCTGTACCAACCCGTCTGGCCAGCGTGGTATAGTAAGACAAATGCTTCTATTGCTAATTAGAAGAGATTTAATATGATGAAAGTAAGTTTTATTCGAAATGTAGAGCGGTTCATTTTCAACAGCTGTATTTTTCACTTGGTCAAATGTGCTGAACAATGCTGCTAATAGATAAAGTGCAGAAAATTTTAAACTTGAAAAGCGGACTTCGTACTGCTAGGCAAAGGTGGCTTCAAAACTGAAACAACGCTGGCATTATGTTAATTTATTTTAGTACAACTCAAAATTACGGTTTTTTTAAGTAGAAAGCTTTTTTAGATGTGCACATACTTCTCAATCGTGTAATTATTCGGAAAGAAAAGTGAATATTATAGTTGTAATCAATGACAAAACGCTGGAGCAAATCTATATTTGCCCTTTCGTTTTTATTTCTCATTTATTCTTAAATCATTACGCAACTACGGCATATAGAATTTTAACCTGAAGAAGCAGCTTCACCGCAAAGGCATGGTATCAGCCGATCAATAAGCCGTGCATTAGATAACCATCTACTGCATTACCGTTGCAAGCCCCTCCTAATTCAATCATTTTTAGACTTAAAATCTTTTCCTTTTTTATCGGTTTAAGGCGGACTGAACTAAAATGCCTTCTAGAGATATTTTAAAGGCATATAAATCACGACGAACTGAAGTACTAATTTAAGTCGACTAACCACTGATTCTAACCATCGAATATTGAATGCAACCGTACAGAGGGTTATATTGTTAATCTTCGTCGCGAAACATACGGCAACTGGAAACTATAAGTTAGGTACTGTTAAAATATGCTTGTATTCAAACAAACAGCAAGATTTTGATACATACATACATATACTCACGCTTTTTTGCCATCGGGGTAGGCAGAGACAACGGAACGCCACTTGCATCTATCCTTACAAACCTCACGCTCTTTCTCTACATTTATTACTCTCTTCATACATGCTCGCCGGTTCCGGGTGCTTCGGACCTTGCCAATTTTAAGATGTCCCCAATCTGATCGACGAATGTCCAACGAGGTCTGCCGCGACCAACTTGCCCACACACTTTAAGCCTCATAAACTTGATGCGTCACTCTTTCTTCACTCATTCGCTTCATGTGCCCAAACCATTTCAGCATTCCTTTCTCTATTCACGGCATCTTCTTTCAGGCCACATCGCTCTCGTTTTACTGCATTCGGAATTCTATCAATCAGTCTTACCCCACACATACTACGCAGTGAACGCATCAAAAACTGCGTTAATTCTGCTTTCATGCTATTTCTGCTACACCAAACACTCACTATCAACGTAGGCGAAGAGGTGTTTGTTGTTGTGTTTTACGTTTGATTCACATAAAAATATTTGGAGACTCCGAACTTAAAATGAAATAAGTTCAAAATCATAAATAGTTATATCAACTCATATCTTCTACATTATGTTATTATACGTGTAGAGACGCATGTCATCGGCTTATCAGATGCGTTAACGGCAACACATAGAGACTTCAAAGATGGTTCAATATTTAGTTGACATTACATATACAAAATATGCTTAGGAAATATAATCACCGCAACAACCGTCTTAAAAACAAAGTAGAAAAAATTTGTAGGAAAGTAACTCGAAAGTGATTAAGGGTGGTTGTTTCAGATTAGCGTTTTATACGCGCGTATAAGCTCGTTTTTGGAAGCGCATTGTAGGCGCGTATAGGCGCGCCTTTTGGCACACGCGCAACTCGTACGAGCGTTGATGCGCTTCTAAGCCGTCAGAATTCAGTTGACACTGACAATATGTCACTACCGTTTCGATCGAACACGCCCGAATATGCCCGTTTACGCGAGTCCGGTTTTTCGAAGCGCGTAATATAACGCGTATGCTGAAACGACCGTATACGCGCAGAAAAATACGCTAATCTAAAACCACCCTAAGGCTTTGAGGTTCTGCCTTCCCAAAAAACACGCAATAGTTATGAGTGAGGAATATCTTCATCGCACAACATATTATTATAATAATATACTCTGCTTCCGTCAATAAATCCGTAAATCCGTGTGGTGACGGATTAAGAATACGGATTGTCACCACCCCATATCATCCCATGGGTGTCGTAAGAGCCGACAGAGGGAGCATATTATGCAGAAAACAGCACTGTAAGAGAAGGAAAACTTGATACAAACCCTATACCAACCCGTTTGGCCAGCGTGGTATAGTAGGCCAATTCCTCCTTTCAAAGGAGAGGCCGAGTCCAGCAGTGGACTGTTAAAGGCTGATGATGATGATACTCTGCGTTCTTCACCAAGAACAGATACCTACACATAAGATATCTTTTATAAATATCTTATCTCGATTATTTCTTAGCAGAATGTACCATTATTTTTCTTCAGTCTGCAAGATATACAGGTAGGTAAGATAATTTGTTTTTGCCCTGTAACCTCAAAGGAAATACAAGGCCTAACCTAATAAATCCTCAGTTGAGGCTGGCCAGTGATAAATACACACTCCTGACTGATCTGATAGTACGTTCTATATACATATCTATCTATAGACATGTATGCCTACGGTATCACTCTCAAAGGGATAGTTATGTACTACAATGTTAAGACATTGGTTTGGCAATCATGATCAACGTTCCAATTATGGTAGATTCGATCGCTAGCCTCTCTAAGATGCTGTAAACTCCATTCAAGATTATCACAGTGAATGTATGAATTCGTGATCGCATTTGAATTATTTTGCTTAAAAAATGGGTGACCACTCACAAAAAGTAAAGGTACCTACTCCTGGCCTTACAGAACACATTAATCCCTTGGTCAAGGCTATTATGAAGACCTATGAGAGTCGTTTGCCTCAAATGATTCTGACTCTGATATAAACCTTATAATGTAACTATCTATTTATGTTTGGTCGTCAAGACAGCTTACTCTTTGGAAAAGCTTGATACCAGGACAATTCGAAGCACTATCCCGGTTTCATCCAATCCTTCGCCTTAGAGTCTGTCTGCTTCCGAATTTAAACAGTTTTGGCAGAGTATTTAGCTTTTCCACAGGATTTGCAATATTCCAGGGCTTAGATCAGTATCAGTCATAAGTACCGCCACTCAATTCACACTGTGAATGACAACTTACAAGTCCTGTCCTACACAGAGCAAACACTTATTATTATCTCATTTAAAAGCAAAATCCAAAGGCAATAAAAACAGTCTGTTATTTCACTCCTAGTATATATTACGGAGAGTTTATTCCTTTACATCTTTCCTTAGCAACGTACATCAAAGTATTGCGGGAATGGACGAAGACATAAACATAGTATGTATATAAGAGCGAGAGGTGGATAATATAAGAAAAAAAAATGTATAAAACGTTAGTACTGAGATTTCCTTTTATCCTCAGAGTGCATTGTGAAACTTCGGCGTGCTTCTGTTACGGTACTTTTTGTTTGGTACGGAGCATTTATTGCTATATTTTCCCGATCGTAGTGAAATAAATTGTAGCATATTTGTTCTTTATTCATTGTGGCGCGAGTGAATGGATACTGTTGACACTAGTCAACGATTTAAAGAAGACAAACTATTTTGACATGGCCTAATGATTCTTGTCTCGGGATTGGGATTGTCTTGATTTTTGTATTTACGTGCCCGCTGGCATCCATCCAAGTGATGACTTCTGCCATCATTTCTTGACATTGCCTTTCTGTTATGAATGACTGGTCAAACAACCTATGAGAGTTATGGTTGTTGGGTGACAAAAATAGCCAGTAGCAAGTAGTATTTTCGACATATCTTCACAGTATCGTAACGGATTCAGGACTGTACATTTGCAATGCTGCTAGTTAATAGTAATATTAAGCTATCGCAGATTGACGTAGCAGCCACGCACCAGACGACACACATAGAACCCCGCAAGGTGGATCGACGATTTTACTAGGCTTGGGGGAAGCGATTAGTTGCGGACAGCGCAAGATTGGCGTGCATGGAAAACAGTGAGAGAGCCCTATGTCCAACAGTACCACAGCTGAGCAATTGGGTGTTTTGGCTGAAATAATGAAGATTCTTGTCTTGGAGGTCGATTTAATTCGGACTATTATTCCTTATAGAATATTAAAACTCAATTTTAATACGAATTAAGCTATTTGCCATTTAGGTGACATTTTACGTAAGTTACTTATAATAAACAAAGAAAACTCTCACGATTATTGTATAAAAAGGTTTTATATTTTTAAATTACAGTGTTAAAGGTCGTAAAGTGGGTCATAAACAGTCATAACTTCAAAAAAGCTTATCTGAAATCTCTGGTTTCGGTTGGGCGTTAGGTTGATAGTTAACATTGTATGTTGTAACAGCCTTCTATGGAACATTGACTTTTTTTTCTTTTACACTACAAACTGTACAAAGCTTGCGTCCAATTTTGGACCATATGTTATCATCCTTTTAGCGTTATCCCAGTTTCAGTCTGCTTACTAGTCTAACTGGATTTGGCTGAATATTAGCTTTTCCGCAGAGGGACTGCCTGTCTGACCTCCGCAACCTGATGGGATAGCGATATTCCATGGGTTAGACTAGTGTCAGTTTATTTAGAAGGTACTGACGCCCTGTAACGACTGTCAAAGATCTTCATGGCAACCGGGACCGACAGTTTAACGTGCTCTCCGAGGCACGTGACAAGCTATAATTAACAATTCAATACGCACATAACTCCGAAAAGTCATTGGTGCGCGCTGTGAGATTGAACCGTATCGGGTTCCTCTGCATGGCAGTGTGTTGGTTTCCCCACTAGGCTATCGCTGCGTTTTAAAAATGACCTGTAAAAAAGTTGTGGACATCGCATATTAGAAAGGAAGATTCATAGACTCATTGATACATTCCAAATAAGTATATAATATCAAGTTAAAAAGCAAAAAAAAAACTTCTATCCATAGACCTGGCACATCACAAAAACAACCTCAAACCACGGAACCAGCAAAGCAGACACTACTATCTTAATATATAAAATCCTTGCGTTACTGACTGACTGACAGACACGCTACAGCCGAAACTATTGGGCGCAGGAAGCTGAAATTTGGCGTGTATGTTCCTTAGGGACCGTAGGGGTGCACTAAGAAGGGATTTCCCGAAATCCCCACGGGATCGGCCAAAACAGGTAAATTAAAAAAAAATGCAGGCGTAGCTGCTGGCGTCCTCTAGTCTGCCATAAACAGTAAACACGTACATCTGACCTCACCCAAACTCTCCTCTCATCATAAATATGCAAACAAAGCACATATTTTATAGCCCCTTATAAAACTAGCCGTTTGCATTATACCACAATTCGAATGCCTTAACGCCTTGTGACACAAATGTAAATTTCAGCAAGGTTGGCAAGCCATATGTTTTAGAGGTTTGCATAATTTTTTGAGGAGCATCAGATCTGTTATTGGTATGCAGTTAGACGCACAAAATTGATGGACTAGACTCTTGAAACTTGCTGAATATTGGAAAATATAAGGGAAAGAAATACTATGTTGCGTTTTTTGCTTGATATCGAATGTCATGAAATTTATAGGTAGGAGAGCCTTGCTCGTTTCAGCATGAATGGGCTGATTTGACCGGGTACGAGACAAGTACTAGTCTCTCACAGAAAATCGACGTAAAGTACCAGTACCTATACATATTGTTGCTTTTCGATCGGTGAGTGAGAATGCCAGAGGCAGCATCACCTATTCCTTGTGCCTCATTCCCCTCCCCTCTTATTTCTTTGCCAAATCCAAAGGCCGGCAACGCACTTGTTACTCATCTGGTGTTGCTTGTGTCCATGGGCGTCGGTAATCGCTTACCATCAGGTGATCCGAGTGCTCGTATGACGCATATTACATTAAATATTATCGGAAATCATCCTTTGAAAGTAAGTTCAATTTTCAATTTTGGCTGTACAAAGATTTGAGACAGTTAAGATGAAGAGTCGAGAAAATACAATCATGATAATAGTCAAAGAACTGGTCATAATGATATGTAATAAATTGTTCAAGTTTAGAAACAGACCGACAGTACTTATATCGGCCTTGGAAGTTTAATCACATTTCTCAAGATATGATTATAGAAGTAAATAAAATACAATGTCATTTTGTTACACGTGTAACATAATCCAGCATATTTTGACCCTTTATACGTTCGCAGTTCTGTCGTAGATCAGCGTAAACTGGTATTAACTCGATATGGAGCGCAGTACCAAACTCCCGAACTAAGAACGCTTTTGGCCGACAGTTATTACATATGCCTGTCAGTTTATTACAGCGAACGACAATTAATCATGGTGGATGTCACTTCTTACTATTTTATAAATATGAGCGTGTAATTCGTTTTGTAAGTCAGACGGGGTGAGATGGGGCACACATACAGACATTCATTTGTACGTCTATTGCGCTGTATAAATATGAACTTATTCTGTTCGGAGTAAACTAAGGTTTGGTTATTTTTCATCGGGTCTTCTTCTTTCTCGTGTGAGTGTGTGGCCAACTCTGCTGTCAGAGTTTTCAAACCTTCCGAAGGCCTCCGACATGGCCTAGTGACTCTTGACCTGAAACAAGAACCTGGATCGACAGCATTACATGTCTTCCGTAGCACGTTAGCAATCTGATGTAAATGCCATTCATCGGGTAATATTTATTTTATTTTTATATTTATAGTCTTACGCCTGTATCCTCGAAGGATACCCCTTCGAGGATACAGGCGTAAGACTATAAATAGGTGTAAATATTACACATAGGCATAGGTGTAAATATTACACCCACATTTCGCCATGAATTTTTAGCTCTCACGTAATAGGGGGCGAGCCTATTGCCGTTATCGGGCACATCACCAGACTCCAGGCTGCTACTGATTATTCGGAAAAACCCAGTAACGCTTCTGCCCGACCCGGGAATCGAACCCGGGACATCCGATCTGCAGTCGCATACGCTATCCACTGGACCACGGAGGCAGTCTGGGGTAATGAGTATTTTATTGGGGTTACACGTAAAAGCTGACCTTCCACTATGTTCTTGTCGTGACTCAATACCATATATTGGTATTGCGAAGAAAAACTAATAGTATACTGCGACTAGCGTCTTAGTGCAAAATAGAAACTCAAACCGCAAAACATTTCTTTACAGTGAGCAGCAAAATCACTTAAAAGTTTTTAAGTAGCTACTACAACTAAAACTCTTATTTTTATCTTATTTTATGTAAATAATGCTTTTAAAAAAATAATTAATATAGTTAGTGGATCCATAGATTCACTGAATTTTAATCCATTCGAAGTCCACAAAAATGGCAATACCAACTAAAGTACAAAAGAAAACGATAAATTTATGTAAGTAAGTAATCCTCTTTTTCAAATGGAGTCGTTTAAAAATAAATATTTCTGTAGTATATTCTACTTAATTTAAGTGACTAGATTTTGGATACACATAAGCCTATGCCAGACTAATAATGTAAACATATTAAGCTGTTTAAGAATATTCAAGCCCTTTGGATTATCGAGATACTGAATTTATTTTGTACAAACTGAAAAATATAGACACTGTAATTGAACGCTGCTTTGAAACTTAAGACTTACCAAGTAAGAAAGAAGTTATATTTTTTTTTTTTTAACATAATATTCTACCACATACACAAAACATCATCTAGTCTCAAACTAAGCAGAGCTTGTACTATGGGCACTAGACAGTGGATAAACATAATTTCATACACTTATACTTATTTTTTGTAAATACATGCATATTATCCATAGAAACAACATTCATGTTCACGCACACAAATGTTGATTTGAGCAGTTTAATGTTATAGTTTTAAGGACATTTTTAATTGTTTTTCGCTTTTGAGTAATTTCTGCCTTAACCCTATACTTGACGATGTGCATTTAAATGCACACTTTTTTTTAAATATTCTACAAGCTAAATTAAGTATTTTTTTTGTTTATTTTCTACTCATTCACCCATGAAATGCCCTTATTTGACATAAAAAAATATTACTGAGCACTGGCGACACTTGGTGTACGCAGTATATCGCAAGATAGTAGAGCGTGCGCTTGCGTCTACTGCCTATAAGGTAAAAATCGATTGAAATCATATTATTTATTAACGAAATTGAATAAAAAAGTGATAAAAACAGTACCTAAATATACAGTCTTGTGAATTAAATATAGATTTTTTCAATTTGAAATAGTTTATTCGGAAAATTTTTCATTTGATCTTGCATGTGTCTTTAAATGCACATTGCCAACTATTAACAGACCTACCAACACTAGGCTGTGTGCATTTATAGATACATTGCCAGTTTGAAGGACATTGTTTTTAAAAGAACATTATGAATTTCAGTTAAATTATTTCTTTCTATTAGCTGTTTATTTTTTATATTTCTTTATTTTCTAGCCTTCTTCAAGGACTTCGAGAATTTTGGCGTTGGTACCTAAGTCTGCAGCTAGTTCCGACATGGAAAAAAGTAGTTCTTATGAAAATGAACTTCATTATGCATGTTCAGTGCCATACTTCGACAATTTATTCACTTCAGTAAAATTTCTGGAACATTTGAGAAATGTTTATCTACGGTATTTTTGCTTTAGGGACTATCAGGCAAAACAGGAACTGCAGCCAAACTACCTACCTACTAATAAAAACCTAGAAAAAAGATCGTGGATCTTTTGCCCAAGTCGTTTCGAAACCAAAGATGTAAAGCAAATGAAACTAAAAGACTTTCGATGTGCCATAAGTAATGATCTCACCACCTTTCAAAGAACTAAGAAGTTTTCGAATACGTCCAGGAGGTTCGAAATTTACTACACGGCAGACGTCTGACTACGGCAGATATGACCAGTTTGGACACTTGCCATCATTACAAATAAAGGCAGATGCAAGAATTGCATAAAAGTCAGACTAAATTAATATGTGTAAAATGCTTTGTTTGGTATATGGTCGTTATTGTTTTTATGATTATCATACAAAATAATAATAATAAATTTCATTGTGTACATGTCCGATTACTGATTTATCATTATTAATAGTATTTTGTGTGTTTACAACATTTGTAGTACTTAAAGATGTTTTGTAGTGTTTAAAAGGACCTAAAAGGTCATAGACAATTATGTTGTTGTCTTTATTGCTTATATTTGATCTCGTTACTTGTAGTTTTTTTTAATAAACCGTTGTTTCATCTTAAATAAGTCACGTTTCAATTTCGTCTACACATGGCAATGTGCATTTAAATGCACACGTTTTTTTTTCGACGAAGCTGGCAATGTGCATTTAAATGCACATGCTATATTTCCAAAACTATATATGTATGATTTTTTTTTGCATTTTTTAGATGTATTTGACACATATTAGATGCGATATATGTGAAAAAAATAATGAATATATACAAACAAAACCTTTGCCAAGTAAAGGGTTAAAAGTGCTGATAAATTTGAGTATTCACTTGTAACAGAACCTCAAGCATTCGCCGTTTTTAGATGTGCCGAACTAAACCGAGAATAAAGCCAAACATCGATACATTTGTGAAATATTGAACTTTGTAAAACACGTGTGTGAATTCCTGGTTGGTGCCTGGAGTATGACTACGCTGAACTGGATACTGGTATCTATTCGATTCTCTTGTTATTTTGGCCAAAATTGTGAGTTAATCCTATAGGTCCACTTCAAGAATATCACCAGTGAAGATATCAGGTGAGTTGAAACATTTTATTAATATTGGTTGTGACTCGCTGTGCAACGCAGTGAAGGTGTTTAGATATATTGCCTATCGTGGTCAGGTAGATGTATTACACCTTCCACTGCAACTCTGTCCTGAAAATCCCTACCTGGCTACGGTAATTCTAGACAAAATTTTTGGTGCAGAGCGCTGTTGTATTTAGCCGCTGTTGCATTACTGAGTACAAACCTCAGATTGGTATAAGCTTGTATCTTATCACCTTGTAGACAGTATTGTAGTGTTTATTAGGTCAGTTATTGTCTAAAATACATAATATTTAATTGTATAAGTTGACCTACATAACTTGAAACACATTGTCATACATAACCTCAATCAGTAATTGTTTGATTTAAATTGTTGAAATCTAGCATAGATTTGTTGCTGTTACTATTAATAAGTCAGTTTGTTTGGATACGTAACAGCTGTATGTATCAATAAATTTAGTAAATTTAGTTTATCTCATAATTATATTAAGTTTGAATCATTACTTATAACAACCAAACTTTTGATAAACCTTTGTTTGTTATAATATATAGATAATATTGCTAGGTAACACATATTCTGTGCTTACTATTGTATATCTCAAATAACACAGCCAGTCTGTCTGTTGCAAATAATTCATTAATTAATTTGAAGTTTCAACTTTTAATTTGGTATAAGTTACAGCTTTGATAACTTTTGTGTTTGTTTCAATATATTGAAACTATTAATTTTGTTGGACAGTAGATACCTGTCACTTGCTTGTACCAACAGTAAACAGGCTAATACTTTGTTGGTTTCAAGAAATGAACAAATATTAAGTTTTGATTGTTAATATTATTTAACGCTTGTCCGGGCTCTTTTGAAATTTAATTATGTCAGCTATCAAGGACTTGCGTGCGGCTGCTGGTGCTATTGCATCAGATTTGCGCTGGTTTGTCTCGGCCAGTGCCTTAGTAAACCGGCCTGATCGCCAACAGGCCTTACTACAAAGGTACGAGCGGATCGATGATCGCCTGGCAAGTGTGGAACAGCAATTCCGCACTTTCAGCGCTTGCTGTCTCGAAGTGTCTGTCAATGATTTCACCGCTGACCAGCGAAATAAGGTCAGCGAAGACTATGCTCAGGTCTTAGACCTGTATGATGCTGTCTCCAATAGTGCGAGACAACTAGTTGCCGATAGGGAAGGGCAACCCGGCCTGAAGCAGGAGCTTCCTAGGTCAGCACCGGGGCTGGTGAGTAGGCTCCCTACTTTGGTCCTCCCCCATTTTGATGGCTGCCTAGGAAGCTACCTGGGCTTCGTTAATTTGTTCGACAGCCTGGTCAATGACAGGGCTGACCTTCGGCCAGCACAAAAATTGGCATATTTAATGTCGGTTCTGGATGGGGAGGCTAAGGGCCTCATCCAGCATCTGCCCGTGTCTGACGAGGCGTACCAGACGGCTCGGGACCTAATTACCCGTAGGTACCATAATAAGCGTGGCCTCGCCGACACGCACACACGCATTTTGGGTTTGCCGACGCTCACCCGGGTCTCTGGGTTGCGCACCCAACTTTTGAACCCGCTCTTGGTGGCCATCAACGCACTTAAGTGCCTTGACCTGCCCGTGGACCAATGGTCCTATCTATTGGTGCACATTGTGTTAAAGAAGCTGCCTGCCGACCTGAGGTCGCGTTTTGAGCAGCGCTTTGGTGGGAATAGCGCGACCCATCTGCCCCCCTTTGCTGACCTGGAGAGGTTCCTGGAGGATGAGTGCCGGGTCTTGGACAACTCCGGTGGTGACACGCCGGCTAAGACGCAGCCGCCCAAGGTCAAGGAGCAGGCTCGCGTTCACACCCGAGCCAATGTTGACCGGCGCCCTCCTCGCTTTGCAGTCACGCAGAGCCCAGTGGAGTGCTCTTACTGCAAGGTCACGGGGCACAGAACGGCCAGTTGTAGGGCATTCTTGGACCTACATGTCGCCTCTCGTAGGCGCATCGCAAATGCCCGCCGCCTTTGCTTCTCTTGTTTGGGGTCCCACTACCAGTGAGACTGCCCAAACTCTCGCCCCTGTCCTCACTGTGGAGGACAGTATTTGGACATTCTCTGCATGAATGCCAGAGAGGTAGGCCGCTTGTCCAACCAGCCGACGCCGCGCACGGGCGGGTGTTTTGAAGGTGGCAGCCGAGGCTCACCGGCGCGTAGCCGAGAGTTGCCTCGCTCAATTGATCGCCGCTCACCCCGCTTGGAGAACCGTAGCGTGCGCACGCCTCCTCTCTCTCGCGCACCTGAATGTGCTGTTCAGCGTCACCAGCACCATGACTGCTGCCCCAGGTATTCCCCTCCTTTGGCGGAGCGTCCCCGCCTTGACTCGCGCCCACCTCGTTTTGGGCGGGTGCGTCATTATGACCGCCCACAGATGGCGTGCGGATCAAGTCATCGCGCCTTTGAGGACTTCAAGCCGAACCCTCGTTTTGACTTGCCTGGTCCTGGCCAACGGTCGCCGCCCAGGCAACAATAGGTCATTGACCCCTGCCCTATAACGCCAACCTCCCCCATTGAGACCGTTATCCTAACAACGGTTGCTGTTAGGGTCTGGGGACCCACGGGGACCTCTGTTGTTGTCCGTGCAATATTGGACCAAGTTCACAAGGTTGCATTGTTTCCACTTATTTGGTAGGGCAGGTTAAATTGAATATGGGCTCTTTTCCAAATTATATACGGGGCATAGGGGACGTAGCCTCTAATGTTGAAGGGCAAGTTAAGGTTTCGTTTGGCCCTGTTGAATCTTCACACCCGAGGATTAAAACCTCGGCTATTGTGCTGAAGAATATTTTGGGTATGCATCCACAGAAACAGCTACCCGCTGCTGTGGTGAATTTGACATCGGGATTGGAACTGGCAGACCCCAAATTTGACACACCGGGACAAATCGACTTGTTAATTGGCTCTGATGTCCTCGGTGGAATTTTGATTGGTGGGAAACGGGTCTTGGTGCCAAATGGTTTGACTGCCATCCCGACCATATTTGGATTTGCTTTGATGGGACCTGTACCTAGGGACCCCCCTCCACCCGAACTTGATAATTTGTTGGCTGTAGGCTCCGCTCTCTCTGATGCGGTTCAGAGGTTTTGGGAGGTAGAGGAGCCCCTCAAGCTGCTCGTTTGAATCCAGAACATGAGGAGTGCGAGTTGTTCTTCCAGAACAACACTGGTCGACTCCGTTCTAGTCGGATTATTACGAGGCTACCCTTTCTGTCCGTTCGGCCTCCGCTTGGTGAGTCACGACCTTTAGCCGAAAAGAGATTGTTGGCTATGGAGCGTCGCATGGGTCGTAATCCGGAGCTCAGACAGAAGTACATTGAGTTCATGAGAGAATATGAACAGTTGGGACACACGTCCGTGTCAAATTTGGATTGGCGTTCGGTGGAGCATTACTTTCTCCCGCATCATGCGGTATTGAAGTCATCGACTGGGAAGCTGCACACAGTATTTGATGGTTCTGCGCAGACTTCTACGGGCGTATCCTTGAACCAGTGCTTGCATTCTGGTCCCAAGTTGGTCAAGGACCTTTGTGACGTCATCACCAGCTTCCGACGACATCAGGTTGTCTTTGTGGCCGATATAAAAATGATGTTTAGGCAGACGATTATCTACCCTGATGACCGTCACTTCCAGCTGATCCTTTGGAGAGAGTCTCCTCGTGATCCCATGGTCGTCTACGAGCTCAACACTAATACGTACGGGTTAAGGTCAAGCCCCTACTTGGCAATACGTTCTCTTTGGGAGCTCACAGACCGCGAAGGCTTACGTTTCCCACGAGCCTCCGCCATCTTGAAGGACGATATTTACGTCGATGACATTTGCTCGGGTGCCTCCACAGCGGACGAGGCGATCCTCCTGCGGGACGAATTGATAGGTATTTTGGCCTCCACTGGTTATGAGTTGCGTAAATGGATTTTCAACTCACCAGCGCTTTTGGAAGGCTTGCCAGAGGATCATCAGCAGGATCCACATCTATTTGAGATTGTTGACAACCCCGCCATGATGGCTGTTCTCGGCGTTCAGTACAGACCAGTCCAAGACATCTTTACGTATAACGTAGACTTGAAATTGCCTTGTTCTTGGACTAAACGTCTCGTGTTGTCTACTGTCGCCAGAACCTTTGATCCGAACGGTTGGATTTGTCCTATCATATTTTGGGCAAAATGCTTCTTGCAGAAGCTTTGGACAGCAGGATTGACTTGGGATGAACCTCTACACGGCACTCTTGTTGAGGAATGGACCTCCTTTGTATCCTCACTTCCTGCCGTCAACGACATCTCCTTGCCTCGTCCCATCCTTCCTCCCGGTAAGTACAAGGCCACCCTTCACGGTTTTTGTGATGCCTCGGAACGTGGTCACGCGGCCGTGGTGTACATGCGCACAGTTAGTGCCTCAGGTCAGGTGAGGGTTTCCCTGGTCATGGCAAAGAGCAAGGTAGCACCCTTTCGGACATCTCTGACCATCCCAAAATTGGAGCTCTCGGGAGCAGCCCTACTTGTACGCTTATTGATCCACGTGTCCAGTACTTTGGGTAAAAGCATTTGTATTAATGGGATCTACGCCTGGACAGACAGCCAAATTGTTCTTTGTTAGTTGAAGGCTTCTGTTCACACCTTGGAGGTATTTGTCGCTAATCGCGTTTCCCAAATACAGAAATCTGAAGTCAAGCTTGTTTGGAGACACGTGCCAGGTGAGCTCAACCCCGCTGATTGTGCCTCGCGCGGATGCTTGACGCCTAGTTTGATAGGTCATTCGCTGTGGTGGGGTCCGGAATGGTTGAGTCGACCAGAAATTGATTGGCCTCGAACGCCAGTTTTGAATACTTCTAATTTGCCGGGTCTGCGAACACTCTCTCTTGAGAAGGTGGAATGCGCCTTCGACCCCGATTTCTTGTTGAATCGTTACAGCTCCCTTGACAAGTTGTTAGGTGTTACTGCTTGGCTAAAGCGTTTTGTTTTTCAATTTCAGGCACCCACAACAGAAACGCCTGACACCGTTTCTCTCACCACAGGAACGACAGGAGTCCCTCACCTTTTGGGTTCGTTCTGTGCAATTGGCGCATTTTGAGAAGGAGATTGAGAGAGACTTTTTGGACGATACGGGTCTCTTGCGCGTTGGAGGGCGCCTCAAGAACGCCAACCTCCCTTACGGAGCACGTCACCCCCTTTTGTTACCTAAGGACAGTCATTTGGTACGCTTGTTGGTAACTGACCGTCAAATTTGCAACGCGAATTTTGGATCTTGTCTGCCCGAAGAATTATTCGGAGTGTAGTCTTTCGCTGCATCCCTTGCTATAAGCTCAAGGCTTCTACCATGCAGCCCTTGATGGGGCACTTACCGGCAGATCACGTAACTGAAAGCAGGACGTTTGACGGTGTTGGCACGGACTTCGCTGGTCCCTTTTTGGTAAAAACGTCGACACTTCGAAACAGCAAGACTGTCAAGGCCTACTTGTGCGTTTTTGTTTGTCTCTCCACAAAGGCCGTACACTTAGAATTGGTCTCCTCGCTTACGACCGAGGCGTTTGTAGCCACATTTGACAGATTTGTATCCCGCAGAGGGCTGCCTTCCTTGATCCGTTCTGACTGCGGCACTAACTTCAAGGGCACCTATAATTATTTTAATGATGTTGTTAATTTCCTTGAAACCAACAAGGCTGATATAGGTGATAGGCTTGCCCGACGTGGGATAAATTGGTTGTTTTCCTCACCAAATTGTCCACACTGGGGTGGTATATTTGAGGCCGCTGTAAAATCGGCCAAAACACACTTGCGCAGGACAATCGGTGAGTCTGTCCTTACATTTGAGGAACTCGCAACTGTATTTTGTAAGATTGAGGCCGTTTTGAACTCTCGGCCATTGTGCCCGATCTCTTCAGATCCAAATGATTTGGAGGCACTTACGCCGGGCCATTTTTTGATTGGTCGCCCACTTGTCGCCTTGCTTGAGTACCCCTATATTGATACGAGACTTGGTCGTCTCTCGCGTTTTGAATTGGTACGCCAAATTACTCATAGCTTTTGGAAACGCTGGAATTTGGAATATTTGCACATACTCCAGCAACGCGTTAAGTGGACCGACAAGACCGATCCACCCAAGATTGGAGACCTCGTTTTGATCAAGGAGGCTAACCTTCCGCCACTCAGATGGCGCAGGGGGCGCATCCTTCATTTGGTAACTGGGGCTGATGGAGTTCCCCGATTTGCTGAGGTCTTGGTGGACGGTTCGATTCTGAGGAGAGCGGTTGCAACATTGTCACGTCTACCAACTAATTAGCGGACCGGTAGGCCGGTCCGGGGCGGGTGGATGTTTGAAATAGAATTAGTTTTTATTATAAGTCAAATCGATCATATCGATTAAGTAACATTTTGTTTAGTCTATTGAAAATTTCTGACAATGGTCACACTGAACTGTCAATCTGTTCTTTGTCGTTTCCCGCGGTCAGCGAAAAAACCTAGCTTTTTGTTCGCTCTGGAAGATTCCGTTTTGTAAGCGCGTTTTTGATCTTGTATTTGGTTGTAAACCTAAAAATCCGGATGAATGCCGCTTCTTTGATCTATAACCGGCACCGGTAAATTGTGATAAAGAACATTTGTGAAATATTGAACTTTGTAAAACACGTGTGTGAATTCCTGGTTGGTGCCTGGAGTATGACTACGCTGAATTGGATACTGGTATCTATTCGATTCTGTTGTTATTTTGGCCAAAATTGTGAGTTAATCCTATAGGTCCACTTCAAGAATATCACCAGTGAAGATATCAGGTGAGTTGAAACATTTTATTAATATTGGTTGTGACTTGCTGTGCAACGCAGTGAAGGTGTTTAGATATATTGCCTATCGTGGCCAGGTAGATGTATTACACCTTCCACTGCAACTCTGTCCTGAAAATCCCTACCTGGCTACGGTAATTCTAGACAATTTTATTTAAGAGCATGTTTGAAGCTTCATTTGTGGTAAAAGGCGTTTATTTTATTCTTTTTCTGCGTGACGTTACTAAGTGTGTCATTTGTCTGTGGAAGGAGTCGCCATTTTAAGTGAATGTCGATTGTGGTTACATAAGATTTCGGTTAACTGATGTAATATAGTCATGACTGACCTAGGTTTGATTTCTGTAGTGAAAGATGACTGAACGTTTCTATTTCGAGATTAATGGCCTACTGCATAATAGGTTCCTGGTAAATTACTTTTTAAGATTTCTACATAAAAATTCACTCCACATTTAAGTGAATTTATCTGGCTTATAATACTGTACTGGACAATCTAGCACAGAAAATCTATCCAGTAGACATCAACTAGTTATGACAGTAGAATGTAGCAGTAGCGTGAACAGTAAAAAGATTTTCACAGAATGCCATGCCATTTGACAACATCTTTAGTCGCCTATTTCTACTTTATTTTATTAAATTTTGTTTGAAGTTTCACTCGAAAAACACGTTTATTGTATTATTTTTATTGCGTTTCAGTGTGACATGTGATATGTGATCTTTCACTGTAGAAAGAGTCGTCGTTTTTAAGTTACGAGTCTTCTACAATGGTGGTTATATAAGCATATAAAATGAGCAATCAGCTACATAAACTCATATTCATTTATGTGATTTTAGATGGTTATATCAACTCAACGAATTATTATCAATAATGTCTTGTAGGGTTTTTAGACAAAGAAAACTTACCGAAAGCATAGGTAATTGATAAATAAATATTAATAATTGAGAAGTTCTTCATAAAAATCTCAGCAAAGATTTTGAGATGTGTAGCGACTTTCGTAGTTGATTGTATAGGTCGGTTCACGAAAGTTGACCACAAATGGCGGCCGTCGCGCATATGTACATTCGTGCACCAATGGCGTGGCTCCATTCTTGACGCATTTAGGGAATGCGTCAAGAACGGAGCCACACCACTGGCATTTCACCCGCGCTTCACCCCGCACCTCCACGGGGACCTAAAAAATGATTTCTGCGCAGTGGTCATCTTTCGTGAACCGACCTATAACATACATGTTAAAGGTCTAATATCTACATAATATGCTACTAGTACTGGCCATCTGTCGTGCATTGTCGGTAGACATGTAGACATGTATTTTATTTACTATGTTTTCTTCTATGGTTCTAAATAAAACTATTAAGTATTTGCCACTCGTCGCTGGGAATACGTTGTTGTATTTCAATACATAACCATTGTTGCCTGTAAGTTAAGAAACTACAGTCTGGTTTTTGAAAATAAAAGTTAGTGTAGTAGTGATAGTATATGTAGGTATGCGTAGCCTTGTATTTTTAACCTTGAGCACACATCGCTAAACTGTCTCCAACAATTCTGGTGAATACAGCCCTACAGTTTAACCTTAAGCTATTTGTTCTCTATCACCTTAATATTAATTAAATGAAATTAGTTTCTGAAAACTCAAGATGGCGGGCTTAAGTTTTAAAACTGATTGCATTCAGCTATTAGTAGGTTAATACATTTCGTTCCCAGACAACACTTAGAATTACAAGCACCATTAATTACTTTTCGACTGACAGTTTCATCTAGATATTAATTACTTGTTGCTATGTTTTCGAATTGTGAATGGTATTGCTTGTAGCAAAATATTAACTGATTTGAGGTGAAATTAGATTTATATGTAACTACTTATTGATTTTTCTGGTGAGGGAGCGATTGCTTAGTATTTACAATCAGATTGCCAGGCAAGCAACGATTTTAAACTTTCGCGATTAGTATATACATTATTGTGACGTCGTCGTCGCTGACATCGTTCGCCACTACTCTCGGTTGGCTGCCTCGCTCCCCCCAGCGGGCTATATATGCCGTGGCGCGGGAGTGATCGTCCCTCTTTACCGGCTGTGCGGCGATCTAAGCTAAGTCTTCTCTGCTTCCCTGAGCGAGAACAGAAATACGCTTCTACTGGACATTACCTTCGAATTCCGCGACTCTTTCTTTTTCTATCTTGGTTTAGAAACAAAATTGTTTAAAGTCAGTTTTCTGTTCCTTTTGATAAAAGCTGTAAAAATTCTTTTTACAGAAATATACATACTATTAAAATAAATAAATTAAAAAAATATATATAAATACATACTATTATTGTTCCCGATATATGGATATTTTATTTGACTGAATAGCGTTGACCACATGCAACGTTAAAGTGACTCCCAACGTGACAGTGACGCACAACGCAACATTATATAAGGTTATCATCCGAGTCTTACTCGCAATATATATATTTGCCAACATTTCGGCCGACTTGCTTCAGTCGTTGTCGCGGCGGGACTACTGTCACTTGCCTTACCCAATACATATCGACGGTAGTCGCTCTGCAGGAAAAGCTAATATTCTGTCAGATCTGGTCAGAATATAAAGCGAACTCTCCTCCAGAACGAAGGTCTTGGATGAAACCGAGATAACGCTCGGTCGATAATGATTACTGATTCCCATGTTAATCAACTGACATCATCAGCCTTTTATACTATCCCTCCGCTGGGCACGGGCCTCTTTTCATTGTGAGAAGGGTAAAGCCATATTCCACCACGCTGGCCAAGTGCGGGTTGCCAGACTTCACATGTCTTTCGAGTACATTATGGACAACTTTCAGACATGCTGCCTCACGATGTTTTCCTTCACCGATAAGCAAGCGATAATTAACAATTTAATACGACAAATATATAACTGACGTAAGGTCGCAACTAGGGGAAAGTAGACAAATGTACCACTACTACTGAGTTTAACATGTTCATGTACTCAGAACAGTAACTAATAGGAAAGGTTAGTGCAAATTTGTGACATGAGATTGCACCAGAGTTACTGCAAAAATAAGGAATGTATGGCGGTTTTAGTATCTTGCACTAAAATGGTGAGTAATGACAGTATTTGAAGCCGAAATCACATTTTGATTCCATTCCAAATAACACTGACTTCATCATCTATCACCTCAACCAAAAGACGTCGACTGCATATGCCTTCCCTAAGACCCTCCACACGGATCGATCTTAAGCTACCCGCATCTACAGCTCATCGCAATCCCACACGATTTTCGGTATCATCTTTATCACCCATTGCAACATTAATAAGCTTAGAATTCACGCCGGGATTATTCTCCCCACAGATTCTGCTGCACGGTTGGCGTTGTGTGAAGTGTTGTGGGTTCGATTCCCACATGAGACAACACTTTGTGTGATCCATAAATTGTTGTTTTGAATCTGGGTGTTCATTGTCCTCGTTAGATGTATGTTTGTAAAGTCCCTCGCGACACAGGATTTAGTCCTAATGCGGGAGTTGTCTTTTATAGAGAAAAAAAAAGATCTTTTCGGACCAGAAATTTCATGGTATTTGATATTCGCTAGTACCTGTTTTCCTGGAATTGCTTCACAAATAGTGAACATTTGAACATTATCGTATAATCTAATGTCATGTTGTACAATTCTGAAGAATTCACCTGCGAATGTTGCTTTCGGCGAATTTTTAAGGTGAATGTGCATTTTCTTGTAACAAATATATTTTCATTGAAATATAAATAATACACTTATGCTTTATTTATTTGCTCTTGTAATACTAATACGCTCGTTGGTATGTAAATCGGGGTGTAAAACAAGTCAAGCGTGGTGCTTCAAGTTTGGCTCGTGAAAATATAACACTGGAGTGGCTCGTTCATCATCATTCATCGTCAGCCCCTAACAGTCCATTGCTGGACTATGCCTCTCCTTTGAAAGGAGGAATTGGCCTACTATACCATGATGACCAAACGTGTTGTTATAGGTTCTGTTTCAAGTTTTCCTTCTCTTATAGTGTTGTTCTCGACACCCGTGGGATGATATGGGGTGGTGACTGTCGCACGAGTGATTGATTTTCACGGGATAGCCGGGATCGATCACTCGCCGAGCAATTAAAAAGAGATAATAAGGTTGTCTTACGGGAAATAAATAAAAAATATCACCAGGAAAGATTAAACTCGCGTTATATTCCAGATTCACAATGGTTTTGATCACATAAAAGAACTGTCACTTGAGGTTAACCGACTAGACAATTATCCAGGGCGTGGGTGGTAGGTTGACACTCCACAGGTCCTCGGATGAGTACTCAGCTTTGACGTGTGTCTCCCAGCAGAAGAAAAGGGCCCAACCACGTGTGTCGCTGGTATATATAGGGTCGGCAAGCGGGAGAGGGCTCCCCACTGCAGTGCGTCATCGTAGCGGGGCTCGCAAGCGCCGAGGCACGACGTCACATGACATTCCTTAATATTCTTAATCCGTCGCCACACAGACACTTTTTGTTAAAAGTTAACGATAAATGATTAAAGTGGGCACTACTACTGGCCAAGTGCAGGTTGGCAGCCTTCACATCACATTCGAGAACATTAAGGAGAACTTTCAGACATGTACATTTTCTCACGTAGTTTTCCGTCACCGTTTTAGCAGTTGATAATAATTAACTATTTAATACGCACAAAACTTCGAAATGTCATTAATGCGCCCTGTGCTGTCGAACCAGAGACCTTCTGCCTAGTAATCCGTCGGTCTCTCCACTAGGCTATCGCTGGCTTACCATAATATTTATCAGCAATTACCCACCTTTATAAAAATTCACCAACTTGAAAACCATAATCTCTGAACGTATAGGCTTGGTTAAATCGACCGCAGATTTTGTGAGCGCACCAAATTTAACCTACCTGTAATTACCTAAACCCCTTACTTATGGCTGATTATAAAATAAAACCAAACATTAAAATGAACAGTTATTTTTATTATACGCGGCTCGACTTAAACATTAATAAATTATAATATTTACAAATATTAACAGTGATTTATGAGCTTTATATCACATACAAACTAATTTTATTTACATTTTTTATTAATATTGAATAAATTTCAACAAAATCGGTACAAAAAATAATAACATCCTGGTTTAATAAATAACATTTTACATAAAAAGCACTATGTTATATTAAATTATAAAAATTAACAGTTCTCTGGTTGTTATTCAAGTATTTTTTATTCGATTGAGCTCAAATTATAATTATCACTTAGGTATTTAGAAATATTTTTAAAATATATAATAAGTTTAATATATAGAAAATATTTTTATTGGTGACTGCGAGAGTAATCGCTCTTAAACAAAAGATAAAAACAACAGTGATATTTATTCGTTAATATAACGTTATAACATAGCAGTTATTTTCATATTCAAATTCTGATTCTTTGTTATTGAAATAAAATACAGCTTAAATATAATTTTATTACAATACAATGAGTAAAAAGTTGGTTTATTTTACAAATGGATTATTACCATGATTGCCGATATTGTATATAAATGCGTGACAGAAATATTATATTTAAAATATACTGTTATGGATAGCTGCTACCAAAAATAATTTTAAGCTGAATGCTTTATTAGTATAATTTATTTGTACAGATGTTACCAACAAAAACTCTGAATGTTTTGAAATGTAATTAATGCCACATTATACCTTACGTTTTTGACATGATGTATTTTGGAGTGTCTTTTTCAGAGAGGTGTTTTGTAAAAGTATCCATAATGATTACCTACGCTTTTATTTTAAAACTTTACTATAGTCTTGCAAAAGCCTAGCTGGTACAACGATCTAGATGTTATGGTTTTAAGTTATTTGAAAAAGAAATCGCCGTTCTATGGAAAACTATAACTTTAATTTGACTTGTATCAGTGGATTTTAAATCCCGCTGTTCTACATATTTTGTAAAATTTGTTATTGTATTTGAATGATGTTTCTTTACAGCGTTTTTAATATCAAATCAATGTGTAACAAGTTTGTCATTTTATGTAAAGAATAACTGGCTCAAACACACCACATATGATAGTCACAAAAGGCCGCTGTCAAGCTGCGGACTGTAGTTTTCATATATTTAACATTTATTTACAATTACCGCACACAGTATTGTGTGCAGTGCCTGTGGTCGCTTCATGCCATTATTTGCTACTTATGAACGCTATCACCAGCAAAATTTCCACACAAACACGTAGGTAGCTCCTCCATCCCTCCTCTAAGTTTTTATTAATTATTAGCTGAGCCCGTGGGTACAGTCGTGCTATATAGAGCTTCTGCCCCGCACTCGCGGCTAATAGCGTGATGTTATGTAGCATTTAGCCTTTCTCGATAAATATTACAAATTTGAAATTATTGTACTAAAAACGGTGTTAACAATTTTATAGTGGTAACAAATTATGAATGTATTGAAATTAGTTGACTAGAGAAATTGTAACAAGCCGTGAAGTTCAACAAAAAGCTTTTTTAAAACAATACTTTATCTAGTTTTTTGCGCTATGAGCATAAATTCTGTGCCAATGGGCTGGCAATTTTCATTTTATTGGAGCATTTCAAACTGTGATAACATTTATTGTATTAAATTAATTACATTAAATTTACATTTAATGCAGCAACTGGCAAATTACTTCAACCGTGTATACTTATTTGTATGAATTTGAAATTGAGCAGCTTTGAAGCCATTTCAACCGTGTGTTTTCTGTTCAAAGGGTTTAAATCGAATGAAATAATAACACTCATGTCTATATTTGTTTATACGCAGGTAACCGAAATATGAAATCACACCGATATATTAATTCTATAGCTGGCTTCCCATGGTGTGTGGGTTAGCGGACGCACGCGCGAGACACCTTTGAAGTTACACCGCAAGCAAAGGTGGCGCGCGCGGTAGTCAACAAAATCACGCACAGTGGGAAGTGAGTTTTACGAAGCGGACGGGCTTACTACCTTTCCTGGCTTGAATTATTGAGGCAAAGCCTGACAGGATACGAGGTCTCCTGTTACTTAAAGGACCTGATTACCTGGATTATATGATTGCGTGATGTGATGTGATTATGCGGTTGGATGCTGGCAGCTTAAGATCGGTCTGTGTGGAGAACCTAAGGGAGGCCTAAGTCCTGCAGTGAACATCTCTAGGCTGACATGATGATGATGATGATGAGATTACGCAAACGCTATATATGTATAAACTGTCACTCCGATAACTTATAAAACATCATGATGCCTAGTTACTTTTCCTATGAGATGATGATCTCTTTCTGCTGAATATTGTTTCATTTATATTATAAACACAACAAAAAGCAGCGTTACCAAGTGCTTAATTAATACAACCGTTGAGGAAAACGCTTTCTAAATACGTCTTGTTCTTTCACTGTTACTGCGCTTTGCAATTAATGTGCTATAATAAGCACTTTGTGAATTCACAGTAAACGCTTTTTAAAAAGCTTTAACAGTTCAACATAGCAAATTATATTCTATTATATAAAACATTGTTATAAAATATTACACTAGTAAAATAAAACGGTTGAAAATGTTTTAAACGAGATGAATTTAGTTGACATGCAGTTAATAGTCGTGTAGCCCATAATGTTCTATGTACAATACTAATTACGAATTATGTGAATGACAGATGAATCAGTTATCAGATAAAGATACAAGATATTTATTATGAAGTGAAATAGAGCTGATCTTTATTGCATGTATCTCACTCCCAGAATATTTGAACAAGTAATTTAGTTTCTCCAAATATATTTTAGTCGCTATAGATGGCAAAAATAAACAGGGAACAAAAATATTATGGTTTACTTTACAATCATGAATAACACAAACATGGCAAATTGCGATTATACACTTGAGCATTTACTTGTAACAGAACAGCGAGCATTCGCCGTTCTTTGTTTTGTTGAACCGTACAACGAACAGAGCCGAACACTGCTACCTTAAAGTAAGGAAGTAAAGTCTAAGACTGCTACGAACATTTTCACGATCTTACTAGCAAACGCTCTAATCGGCGAAAAGCTTGAAATAAAACTGTCCTTTCGCTATGCTCAGAGACCCAATTCTCCAAAATCAATACAGTTTCAATATAATTTCAGTGTCATATTTACGTCACAAAAATCGTATTCTTCTAAATTATCTGATATCTGAATGAAATTGTAACGAGATCGTAAATTGAAACAAGTGTCAAAGTATGTATCTACGACGAACTGTTTACTTCAAATTATACGTTAATGACATTAGGTTATCAGAATGCCGCTTTTTTATGGTAATAGGCAGCAAACGAGCAGACGGATCGCCTGATGGTAAGCAATTACCGCCGCCCATGGACACAAGGAACACCACAGGAGTTACAAGTGCGTTGCCGCCACAGACATAGATCTACATAGATAACGCAAATGCATGCACTTCGCGTGTCTGAACCCCGACCAAGCGTCGAGGTTGGTCGCCGCTAACTTCAGTCCCCGCGCGTCCGTTGTTGCAGCCGAACGTCCGCAAAAAACTAAAAAAAATGCCTCGTTGCGTGATAATTAACTGCAATAGCCCAAAAATTTTGAGCACCCAAAGACAGGAACATATTTCCTATCACAAGAAAGTTATTTTAAAATAATATTTTGCGTAAATTCATATTAAAACTGTTTTGAAGTATCCCAAGCTGCGTGTCGTTCCAGAATATACCTAACTATAAATTACCGTTAAGTAAACTTTATTCACATTACGTTGCCGCGTTTGCTTTGGACGTTTGATCTGACGTTGTGTGTTAGGAGACGATGAATATCGCACAAGCGATACTGTCGCGCATCGCTTCGGTACAGTTCGTACAGTAGGTATTAAAAAGTCGGCACGCTTGGTTTCAATACAAATCGTGATAATTGCGTTATCTATGTAGATCTATATCTGTTGTTGTCGCCCCTTGGGGTTGGGGAAAGGGATAGGATGAGGAGTGGGGTGAGGGAGAAGGAATAGGGGATAGGGCCTTCAGAGTCAATTCAAAATAATATAATTTCAATGTCATATAAAAACGAGAATTGGCCTCCTGAACGCACGATAGAATGCTCGCTTAAACACTCTCGTTTGTATTTCTTTAATGTAACATGCGAAAAAATGCCCATTACGAGTAATTGCGCAAGTGTATCTGAACTATAATACTCGTATAGTGCTGGACTTAGCTTTATTGCAGTTTGTGCTTTCGTATCTTTGCCATAGCGAATGTTGTCCATCTAAGCCGATTCCTGGAAAAAACAAGTCGGAAACCTTTGTAGCACTAAGTCGTTATGCTTAAGCTTAGGTATCAAAATGAAGTTCGAAATTATACAGGCATAACAGAAAAAAAACATCAGCTTAATCAGTTACATGTTAACATTATGAATGAGTATTAACAAAATGTTGTACAAAATTTCGACCAAATATTTTGTCTTCCATATTACAATAAAACTTAAGCCACAGTTACAATAAAATATTTCTGTTCTGCTGACATACATTAATTATATTAAATAGTATTAAAAGTCAGTTTTTTACATAAATATTTTTGCGTGGAGTGATATTTTATGGTTAGTACCTGAAATTACCATATGAAGATAAATGTTTTAAATATTCGCTCGTGGCACAAAATAATAATGTAGACTTACGTAAGTAATAGTAAAGTCGTTCAGAAGTTTCATATATTATGAACAGAACTCATGAAGTACAGGCTTAAGCCTGCATTTTATCAAAGGAGAAATTAGTTTTACATTACAATTTTTGGACTCTGGAGTGTACAATATGAGGCTGAGAAAAAACCTCCTACATACATATATAAAAAAATCGTCTGTCGCACTTTCGTCCAATCCCAACTTACGAAATGACAGGAACCCACAAAACAGTATACAAGAATTTTGAATCATCGACAGATTGTGATGTACATGTTAGTAATCATTTCAATTTAGTCCATTTTAAATACCAGTACTGACGTTGATCCCAACATTTTTATTTTCTTTCAACATCATGGCGATACAATTGCTTAAAGTTCTAAATATTCCACAGTGTCCGTGTTAAACGAAAACTGACATATAACTCGAAAGTTATATCCAAAACCAACATCCAAAACAAATAATTCCATCTCCAAAGGTAACTACGATAAAACAGAAACTTTAAACGACAAGTCCCCAGGCGATCATAAAACGCACCGAGCTTGTTCAAAACGTAACAAACGTTAAAATAAAATACGAACCGTGATAAAATCTGTTGAAATAAATTTAATTTTTTCAGGTCCCGACACTGAAGAACGTACGTGTCTGTCTGATGGGGGAAAGAGATAGAAACATGATAGATAGTACTCACTGTATAGTTAGCCGTGTGACGGCGGATTAAGAATACAAAGTGCCACTACCCCATTTCATTTCGTGCATTTCGTGGGTAACGTAAGAGACGATTGACGAAAATACACAGATAAAATAATATATTCGTGAAGAGAAAACTCAACAGTAAACTTTACACCAACCATCTGACTAGCGTAGTATATTAGACTGAATCCTCTTATTGACTCACAATTCTATTGTGATGTAAAGTAGGAGAGGCCACTCCCTGTCCCCTAGGACAGGGAAGTACTGGAATGATGAAGTGATTACACTTCTTTAAGAGCATAAACCGATTCTTTAAACTGTTTTAAAACTAAAACTGTTTGGGTATTTTCTGATAAGTTATAGTAATCACAAAGGTTAATTTAACCTCATTTCACTTCTAACCTAATTTGGCCTGTTATATTCAGTAATAAAGTTTATTATTACATTTCAAGAGCTAGTTAGAACACTGAACATTAGTAAGAAGATTTAACAGAGGTTAATAAAAGCGAAAAACCAATCAGCTGGTGACTTTAATTGAACAAATGAAATTGACGGTGAAGGGCGTGGTTAGACTTAGTCAGCAAGCAATTGTACAATTGAACAGCTATGCTGTTCTCTTGAAAAATATATTTGTCCTCCTTTGGGAAAGACTTTCTCTACAGCCTTCCGCAGCCCATTGCTGAATTTAAACCTCTCCTAATTTGCTTCACAGTTAATAGCATTGTAAGTCAATAAGAGATTTTAGCTCATTCTACCACGCTGGCCAGACAGGTTGATACATGGGCTTGATGTCGATATTTCCGTCTCATCGCATCGATTTTATTTTTTTGGTTTATTATCCTCAGTTGCTTTTCAGGACACCTACGAACACGTCACAGTTTCTATTCTCAAAACGTCGTCGCATGGGTGAGCTCTAATTACCCATATTTATTCACTATTGTATGCAAAGATATATTATACATAATACTTCATAGTCGGTACAGTCTTACGCTGCTAGACTGGCTTTAAGCTTAGATCATTGTCGCACTCGGAGACAGCCAATCAGTGCTCGAACACCAAAAAATATATCCTTCCGTTACAGCAACAGCACTGCAAAGCAGTCTCCTAACAAAATACGATGTATTCCTGGATATTCGTGGATGATGCTACAATCAGATGTGTATCGAAATGTCATCATGAAAAGACTGCTACGCATTATGCTTGTTTATTATAGAAATGATTGCAGATTTAACCTTGAAAATTCCACCCACATCCTACGCTTGCCAAAATGCAGTTAATGAAGCTACCTAAATTATATATTATATTTCGAATTTTACTGCGCACAATTTTTATATATTTATACTTACTTGACTTGATCGATTGGCTGAGTACCAAAATCATTAAGCAAGCTTTACTTTTTCCTGTTCCTACGGGATATATACCACGTACCTTTGTTTTGAGTAACCAATATTTCGGCAATGTTTCAAGCGCCATGTTCACGGATGTACTGCTGTAAGCTTTACTTTTCATTTTGCAAAAAAGACGGGGTCTAGAGTATAGATTGAAGTAATTTGTAATAGCAGCACAAACAATATTCTTTTATTACTTTATCACAAATAACAAAGGTACCACACAGGACGTGCACGCCAAATTTACTTTTTACAACGCAAAACATTTTTGTAATAAAATTTAAATTAAAAAACTTTACCCCAACGCCCAAACATTAAATCGAAAATTAAAAGCGTGAAAGATTTTTCAAAAACGCTTCACGGAATATGCTTCTCAAAATTTGCTTCGTAAAGTGTTGCCGGACCGGAATAATTGGCGTAGTTATTGTGACAATTTCGAAGGAAATTACAGAGAGTGACTCCATTAAAATTACTGGCATATAATGGACTTGCAGTAGTTATCAACAGTATGTGCTTGTAAAGCAGGGGCCTGTTAATGTCCCCCCCGTGGGATCTCCACCTTGTCGTGGTGGGGGGGCTCAGTAACCGTGGATTGGTCACCCGCGGTGAAGCTAAGAGGGATCCAGGAGGGGACGCTCCGCGTGGGCTTGGAGGGGCCTGCGCAGGATGCGTCCAACGGTGCGGGTGCGGGGGACAGTTCTGTCTGTCCCTCGCAGTCGGGTGCGGTCGCGGGAGGAGAGGCGTGTCGGTGTTGCGTTGCCGCGCGCCCTATCTCCCGCGACCAAATGGGGGCGCACCATTCGATGCGTCGCGGTGGGGCCGCAGAGGAAGAGGAGATGCGGTGTTGCGTTGCCGTCCTCCCTATCCTCTGCGGCCGCTGGGCGATTTGGCGGCGGAGTCCAACACCTTAATCCGTCGCCAAGGGGGTTTTGTTTGGGGCCCGCCTGACCATCTGGCGGGCCAATACCCGTCGGAGGGTGGCGACGAGTGCTTTGGTGATGCCCCACCCTCCGACACACGGGTACATGGCGGAAGTCGAGGTGGTTTTTAGTGGAAACACCACATACTCCGGCTCTTATTTCCCCCAAGAGTCGGAGATCCGAAGGGATCAAAAAAAAAAAAAAAAAAAAAAAAAAAAAAAAAAAAAAAAAAAAAAAAAAAAAAAAACGGGGCCTGTTAATGTATAGATGAGATGAGCGAAGATGAGTGGAGTTAAAATTGTTCATGAGTTGGTACTGGATTCTTTTTTATGTCCTAGTAACGAGATTTCTCCGCGTATCTTTAATTATTACTTGTGATATAGTAAAGTATATAGATTCTAACAGTTTTAACAGATCACTTTTATTATTAATATTATTTCAGCACTTGACAATCGCACTTGAAACGTGTATCGAAACCTACTTTAGACATTCTATTCGATTAAAATCATTAGACGTGCGTTAAAGACCTATCAGTTAAAAAGCGCGCACATAAGCATACATTTTGTTACACCACTTACGAGACAGTTACAAACAAAGAAAAATGCTATTAAGGGTTGTAGATACCGTATAACATTACAGGTAACGAGATAGAAGGAAATTTGCATTTTGACATTGTATTAAAATGGAAATGTGTTCTTTTTCATTGGATAAAATGATGCAAATTATATTTTTACATATCTATTCTCAGCTTGATTATAATACATGCCACGACACAAACATGGTTATATTTCTAATCAACTCGACAAATATAAAATATTATAAAAGTACTACGATATTAGATTTAACAGCTATTTGAACATCACACTTAGTGGCTGCTAAACGCTAAACAGGGTTTGTAGGTAAGGTTTTTGCTAATCAGCCTCTCAGCAGTCGTTTAAAATTTTTACTAACGTTTATAAGTAAGAGGGTGTATGTATGTAAGTAGGTCCTGCGGGAATATCAGTGTTTCAGTCTCACCTGATTCTGCAACTTATACTGACGCAGGTACCTTGTTTGCGATCCAAAAACTGTTTTTCTTTTTTCCTTTTCTCACTATTTTGTTACTGTTACATTGGAGTTGCAAATAAAGCAAATTTTCATTTCATTCATATTTGTAGTGCTTGTACACCTGTCAACACACCAAGCTGGACACTTAGACCTTTGTACCGTTCTTATGGCGCAGAAAATACTGATTAAAATCGTATAGCAACTGTATATCTTTACTTGTCGCTGCGACCATCCATCCTCCTAGCGTTATCCCAGTTAGAACCTGGGATCCTCTTTCTTGTCTTACCGGGTTTGACTTAATTGAACCTTTTTTTGTTTGCCTTGTCACTCTGTATACAACGGCAATTACAAATATGATGGGCCATCTCATCTCCACTCATTTTCGCAGCAATTAGACCACGCAATTACGCAAACGTTGGACGTAATCGCTAATAAGCTGAGATCGGATTACTTGACATTTTCGTACTCAATTAGAGTAGTTTGGCCAATTGCTTTTGAAATATAATTCTGTATTTGTTCGCGCGTAACAGATGTTTAATTTTCCTTTAGATTCTGAAAAATTTTGCCTTATACGAAATTAGCCCAGTGGTGTAGCGGAGACGATGGTCTCGGGTTATATCCCCAGGTACAGCGGGCACACACCTCTGACTTTTCGAAATTATGTGTGCATTAAAAATGTTAATTATCGCTCGCTTAATAATATGCCCGGTACATATCAATAGGCTCGCCCCTACTACATTGGGACTGAAGCATAACTGGCGAAGTGTGAGTGTGTAATACACCTCTGCCTACCCCTTCGGGGATAAAGGCGTGAAGTTATGTTATGAAATCGTTCGTTTTTGTATGAGGATTTGCTTACTCACGTTCATACAAACAAACTGGACACGGCGAGGACTATATTTAAATATTAAATTAAGTGTCCAGGTTTCAGTTGCCTACAGTACCGTAATTAGAACTTTGAAAACTTTGAATACCACTAACTCTGGAACTTGTCCGCCAAAGGTGATACACTGCGATGAATGAAACTTTGCCGAGTACTATCTGCATATGAAATTAACTGCCAACTCGCTTGAATAGCGAGCCTCGCTCGGGTTCAAACTTGCGTACTGAGCCGCCAAACTTTGGCGACATACTGTAAACATGAACAAAACTAAGCAATTGGTGTGAACAAGTTCTTGTAGCATTTTTTACTCAATGCGTTAAGTAAAGATTAAGTAAAGTATGACGATCTTTGACAGTCGTTATTGGGAGTCAGTACCTATGAATAAGCTGGCACTAGTCTAAACCATGGAATAGAGCTATCCCTTTGGGTTGCGGAGGTCAGACAGGCAGTCACTCTGTGGAAAAGCTAATATTCAGTCAAATCCGGTTAGACTAGAAAGCGGACCCCGGGACCCACTGGGATAACGCTAGGAGGATGATCACGATTTAGTAGCGTAATTATTTAAAAATTAAGGTAAAATACATATTATATTTCCCACGACGTTTCATGGGTAACATCAGCCGTGGGTACGCGACATAGACCCGTTACAAAAATATTACTTTGTGTACAATCAAACATGTCGGCGCTGAACCAGTTTGAAAAAATAAATCCCTTGGCTCGCTCATACAATCGAGGCACACTAGAAACTGGTTTTGTATACGAGTGTCAATGTGCGTGTAAAGTAGCACTGGAAGGACGATGTCTTGCTGAGCTATTCTCGCCCTTATGGTAGTCGAGCGGGAAGTTGTTCGACTTTACAACTCACGAAAGTTTAAAAGTATTAATTGCAAATCGTGTTAGCTTCAGTTTTTTTATGCATAACTTATATTGCTGCCAACTTTCATCAAAATCCGTTTAGTAGCTTTTTCGTTAAAGTAAAAAAAAACATCGATACATCCATGATCTCATCGGCACAAACATTTGCATTTATATTGATAACTAGAGGACGCCAGCAGCTACGCCTGCATTATTTTTAAATTTACACGTTTTGGTCGATCCCGTGGGAATTTCGGGAAGTCCCTTCTTAGTGCACCCCTACGGTCCCCAAAGAACATACATACCAAATTTCAGCTTCCTGCGCCCAATAGTTTCGGCTGTAGCGTGTCTGTCAGTCAGTCAGTAACGCAAGGATTTTATATATTAAGATAAGGTAATATTTACCTATAAACTTTCTTCCGAAAGGAAAATAATAGGTGGGCAATAAAAAAATCTTCCAATAGAACTGGGTCTGGAACTTGGGTCACAAAAAGATCCTAACTACTTACATTGTCCCGTAAACCCCCTTCCAAATGAGTTGCTGGAGACGCTTAGGTATAACATAAATATAAAGTAAATCCAGTTTACCTACATTACATGCCCGATTTGTTAAAATGATTATTTACAACGGAATGGTTAGTTTTATGTACATATTATTATTGGTTGATGCTTAATTGCAAGTGTATCAGCAAAATTATTTATTACTTTTATTATTTTGTTTGTGTAATACAATAATATAATTTCAGGTATTTTAGGGTACATTCACAAATTTCTTTGCACCAATGAAGGTCATAAAAGTCACTCCACGCAAAATAACCTTTAGCTATTACATATAGGGTACATATTCATATGCTTAGCTAACGAAATTGTCACCGTATTAGGTTGAGGTTGAGGCTGATGAGAGTTGGTAATAAGAAAGTGTGAGGGCCGCTGACAAAACTCGGCGATGAAGACTGCATAGCTGCTGGGTTTTCACCTGTGGAAGAAACGATAGTATTAGAAGATACATTAAATTGAAAAGTAATTAAAAATTAAACATATTACAGTGCCACTGGAGTGGCCTGGGAGCTGTAAACTATAGCAGGCTGATGATGATGATGAATATAAAAAGAGTGTACACCAGAGAGCTTTTAGGAAATATTAGACTCTCATGCTTATCAGAACTGCATATAAACTATGCCACTGCTAGACACGTCCTCTTTTCGCAATGAGAAGGGTTGGCAGACTTCTCATGACTTTCGAGAAAAATATGGATAATTCTTGACTATGTTTTCTAAAAATTGGTCAGTGTAAGATAACTAGCTCTGACAGACAATTTAGTTCAAGCACAATATTAAAAAAAGTTTTTTCCTTGCAGCTACGATAGCGCTGTATCTATCTATCTATCAGTCTATATCTACATCTTGTATTTGGAACATATTTTAAGTTTTGTATCATAAGGGTACCAACCCTGACAGTAAAACGAAAACAACTCATAAATCAACATGACTTCAAGCAGTTCATTATCAAAGTATTTATTCAAATCGAGCCCGAACAGTAAAATCTCTAAAAATATACCAAGCCTAAAGACCTTGAACATTTCTGCCAATAATTTCTAATTTTCCTTTCAAAGGCACTGTCACAGTTATCAAAAGCGAAAAATCTATTATCACTTTCCGATTTCAGGAGATTTAAGTGAATTGACGTCATTAGATTTATTCGCGGAGAAAAAATATTTCATCGCCGTCTTCGAATATTTAAATAGATGTTACGCACTAGGCTGAAAAATCTAACAGATTTTATTCTAAACGTTTTTCGATTACTATGTATGAACCGATATTTCGTTTAATTTCAGACATGGTAATCAAATCGTTGTTTTTACTACAAAGAATAGAATAGAATAGAATATGGGTTTATTGTTTTCGGTATTACAGCAGTTTAATGTATTTACAGTGCATATAATACCGAAAGCAAAGGGATCAAGCGTCAGCTTATGCTTGGGGCCCTAAAGGGTTACCCAAACGCTGGTTTTCAGCTTAAACCTTTGACTCCGGTTTACAACAAAATGGGAAAAGAAAGTTGATGTCTTAATTATGGAAACTAGTTAAAAAATAAATAAAATCAAACAAAAAAAAAACAAATTGGAAAACATATAGAGTAGTTCGCTTGTTGATTAAACATTACATTTCATTTTAAGAACAGGGGGGAAAGAGGAAAAAATTAAATAAACTCAAAGCCAGATTGTGCGTCAAACAGGGCATACATTACTCACTTTTTTGACTCGGTACATAAATGCGAAACTTTGACCTTTTGAATTACAATATTTTTATGTTTTGTCTCTGTTGTTCTAGCACAAAAAGTTTACATTTATTTTTGAAATTCGTCGCGCTTTTAATTGTTCGGAATGGTGGTGGTATATTGTTCCAGATTTTTTGTGATGCGTATTTAAAAGTACCTTTAAAGCCCTGTGTTTTATGTTTTGGAATTAATAGTTTTAGCATTCCTCGCGATCTAGTGTTTAAGTGATGGGCATCAACACACCAGGCCAACTTATCGTACAAATATGATGGACATTTACTTTTAATAATTCTGTGCACAAAACATAACAAATGCTGCTGTCGTCGAGACTCCATGTTAAGTAGTCCCCTCTCATTTATGATAGGGGAAATGTGTGACCTCCTTGGAACTTTATAACAGAAGCGGATACACGCATTTTGAGCCTGGGACCATACACGGTATCACAGTAGTTGAAAGAAGAGAGAACCAACAAATCCGACAGGAGCCTTCTTATATCCTCGGAAAGGTATTCGCGTATCTGATATAGGACTTTCAACCTATAAAACGCATTTCGCATCAAACCACTAATGTGGTCAGAAAACCGGAGTTCGTTGTCCATTAGAAGTCCCAAGTTCCTCGCAATAGTCACTCTTTCCGGAGTTTCGCCACCCACAATGATTGGTGAATATAATTTAGTAGCCGCCTTTATTTGATACTTTGTGCCCATTAGCATACAAAGTAAGTATTTAAAGCTTTGCAATAACATAAGCAAAAATATTTTATGAAATATACATATACGAAAATACATAAATAATTATTACAACACGGAAATATTCCTGTAACATAAAAAATAAAAAAATAAAATAGGAAGTGACAACTTGGAGAACACGTAAAGCCTTCAATCCCGACGGTGATGAAAATCTTCGACAGTTGTGAGTTGTTTAGCCGGAAGTTGTTTCCCTTGGATATATTGACACTGGTTTCAGTCAAAGAATATCGCTTTCTCTTTGAGTTGCGGGAGTGGAACTGCAGCTACTCGGTGGAAATGCCAATATTCTACCAGATCTGGTTTTATAGAAAGCGAGTACTAGATTTCCTGTTTTCTTTCAGTCATTTAGGTCAAAAATATACTATAAAGCAATAATAAATGAGCCGACAGCAAAACCAGCTGTAGCTGATCGGAGGTCCCGGGTTCGATCAGTGTTACTGGGTTTTTCCGAATACTCAGTAGCAGCCCCGAGTCTGGTGATGTGCCCGGTAACGGCAATAGGCTTGCTCCCTATTACGTGGGACCTAAAAATTCATGGCGAAATGTGGGTGTAATATTTACACCTCCTGCCTACCTATACAGCCGTGAGACAAAAAAAAATCTTCTAGTTTCTAATTACTTTCAATCACTTACATATAAAATAGAACGCGCACATTGTACTACACGAGGTTAAACGTATTTATTCTAAAAAACTATGTATTATAAGATTTTATACTTTGCTATCGTTACAAATTGACATAAATGTAGTTATATCGGTTTTGTAAAAGATTCAATAGGTACTAAACAAGCCATGATAGACGAAATTATTGAAAAACAAACCAGCGCCAGAATCAGCATTTATTTCCGACCACAGAAGTAATAACTAAACTCATTTTTTTCTCAACCTCCTCGTCCACCTTTTGATAACTAACCAACATTTTTTAGACAAAATAAATGAGAAAATATCAGCAAATTTTCTACACAACCGCCACAATTTTTCAGCTTAGTGCATGACTTCAAGTTTGAAATATTTACGTTTCAATGAGCACCTGATTGACTCGATTTCTTCAGGGTAGTAGAGCCTCTTTTGAGACGCAGCCGTTTACCAGCCTACGCAATTGAATAGTTAGGACGTAATGTAGGTAAAAGATCTGGGTTAAGGCCGACTACTTTTGTACGTTCTGAGAAAACGACAGAAAGAATAATGGTCTCGTAGTTTTCGGGAACGAGGTTTGTTAGTTTAAGAACTTATTCGTCCTTCCGAAAGTAATAGAGTATCGACCTCTTAAATAAAATGTTCAAGTCAAGCAATTTTGGTGGCGGCAATCCTATTAGGAAAGGGTCATCTGTTTAGTGAACTATTTGTTTTCTTAACAACTGTTGGTGATTAAGAGGATGATTTTAGATAAACTAGTGGATATACCAACAGACTGCCGTACGAAGCTGTATGAGGTCCAAAGCAACAGCCCTGAATTTTCAGCTCTCGGCTCAGAGCGGATGTATTATAACTATTGCGTCGGTACCAGCTATAATGACATTTTTTATATTGGCTACTGAATACTGACACTGGATTAAGCCATGGAACATCGCTACCATTTGGCTTGCGAAGAGATTTTTGTGACTTTACCCACCCTCGTTCCACTGCTGTATTTAAAAAACGATGAATTAAAGAATAAAATATGGAATCGATGCAGGATAAGAAATACTTTACGATATATTAATTAAAACGGCACGACTGCCTGTTCGATTCCCGGGTCAGGCAATGTTTTATTGGGTTTTTCCGTTAGGAAATTTTCAGTAGCAGTTCAGTCAGGTAATGTGCCCGGTAGGGCAATAGGCTCGGCCCCTATTACCTGGGACCTAAAAATTCATGGCGAAATGTGGATGTTATATCACACCTCTGCCTACCCCTTCGGGGATACAGGCGTGAGTCTATAAGTAAATAAAAAAAATATTCATTAAAATGTATATAACTAACCGAAAGCATTCGAATAACATTCGAAAATTTCAATTACTAGCGCATAGCTACTATCCGGAATTGCGTTGCATCCAGTAAAACATTACCTTGACAGCAAGCTGAATTAAATTCATGTACGCTCAATGTAAGATTAAATTAAAATACTTTGATAAAGTTAAATTAAACCACATTTCACGTGGATGTGGCCAACATCATGATGTCAAAGTTTATAACTAAGTTATCAGCTCCTGGACAACTTTATGGTGGCAGGTTAAGCTGAATTATCACTGGATGCGATGGAATCCTACTAAAATTATTGTTGAACGTACTATGGTATTCATCCTAAAGAAAGTTGTTGTATCTACGAGCCTGGGATTTGAGGATTAAAGTGTCGGAATTTTCATACTAAGCAGTCGACCAAACTAGAAAACAGGCCAACAACTCCAAAAACGAAGTGGCCTATTGTAACCAGTTTCAATACCGCATTGTAATCTCTAGTAAAAAGGAAAAGTGATATTTGTCATATTCTTGCCATACCCTTCGTATTCGAAGGGAATTTTCGGAAAGGAAAGGAATTTGCCTCGGCATACGCGATATTCCATGTACTTCCCCTCCAAAATTCAAATCAAATCAATAATTTTTTTATTTATAAGTATCTTAAGATGTTAACAGACACTATTACAAACAAAATCTAGTCCCAAACTAAGCAGAGCTTGTACTATGGATACTAGGTCCCCCCCGTAGGATCTCCACCTTGTCGTTGAGGTTCAGTAACCGTGGTTAGGTCACCCACGGTGAAGCTAAGCGAGATCCCAGGATTGAACGCTCCGCGTGAGCTTGACGGAGGCCTGCGCAGGATGCGTCCAATGGTGCGGGTGCTTGCAGTTCTTCTGTCCCTCGCAGTCGGGCGCGGTCGCGGGAGGAGAGGCGTGTCGGTGTTGCGTTGCCGCGCGCCCTATCGTTGCGTCACGGTGGGGTCGCAGAGATAGAGGAGATGCGGTGTTGCGTTGCCGTCCTCCCTATCCTCTGCGGCCGCTTGGTGTTTTGGCGGCGGAGCTCAACACTTTCATCCGCCGCCTAGGGGGTTTTGTTCGGGCCCGCCTGACCATCTGGCGGGCCAATAGCCGTCAGGGGGTAGCGAGGAAGGCTTCGGCGATACCCGACCCTCCGACACACGGGTACATGAGGGAAAAAAATTAAAAAGGCAACAACAAGGAATGGTATATGTACATATATGATTATTTTAATTATGATATATACAGAGTAACATACATACAATACATTATTACATAATATGTAAGAAATGTAAATGCCAAATGCGGTCACCCACCCAAATGGAGAATTGCATCCGTTGCTTAACTTTAGAGACCTATTACGGCAAGCCTAGTCGCGCTGTGAGAGCTACAAAAACTTTTATATCAAACAGATACCTAACTTCGGCTATCATGGCGGCAGCTCTGGTTAACTTTTGAAATCAATATTCTGCGTGACCTGCATTTCCTTGCAAGCCTCTCTTAGGTCTCAAACTTTGAGTTTAATTAAACACAACCATGAATATAACCTGATTGGTTTAGTCAAACATGGATATACCTAGCCTGATTGGTTAAGTTTTAATGATACGCGCTGATTTTTACTATAAAGCTAATAAAGTGCGTTGCTAGAGTTGCCCGGATACCTACACTTAATAAAACTGAAATATACGCCTACGTATTATAATTGCAACATCAGAAGAGTTGTAAATGCGTTTCCGGTCTTTTAAAAAGGGATACAAACTTTTCTTGCATTTTTGAAGGTCATATTGGTCCAGCAAAATTAAATGACTGACTGACAGCGCGCAAACAAAGCTGCTGGGCTTGAGAAGCTGAAATTTGGCCTATAACTTTGTTCCCCTGGAGTGTAGCAGAGCATAAAGGATTTTTGGAAATTTATCACCTAAGCGGATAAAAACGTCTGACGAGGGCGGAGCCGCAGGTGAAGCGTAGTGTTTTATAATAATACCTATTTCCTGCTATAATAATGGCCAAAGAAGAACCATTTAACAATACATAAAACGGGCTTATAATTCGAACATGGCGATTGATATGAATTAAACATAAGTGATAAAGCTGCCGATATTGATGTCACATCTGTATAATGTCGCACTCGCTTTACATATTTTAAAAGGCTAGGAAATTCTCGTGCAAAATTATAAAAATAGGAAAATTATTTTTGACTAGGCTTTGTTAGTGTGGGTTTCGGATTTCGTGACGTAAGGTGCTGAGGGTTCAAAATATATGTTTTGATGTAGATATAACTTTTTTTTTTTTTTTTTGTATCGGGTTGGAAAATCCTCATGGAGTCCCTCCGCCCCGGGGGGAAGGACGAAGGGGACTGTCAGACTCTTACTGACTAAAAACCAACCCGTGCTCCTCATGTACCCATGTGTCGGAGGGTAGGGTTTCACCAAAGCATTCCTCGCTACCCCCCGACGGGTATTGGCCCGCCAGATGGTCAGGCGGGCCCCGAACGAAACCCCCTTGGCGGCGGATGAAGGTGTTGGGCTCCGCCGCCAAAACACCCAGCGGCCGCAGAGGATAGGGAGGACGGCAACGCAACACCGCATCTCCTCTTCCTCTGCGGCCCACCGCGACGCAACGATGGTGCGCCCCCATTTGGTCGCGGGAGATAGGGCGCGGGGCAACGCAACACCCACACGCCTCTCCTCCCGCGACCGCACCCGACTGCGAGGGACAGACAGAACTGTCCCCCGCACCCGCACCATGGGACGCATCCTATGCAGGCCTCTACCAAGCCCACGTGGAGCGTCTCCTTCCGGGATCCCGCTTAGCTTCACCGTGGGTGGCTTCTAACCCACGGTTACTGAGCCCCCCCACCACGACAAGGTGGAGATCCCACGGGGGGATGTAGATATAACCTATATAACTGCATAGTTTCATAAAAATCTTTTCATTCGTTTTTGGCTGAAAAAGTACCAAGTATCTATCATTTAAATATTTTTATTTTTAATTATTAAATCACGCCTGTATCCCCGAAGGGGTAGGCAGTGTTGTAATATTACAGCCACATCTCGCCATGAATTTTTAGGTCCTACGTAATAGGGGGCGAGCCTATTGCCCTTACCGGGCACATCACCAGACTCCGTGCTGCTACTGAGAATTCGAAAAAACCCAGTACTTAACACTTTTGCCTGACCCGGGAATCGAGCCCGGAACCACCAACTGGGCCACGGAGGCAGTCAGCAAATACATCTATAAAATTGCACTTTGCGCAACTTATCTAAATTATATTACAATTTCGTAATAAGGAATAGATCAATTGTATTGAGGCATAATTAAGGCTAGATTCAGACGAGATCGGCAGCTAGTTACAACGTAGGGATACATTTTACTCACCATTAAATATATGGACGTATATACTAGCGGGTACCGCGTTGTTCGGTACGCATGTATAGTTCCCCGCGTGCGACACGCTCGCGGCCGGTATCAGTAGGTCTGATAGACGCTGGTTCGGGTCCGTTGTGACGTTGATGCCTCGTTCCACGTCATAATTTATCATTCTGCTGTTGTGGTACCTGCGAAAAGAAAATACAGATTAGCAAGTGGTTAGTTAGGAAGAGAAAACCCAAATCACAGGCTCATCGGTGACATCAGATAGGTAAGAGGGGCAATGAATGTGTGAGGTTCCCCCTAGGGTGTTCAGAGACAATTTACTAAAATCACTGCGGTGTTATTCGACGTCCCGTTGCCACATGAAAGCGGTAAGCATACTTTGGTGCTTGTGATAGTTCACAAGCACCAAAGTATGCTTACCGCTTTCATGTGGCAACAATTCTTGCGACTATTCACCACTTCAAACTAGTGTTGGAAGTGGTGAATAGTCGCAAGAATTCAGGGAAGCTTGGGCACACAATAATAGGGCCCTTCTGAAAAGTAAAGAAAATAGGTAATTGATAGGAACTCATAGTAACTCAATTATTAAATTATGTACTAGAGAAAACCCGCAGCTACGCCTGCACATTTTTTTATTTAACTGTTTTACCCGATCATGTAAGAATATTGGGAAATCCGATTCTTTGTGCACCACTGCGGTCCCTAAGGAACATACATGCCAAATTTCAGCGTCTTGCATCAAATAGTTTTTGTTGTAGCTTGTCTGTCAGCCAGTCATATTTGCAAGATTCATCTTTGCCCTCAACCTTTTATGACTTACGTACTAACACTACCGCAATTTCCCTACTGACGTCTGACGTCATGTAGCAGCGAAGCCACGCAAATCGCGAGCAAGTTTGTAGCAGTATACAGTTCTTCAAGTAACATGAATTGTGAAGCGATGTTCTCACAACATAAGTACGTTTAAGTACGCAGTGGTTTATCTTTGTTCTTTTGGCCATTATTTTTGACATACCTTAGTATAAAAAGTGGGCCATTAACCTGTCTTTGGCAAACAATGCTATAGAGAAGGCAATAAAAATACGTAATAGGCACTACGGGACAACTTAAGACTACATTTATAAAGCTAAATTTTTTCATCTAGCGCTCTTGTTAAAGCGTGTTCTAAAGAAATGTGATTTATGTCTGCTTCTAGGGTTACACATCCACATGACCCACTTGGACAAATCCGAGGAAAAGTCGCTTAATTAGTGTAATATAAATTGTACTGACACTTGCAAAGCTGTGACCACACCATTAGCAGACCACAGTATGAATAAATAGCAGCTTATAATGCTATTGTAAACTGAGTTATATTACAAACCACTTTATATATAACAAACTAAATCGAGCCTCTATTTATAGTTATTAGACCGATTCATCATGTCAGCTTACCGACGTCCACAGCTAGATAGGCCTTTCCCAAGGTGGTTCTCCTCACAGACTCATCTTGAGCCACCCGCATCTCACTGCTTCCGGCGATCTTAACCAGATCGTCGGCCATAGGACAAGACTAATATTCATATAATATTAAATCAAATTCTGTCATTTAAGAGCTAGATCTTGTCGGTAATACAACCAACAATTAATAATTGTACTGAGTTCATTTCCATATATATTATGTACTGACCGCCGCACATACAGGTATTTGCAAGATCTACGCGGCCAAAAGTCCAAAATGTCAAAATAACAATATAATTCTTAAACCGAGTTCCACGAATAGATTACGAACCCGGGAACGATATCCAAGGTTTATCTACCTGCTAGCCCACACCCCGCACCTGTGGGGTCAGTCGGAAGTTGACCGTTTCACCTAGTGTACGTATCTATCAGCGCTTTTCTAAACATTAAACTTACAAACTCCCTCGTTGGTCTCGCGGCATAAATGTGCGCGTGGGATTTGGAGGTCTCGGGTTCGATTCCCGGGTCGGGCAAAAGTGTTATTGAGATTTTCCGTTAGGAAAATCTCAGTACCACCACGGAGTCTGGTAGTGTGCCCGGTACGGCAATAGGCTCGCCCCCTATTAAGTGGGACCTTAAAAATTCATGGCGAAATGTGGGTGTAATATTACACCTCTGCCTACCCCTTCGGGACTACAGGCGTGAGACTATAAATAAATAAATAAATAAATTTACAAAGTGATTTTTTATGTTATCAAGTTCTTTTTACGAACTGGAAGTTAATGGATTCTGATGGACAAGGTACTTACATATTACATAAATAAAGTCATGATCAACTATCAAACTACATATTTTTTTTTATAAATAAAAAACCCATTTTAATACTGTGATTATCTTCAATATTTTTATTTGCTAGTGTTTTTGTTTATGTATCGGGGTAGATCGGGCTATTATTTTTAATATAGGTTATTATTTCATCCTTTTCCTTATAAGTACTAACAAAATCGTGTCCGCATGTGTCCGGTTAGATACATTTTTAAGGGATCAAAGATATTTAGCGAAAGTTCGTCTAAAATTGAAAATGTTTTTAGCGACTTTTAACACAGTATATGTTTGATTAAGGTTCACAGGAAGCATCAGGAGTAAGGATTGTGACACAACAATACTTATTTGACCTCATGACGAACGAAAATTTGCCTAATTTAGATGCCAAATTAAAATATATAAAAGATCATCTTTTGTCATGTGAAGGTTACAATGAAGACCAAATTGTTACAAGTTGTACAAATGTGGACGAAAGCTCATTATAAAAAAGATAAATTTATATAAAACAAGCAGTGTTGGCTGGATGGTACTTTTGAAATACCTTTTGTTGATACACAAAAACGGCCAGGGCGACCATCCAAATTGTTCGAAGACGCAAGTGAAAGGGGCAAGAGGCTAAAGACTGAAGAACTTCGTTCTAATTTGGAATCTGGTAAAAAGGATGCATCAAATGTCCTAAAAGATATTACTAGTTCTCCAACACGAGCAACTAAATATAAAAAGGCATCATTTGAAATCAGAAAAAGGGCAGCCCTCCTTGACACCAATGCAAGCTTTGGAAATGTTTTTAGATGCCGATTTGACACAAGGACAGTACGAAATTATAAGAAAGAGTAATAAGAAGTTTTTTCCGTGCTATAGTGCCTTACAGAAAGCCAAGAAGAAATGTTACCCACTGACGAATGACGACGAACGACAATGACGAAGAAAGCCAAAAAACTTAGAATTATTATGTTTTTTATGTTTATATATATTTTTTTGTTTTTGAAAATAATAGTAAAAAGTAAGAAATAGTTTGTTTGTTTGTTTACAGTGTTTAGATACCAATTAAGCATTAAAATAATTTTGGCCGCGTAGATCGTGAAAATACCTGTATGTGCGCCGGCTTAGAAATCAGAGTCATCACTAGACGATCCCAATATGGAGCATGTTTTTGACAATAAAAGGATAGTCTCTCTGCTGAAAACATGACTATTGGAAAACGTATTGACATCGCATTGTTTGAAACAGAATTTATAAAAAAATATCACCTGAGCGTATTGCGTAATAAAACCGAATGTGACAACAATATACATATAAGAGCTTATTTTATTCAATTCCATTGATGCTAAATTCATTCCATCACGGAATAGAAATCGTGGAATTAAAGTGGAACTACGCATTCGACTTCTGACATAGGCTCGATACAAATTATAATATAATATTCTACCACATACACACATCACCATCTAGTCCCAAACTAAGCAGAGCTTGTACTATGGGTACTAGATAATGGAAAAACATACATATATACTGTTTTTTTGTAAATACATACATATTATACATAGAAACACCCAGACCAAGACAAACATCCATGTTCATGCACACAAATGTTTGACTTGAGCGGGAATCGAAACCGCGACCTTCTCATTATGTATCTCTAGTAGCTAAATCCATGGATAGATCAAAAAAGAGACCGACCGCATGTAACTTTAGCCAGTAATATTTTTCTAATATCACCTAAGGTACCTATATAAATAGCTGATAAACCTCTTGTCTATATTATTTTTCATATATCTATAAATGGACAACAAGACTAAGCCCTCCGTGGGCGTTTCAAACCAAAACCATCGGATTAAGACGTCATTAGGAATATCAGTATCTATTATTAAATCTACATTTTCAACAAAACTGAACAGAAACTTCGCAAAAATTGTGAAAAGGTTACGTGTATTACTTGGACACAGCTAAAAATAGACCTGCCTCGTTGGTCTCGCGGCATAATGTGCGCGTGGGATTGGGAGGTCTCAGGTTCGGTTCCCGGGTCGGGCAAAGTGTTATTAGGAAATTCTCAGTAGCAGCACGGAGTCTGGTAATGTGCCCAGTACGGCAATAGGCTCTCCCCCTATTACGTGGGACATAATATTACACCTCTGCCTACCCCTTAGAGGATACAGGCGTGAGTCTATAAAAAAAATATAAAATAACCTAGACTTTGAACTAGTTTAGTTCTTCTTTAGTAAAAAAAAGCCTTACGTGACATAAATAAATAAAAGTACAGCCTTCACAGCAATCAAGTCAACTCTGTCAAGCGAAAGACGACAAATATTTCCTCGTATTAGGTATCGACTAGAAGACCAGAGAAGCTACCTCAGCAGTGGTACAAGTTGACGAGGACATAAATTGAATTTTCACCCTATTCTGGGCAAACCTCTGTGCAAAAGCTATTCTATATATTTCCAGGGACGTTGTTGATCGCATTTACTTCAATACATACATATATTAAATCTGTTCCGAAGGTAGATTGATTTATTTTCGGAACCTTTGTCAGGCATAAAGATGTAACGGCGACTTTGGGACTATTGATTTGGTATTACGTTTCGCTCAAATTGTTTCCTCAAACGGTTGTGTATCAGAATAGTAATGTTGAAAAGGTATATAAATAGAACTATAATGGTATTCGAATGACTTCAAGCGATTATTCTTATTCAATTTTACTAATAATAATAATAATATTCTAACTACATTCACACAACACCATCTAGACCCAAACTAAGCAGACCTTGTACTATGGGTATAGGTCGGTTCACGAAAGATGACCACTGCGCAGAAATCATTTTTTAGGTCCCCGTGGAGGTGCGGGGTGAGGCGCGGGTAGAGTGCCAATGGCGTGGCTCCGTTCTTGACGCATTCTCTAAATGCGTCAAGAATGGAGCAACGTCGTTGGTGCACGAATGTACATACGAGTATGCGCGACGGCCGCCATTTGTGGTCAACTTTCGTGAATTTACCTATACTAGATAATGGATAAACATAAAAATTGTTTTTTTGTAAATACATACATATTATACATAGAAACATATAGTAATATTATGGTGAAAATAGTCGGTATAAATATATAACTCCGTTACTGACCGACTGACTGACAGACAACGCACGGCCGAAACTTGTCATGGTCGCAGGCAGTTGAAATTTGGCAAGTATTTTCTTAAAGGGATGTAGGGTAGCACTCAGAGCTTTTGGGAATTTCACTCCCATGGGGCAAAAAGTCACACAGGGCCGGTGCCACGGGTGATGTCTAGTATTATTATAATTATGTAGTTTGATTGATAAGTACACATATGAATATACTGTCTTTTTAATAAGGGTAAAAGAGGCATTTTGTAAAAGAAATGGGAATAAATGAAACGTATAATTTGGGGAGCTCATCCCATAAATATTTTTGCCACTTTGTCCCCGTCGTTTATTCATTGTGGTGTAACAAATATCTTCCTGTATTAAAATTATGGCGATTTTTACTATCGTTATAATTAATTATAGACGTTTACACTTATTTGCACAGATTTTACTTAGGTTCATATTGTAGGTTAGCTATAGGTAATTATTAAGTAATGTCTTATCTATAATATTTAGGACACAGTAGGTTTAATAATAATTTGTTAATAATATTGACTTACGCCTGTATCCCCGAAGGGGTAGGCAGGGGTGTAATATTACGCCATGTTATAAATTTTAGGCTCACGTAATAGGTAGTGAGCCTATTTCCGTTACCGGGCCGGGCACATTGCCGGATTCCGTCCCGCTACTGAGAATTCTGAAAAACTCAGTAACACCTTTGCCCGATCCAGGCATCTAACACAGGACCAGAACACGCACACACTATTCATAATATATATTGAAGTATATCAAAAGGAAAGTTCTAAAATATGGCAACCGTAGGCTGACCATTATTGTTACAGTATACATAATATTCGAAACATTAATTTGAGTTATTGTGACAAACTTATTGCATTTTACAAACATAGTACAAATACAAAAATATTACACGGAAGTTTCGTAAAGTACTTACTGCAACGGAATAAATTGACATATTTTGATCATGGTGTACGGTTCTACAGCGCAAAAGATTTTTATCTGCATGTATAAAAATCTTCCGTTCTTGACTTATTGACAGACAACCCACAGCCAAAACTATTGGGCGCAATAATCTGAAATTTGGCATGTTCCTCGGAAATCGTAGGGCCGCACTAAGAAGGGATTGCCGGCAATTTCCATGGGATAGGACAGGAACGGTTCATTTAAAGAAAAAGTGCGAGCGCAGCTGCGGGAATCCTTTAGTTTATTATAATAAGATGCACAATTGGCCTCGAGTCTATGGAGCCATGAATATTAGGCCAAAGGCGCGTACATAACGAAAGTGGTTAGGTAACCACGCTCTTGATTTGTTCACCGGTTAAAACCCGCATCACTAACTAAGAAGGGCATTTCCTCAGAAAGATCGGGAGGAAATGTTTAAATTATAAAAAATATGAGGACGTAACAGCGGGCATCATCTAGTTTTTATATCAAGATTATCAACTGAGACTATCGTCGAATTGTTGTAATAACTTTTTAAATAACTTCTTGTCTCGAAAACTTTCGTCAAGTTTATTTAAAACCTAAAAGATAAAAAGTCTTTAAAAAGATTTTGTGTTACTGAGTTAATTCTTTTTGAAGATGAAGTTTTTAAATTATAGTCATATCAATTTTTACTTGTATAAATCATCCTTGAAAAATACCTAAAGTAATTTTAATTATGAGAAGTTAAAAATGTGTGTTCATTTTTATTGTATTCTAAACTTAAAAGTTCTTATTATACGTAATATAGACTTTCCGGTAGAATTGCAAAACTGCTGTGACTATATATGTGACAATCTAGATCATAGAGATATAATAAATACAATGTACACTAACATTAAGTCTATTCTGACTGATGCCTCGGAGAAATCTAGAAGTGTCGGTAAGTCTTATAATAGTACTTGTGTTGTTGGGTGGAATAAACATGTAGCTAAATCTCACAGGAAGTCTAGGCTTTGTTTCAATAACTGGGTCCTACAAGGAAGTGTGAAACACGCAAACAATTTAAGAAAAAATTGAAATGGTGCCAGGATAATGCTGAACAAATAAATATGGACATATTGGCAGCAAAACATAAGGCTAAAGTTTTAGTAGTTTTTTGAAAAAATACGGGAAACTTATATTATAAGCCGAGTGTTCCTGTGAGCGTTGACAGTGCAGTAGGGGATCTAAATATAGCCAATATTTTTTAAGATTTTTATAGAACCTATGCCCTGTGACACTAATAATTTAAGTAGACCACACGTTAGACCTGGTGGAAAATACGGTTGAATTTTGACGGTAGATGTAAAGAACGTAATTGGAAAGATGAAGCATGGCAAGTCACCAGGTCATGACGGTATAAGTATTGAACATTTGCGTTATGCAGGTGTACATTTACCTAGAGTTCTGACCTTACTGTTTAATTTTTGTATAGGTCATTCTTTTATTGCAGACGATATGATGAAAACAGTAGTAGTTCCAGTTATAAAAAATAAGACAGGGGACCCATCTGACAAGCATAATTACAGACCGATATCACTAGCCACAACCATGGCGAAGGTACTTGACAGTCTCATGGAAGCACAGTTGAGCAAACACCTTCAAATTCATGACTTGCAGTTTGGCTTCAGGCCCAATCTCTCAACAGAAATGGCAATTATGTGTCTGAAACAAACTGTAAGGTACTATACTGACAGAAAGACAAAGTCAAAGTCAAAGTCAAAAATCATTTATTCATCTAGGTCACAACGTGACGCTTATGAACGTCAAATTTTTAAAGTAAATTAATAATGCTTCTACATTTACATTTACTGCCCATTCGCAAAGCAATAGGTAGAACCACGAGAAAGAACGGGCAATAAAACTCGTGGCCACTCTTTTTAATCGCCAGTGTTATGGTACATATTTTGTTTTTGTAAGGAGCTGCAACTGTTTCACATTGTAATTAATTACTTGTAAATAGTAAATAAGAACATACATATATACAAAATATGTAGTTACTAAATTAAGTGCTGTAGTAGTCTTCAAATGTGAATCTTGTGTAACAGGAGCATCCACTTACGCTTTATAATGTAGGCAACTCGCGATCATGTTCAGAACTATGGTGGAAAAGTATGTTACAGAAAGTGACGGTATATGAATACACGTAAATTACAAAAACGTTAGTATCCAGCCCATGATAACGAGTTACCTTCATCTAACACTGTAGCAAATTTTAATAAAATTTGTGGAACAACAATGAAAATGTAAATGTAGTAAGTTGAATGACCTAATAATGCATGAATATTAAATTAATAGAACTAGATATTATATAAAAAAAAACTGAAAAGTAAGGTATCTATATAAATTAAAAAAATCAAGAGTTGGCTAGTGTAAGTGACCATCTATCCTTATCACTGAAATAATCATTAATGGTATAATAACCTTTCCTAATAAGGCAGTCTTTTATTTTACTTTTGAACGTACTAAATGGCAATTCTAAAAGACTAATTGGTATTTTATTGTATATACGAATACCTAGCCCTACAAAAGAATTATTAACTTTATGTAAACGATGATAAGGGGCATATAACTTATGCCTGTTTCGAGTATTTATGTTATGTATATCACTTTTTGTAGTAAATAAACCTATATTTTGCCTAATATACAATATATTAGCAAATAAAAATTGCGAGGCTACTGTAAGAATTCCTATAGACTTAAAGCGTTCCCTAAGAGTATCTTTTGCACCTAACATGTATATTGCTCGTACCGCTCGTTTCTGTAGAACGAAGATATTCTGAATATCCGCAGCTTTGCCCCATAACAAAATACCGTAGGACATGACACTATGAAAATAGCTAAAATAAACTAGACGAGCTGTGTCAACATCAGTAAGTTGTCTAACTTTTTTGACAGCATACGCAGCAGAGCTCAGCTTACCTGCAAGACATGCTATATGCGCACCCCATTGCAACTTATTATCTAGTGTAATGCCTAGAAACACTGTCGAGTCAACTGTGTCAAGTTCCTCCCTATCTAGCCTTATATTAGGTCCCAGTTGTCTAACATTAGGTAAAGCAAATTTAACGCATTTAGTCTTTTTAGAATTAAGCACTAGGTTGTTTGCTGTAAACCATTGTGTAACCTGTATAAGTGCATTATTTACATCATCAAATTGATTCCTATTCCTATCTACTTTAAAAATAAGTGACGTATCATCTGCAAAAAGTACGACATCACAGATATTTTTTAAATAAAAAGGTAAGTCATTAATATATACAAGGAATAGAAAAGGACCTAAAATAGAACCTTGTGGAACGCCTAACTGTATAGGTAATTTAGAGGATGTAGTCCCATTTACATCGACGCACTGAAATCTTTGCCGCAGGTACGACTCGACAACACAAAGTGCGGTTTCCTCTACGCCGTAGTGGCGGAGCTTACGCAATAGTGTGTCGTGATGAACGCAATCAAATGCTTTTGAGAGGTCACAGAATACTCCGATAGCATTTTTAGATGACTCCCAAGCATTATAAACGTGTTTTATGAGAGCAACACCCGCATCAGTAGTGGATCTACCTTTAGTAAATCCGTATTGATCTTTATGAAGCAGACTATTTAAATTAAAGTGTCTTAGTAGCTGCTTTAATAAAATCTTTTCAAATATTTTACTAAATGCCGGCAAGATAGAGATGGGCCTGAAGTTATTTACGTCATTTTTACTGCCAGATTTGAATAAAGGTATGATTTTACTTAATTTCATCAAATCCGGAAATACGCCTAAGTCAAAACATTGGTTAAAAATTATAGAGAGGTAAGGCGCAACAGTCTCAACTATAGTACCTAAAATTTTAATTGAAATGCCCCAAAAGTCGCCGGTATTTTTAATATTAATTGAATTATATGCGATCAATATATCTCGCGGGGTAACGTGCTCGAATCTAAACACGCTCTTGCATTCAGGTACACTGCTAAGCAAAAAATTTCCAGCGTCTAAAGATGATGATTGTAAAGAGCTAGTAGTTGTTAAAGGTATGCTCGCAAAGAAACTATTGAACATATGCGCTACTTGAGTTTGATTGGTGACTAATAAATTGTTTTCTTTTAGTTCAAATTGGTTTTCTCGTGGTCGTGCTCGTCCTGTTTCATTATTTATAATTCTCCAAGTTTCTTTAATTACATTTGTTGAATGCTTAATTTTGCTACTAATAAATTTAGACTTTGCCATAACACAAACTTGTTTAAAAATTTTTGAGTAGTTTTTTACATAATTTAGAAAAGGTGTGTCAAATCTATGTTGTTTCATACCATATAATTCAAACAATTTGGCTCTACTTCTGTATATACCTATAGTGGCCCACTGGTTAAAAGATCCGGTAGTACCCTTTAATGTGACAGTTTTGCTCTTGAAAGTATCTTGAAACTCATTATTTACTATTCCAAAAAGTGAATTATAAATTGTATTTGGATTTTCTGAGTTCAAAATTGAGGGATTGAGTTTAGCGATAATATTGTTTTTAAAACGTATAAGACGATTGGTAGTTTGAGGCCTACATTCTACTGTATGTGATTTATCATATGTTGTACATGAAAAACTAGCTATCTGTCCACGGTGATCAGAAGGAAGAGAACTAATAACTACTGGGTTTTTAGCAACACAAGAACTAAATATGTTATCCAAACAAGTAGAAGATGTTTCAGTGACTCTAGTAGGTTCACAGAATAAATTACTTAAATTAAATGACTTAAAAAGATACCAGTATACTCTTGCTTTCTTGATCGTTCGAGGGCCTTCGACCTGGTTTCGTATGAAATTCTTTGGCATAAATTACTTGAGGAAACCACTGTACCGAGGGAACTGATATCTTTACTAAAGTATTGGTATAATAATCAAAAAAATACTGTCAGGTGGGTCAACTCACACAGTCAGGAGTTTAATCTGAAGTGCGGTGTTAGGCAAGGCGGGTTGACGTCTCCAAGTTTGTTTAACCTGTTTATTAACCAGTTTATTTGTAGGCTGAGCGGAACCATGGGCGGATGTTCAATAGACGGACAAATTATTAATAGGTAATATTAGTTATGCGGACGACATGGTTCTGTTAAGTCCGTCGGTAACCGAAATCAGAAGACTACTGGGCATTTGTGAATCCTATGCTCTGTCACATGGACTCAAATATAACGCCAGTAAAAGTGTCCTCATAATATTTAAAGCAGGCAATAAGACTCCCTCGAATGTGCCACCAATTAAGATCGGAGGGTCTTCACTAGTAAGAGTATCGAAAGTTAAATATTTGGGTCACATGATGACAGAGCGGCTACTGGACGATGAAGACATGGAGAGGGAAAGGAGGGCATTGGCAGTCCGTTGCAATATGTTGGCCTGTAGATTCACACGATGTACTACAGATGTAAAACTGTTACTTTTCAGATCCTTCTGCCAGTCTTTTTACATGTGCAGTCTATGGAACAACTTTACGCAGCGGGCTTACAATGCCTTACGTGTTCAGTACAATGATGCTCTGAGAGCAGTGTTGAGGAAACCAAGGTACTGCAGTGCTTCTCTGATATTTGCAGAGGCTTCGGTCGGTGATTTCTTTGCCATCATTAGGAAAAGAACTGCATCGATGATGAGCAGGATCCGTGGTAGCACCAACACTGTCCTCCGAACGCTAATGTGCAAAATGAACAGTCCTTTCATTACATTCTGGGCGAATGTACACCTGCTCAGAAATAAAAAATAGCTATTAATAATGTTAATTTTATTGTGTATTCTTGTTTACTAAAAATTTACTGACACCCTGTTCTTTTTTTGTTTCTTTTTTGTTATTATCTATTTTTTATATGTGTTACTAACAATGCCTACTACTAACTTTTTTTGTACATTTTTTATGGACGAAAGTCTGAAATAAAGATTACTATTATTATTATTATTCAGACGTTATGCTTGGAAAAGTAAATTTGCTAAGTATACAATGATCTTAATTTGTGAAAGAAAAATTACAGAACTAAATATTACATTTTGTGATTTAATTGAATTCAAAATCGTATGGTGTAAATGAAGTGTCTACTTTTCTACATGTTATATAAATGCGTTATGTAGTTAAAATATTTAAATTCTTATATACTGAAATTTGCCCCTTGCTCCATCCGTTAATTATACTTCTAAACCTTCCTCTGATCAATATTGATTAGTGAAAACTTCATCGTTCGACACTTTTTGAGTTCATTGCGTTCATACAGACATACCGACGTGACGTGGACTTCATTTTATAATATGTTTAGATAAACCAATAGCTTGTCGCTTTGTTTATTCTTTAAAGTATTTCGACAAATACGTACACATTAAGAAGCCTATAAATATCTTGTAAAGGCCCGAAAGTTGAATCTATAGGGATTTGAAATCGGGTTAACGAGTTCCAAACAGGCCTCGACGAAGTATTCCCTTGTCGTCTCACTTAGGTTTGAGTTACATCAGCGATAAATCGTCTATAGGTATCGTTGACTTTAAAAAACAGTCACTCTGTTCGCTATGTCCCTTACACAGCGAACAGTCAGACAGACTACTAATAATTATTCGGGTCACACTTACGCCCGATTTTAATATTCGATATCCATGAATTTGCAGATTTGAGATACATATTTGACATATTACGACTCCATACAAAATAAGTCAAACAGAGGCAGCGATAGAATAGTGGAGATACCAACAGACTGCCATACAGAGGGTATCAGGTTCGAATCCACGGCGCGCACCAATGACTTTTCGGAGTTATGTGCGTATTAAATTGTCAATTATCGCTTGTCCCGTGCCTTGGAGAGCACGTTAAGCCGTCGGTCCTGGTTGTCATAAAGATCTTTGACAGTCTTTATAGGGCGTCAGTACCTTCTAAATTAATCTAAATAAACAGACACTAGTCTAAACCATAGAATATTGCTATCCCTTCGGGTTGCGGAGGTCAGACAGGCAGTCGCTCTGTGGATAAGCTAATATTCAGCCAAATACAGTTGGACTAATAAGCGGACCCCAGATTGAAACTGGGGTAACCCTAGGAGGATAATGATGAAAATAAGTCAAACATGAAACCGGCCGCAAGTGTTGTCCCGTGTGGGCATCAAATCCACGATGCTTGGCGCAGTGTTAAATGACGAAAACGCGTAGACCATAACGTAACGTACAGTCGAACAACTTCCCGCTAGACCACCATAAGGGCGAGAATCGCTCAGCAGGACATCGTCGCTTTCAGTGCTACTTTACACTCACATTGACACTCGTATACAAAACCAGTTTCAATTGTGCCTCGACTCTATCAGCGAGCCAAGGGATTTTTTTCAAACTGGTCCAGCGCCAACTTGTTTGATTGTACGTAAATCTCGTAAGCCACAACCTCATCCATTAATTTAACACTGACAACTATAAGACATCACGAACATGCCAGCGTTGTCTCTCTAGCACCTTAGCCTTCCGTCTCGGAACCCCAGGGACCACTATTTTCTATCCACTAACAGATTATTAGGTTTATCATAGAGTGACCGCCGTCTAGACGTCTGACCTCTGCGATAAAAGCGTGAAGATATGTTATATTATGTAACTATTACAATTATTTAACTCATTATAACCTTCAACTGCAGGATTTGATTAATTCATTCCTAGTAGATACAACTTAATTCCAAAACCTACTAATTTTAGACAACTGACGATATAAAGGTGATGTGATTTGATACGAGTATTAGCTGGTTGAATTGATTTAGTAGCCAAATAGTATTCCGAATATATTTTATGTGGTTAAAATATTAACATGGAAATACGATACTAAAAAGGATGAACTTCGTGTTGAAATAAAGAGGAATAAGCGTCTGAAAATCAAAATCATATATCATAATATCTTCTTTAAATCTGTTGGATTCCTTATTTTCTGCATTTAGGGTCAGCGCAAACGAAAAATTTTACTTCTATAGCGAGTGGCCGCTACCGGCCACACGTGTGCGGCGTGTCTATACAAAATATATGAAAAAAGTGTGTTAAGTGGCTGCCGCTGGCCACCAGTGGCTGTGGTCGGTGGCCCGTTTGCGCCGACCCTTAAATTAAAGTTGCCTCCGTGGTCCAGTGGGTAGCGTATGCGACTGCTGATCGGAGATCCCGGGTCTGGCAAAAGTGTTATTGGGTTTTTTCAAATACTCAGTAGCCGCCCGGAGTATGCTGATGTGCCCGGTACGGCAACAGGCTCGCCCCCTACCTATTATGTGGGACCTAAAAATTCATGGCGAAATGTGGGTGTAATAATACACCTCTGCCTACCCCTTCGAGGATACAGGCGTGGGACTATAACATGAATATAAATAAAAATAAATTAAAGTGGTGATGGCATTGACAGGAATCACCACGTTTGGATATGCTTTTTCCTTTCTCGTCTCTTTCTGAGACACTAGATGAGCCCGCGGTTACACCTAGGTTATTTAGAACTAGTGCATTGCACCCGTGGCTGATAGCGTGATATTTTATAACCGTATATCCTGCCTCAATAAATGAGCTATCCAACTAAAAAATAATGATTCAAATCGGACCAATAGTTCCTGTGATTAGCGCGTTCAACCAAGCAACAAACTTTTCAGCTGTTTTATACCAGTATACCTAGATAACGCAGTTAGGGCCCCGACATACACGACACTCTTGATCACCGTTCAGATTTAAAAAGTCTATCTGATAGTACGTTCAGCAATATTGCATAGTACTAATCACATGCACACTTTAGCTTAGTCCATGATCTATCATTCTTCCAAAACGTAATCTCTTCAGAAAACAAACGACTTATTCTAACATCTACTCTTATCTAAAACATACACCGTTTTCCCATTACTGTAAGCACAAGTTGAGATGCATATTCTAAACAAAAATACATAGAAGACTAAGTGCCTACTCGCGATGTTTCTTCAACGTCTGGTAACTGATAAATGATCTTAGCCTGAAGGCTTAAACTGTGACTTAGTTTCGTACTTGACTTGCCTGACTGAACTCACATTGTATTTAACTTTTTAACATATAAGATACATTCTAGAATTTATAGGCAAATAGAGCGGTTTTTTGCCTTTAAGAACATAGCCTCAACCTTACCTAGTTAAATAATCAACTTACCAGAATACAAAAGCTGGTGCTTCAGTAGTCTGTACGACGGAACACTGCAGTCGCAGCGTTGACCCTGGTTTCAGGTACTTTTCCGTTGGACCAGAAATCTGCGCTCGCGCCTCTGCAAAGGAGAATCTATGTTATATTCTAGTAAAAACTATGTTTTGAATTCATCACTTAACTTAAAAGGACATGTGCATGAGACTGGAACTTCTTCGTTCGGGCTGCATCAGCCAAATATTATTCATGTCATTGTATTAGGTTACATTTATAGGTCAGTTACTTTTATAATAATAACCTAGCAACACGTCAACAAGACGACATAAATTATTTTCCTCGAATATTTATATTTCTATTTTAAATCATATTTTTGGATTCATATATATATTTTTGACTACAAGAAATACTTCTTTACCTGAGAAACATATAATTATAACAAGAAACCATATAATACATTATGAAAAGAAGATACAAAAACATTACTCAACTGATGACATCTAACGTCAATGACAAATAAAAGTGTAAATAAACATATAATTATAATTACAACGAGGAGATGATAATGATATTATGTTGACAAGAGCTAGGGCAGCAGCTGCACGCAATACATCCCCGGACTCGTCGCTCAGCTCCGCCTCGCAGCCGCCGGCACCTACAACAGAGTTGCCGGCAATCATAGAGGCGTCGAGCTCGTCAAGCGACGAGTATTTCTCCCCGCCGACGTCACCAACACCCGTACGCCGCCGTGGGAGAGGCCGGCCACCGCTACGCTTGGGACCCCGAGATCCACCGGTCTCGAACAGGGCCCCCGCTCCCGGTGGTAATGTGCACCGCATGAAATGGACTACAACCATGAATGAAAACGTCATGCGGGCATATTTTGTGGCTACAGAGGGAGGTACCAACCTTACGGCGTATCGTGACCGCATGCTGCCTCTGTTTCAGGGCTTCGAACCAGCTGTCAACGTTTCGGCACAGCGACTGTCGGATCAAGTGCGGGCTATCCAGCGCTGCTGCCTGCTGGATAACGACGCACTTGAGAGGCTACGATCTGACTTACTACGTAACCCGCCTATCCCTTCTTCTACGAGTAGTGATTTACAAGTTGCAAATATTGTCAGACCGCAAAGGACTGTTGAAGAGGTGCATAGTAGGGATACACAAGTAAGTACCCAGTACATAGATGAATTAAGGAGTACTTTGGAGTGCACTATTCGGGAGTATCGTTTTGTGAATACCGCAGATAGGCCTCGCTTACCGCGTTTGCCCACACACAAGAAAAATATAGCGCTGGTGTGTGCCCTGGATTCACTATTGTCCACGTACTTAGACAATAGTGAAGATCTTAGCGATACCCACTCGATTCTGTACTGTGCGGCTGTTACAGCGTGTCGAGTGGCAGGTATTAAAATACCAAATGATAGTAATACTGCCCCTCGAACTAATGCTGTACCGGCCTGGCAGTGCAGGATTGAGCGTCGTATCGCTGAGGCCAGGGCGCTCATCGGAAAGCTAATTTGCTTCAGGTCGGGCAATACAAGACCGAGAGTGATGCGTTTTGTGACTCGGGCGTTCTTAGGTACGGGCCTTAGTCGCCAAGAATACGAATCACGAGTCACAGAACGCATCGACTACCTGAAGCAAAAAGTTTGTGCGTGGGCAAACCGTTTAAGACGGTACAAAAGGCGTGTGGACCGATACACCCAGAATAGGGCATTCCCAAAAGATGAAAGGTGGGTGTATAGAAGTTGGGAGCGGACTGATCCAAGTGTGGATGATGGGCGTCTGCCGGATGCTGAGGCAACGAACGCTTTCTGGCGCAGCATTTGGTCGATGCCCATCAGCCACACTGAGGGTGATTGGTTTGGGGATGTTAAGCGAGCATGTTTTTGGGAATACCTCAAATGCAGAGCGTAGCCATTGAAACAACGGATATAGCTTGTGCAGTCCGTTCATTATCTAACTGGAAATCAGCGGGACCGGACGGACTGCACAATTTCTGGTTGAAATGGCTACGTAGTGCCCATGCTCGGTTGGCATCCCAATTCCAGGCATCTTTGGAATCGGGCTCGATCCCAACTTTTATGACAACTGGTATCACTCACCTGCTCTTTAAGTCAGGTTGTACCACGGATCCCAAAAATTATAGACCGATAACGTGTCTACCGACTATGTATAAACTTCTTACATCCATTTTGAGGACGAAGATGTTATCACATATAAGAAATAATAACATTATGTCAGTGGCTCAAAATGGATGTAAGAATGGGGCCCGTGGTACAAAAGAGCTACTCCTATTTGACATGGCCATTAGCCAGCAGGTGCGTCGCAATCGAAAGGATCTGGCGACATGCTGGATAGATTACAAGAAGGCCTACGACTCCGTGCCACATACGTGGCTCTTGAGGGTGCTGGAGTTATATAAAGTCGATATAACTCTATGCACCTTCTTGAAAGCATGTATGGGGCAGTGGAGTACGGTCCTTCGCTATCCAGGGTGTCGGCAGATTCGCGATTGCGGTGCTCCTCTAAAGATCGAACGGGGTATATTCCAAGGTGACAGTTTAAGTCCCTTGTGGTTTTGTCTAGCTCTGAATCCTCTCAGCACTCTGCTAGAGGGGTCTGGGCTAGGCTATCGGTTGCAGCGTAGGGGTCAAGTTATATCCCACCTCTTTTATATGGATGACCTTAAATTATTTGCCCCCACCACTTTCCAATTGACAGCGTTACTAAAAGTAACTGAAACTTTTAGTAATTCTATCAAGATGGAATTTGGTGTGGATAAGTGTGCGGTCATGTATGTAAAACGAGGTGGTATTGTGGAATCTGATGGAATAGAGCTTTCAGATTCCACAAAACTTAGATCTCTATCTGCAACCGAGACTTACAAGTATCTGGGTATGTCGCAGGCCTTAGGTATTGCTGAGACTGCCATGAAACAATCATTGCGGGAGCGCTTCTTTGGCCGCCTGAAGAAAATACTGAAAATTTTTTTATCAGGCGGCAACAGGGTGCGTGCCTATAATGGTTGGGCCATGCCAGTCTTAGCGTACTCCTTCGGCATACTCAGATGGACTCAATCAGAACTGGACGCCTTGGACAGAAAAGTCCGTTGTCTATTGACTGAATATCGAATGCATCACTCGCGGTCGTCAGTAATGAGGTTGTACATCCCGCGGAAATGTGGTGGTCGTGGTTTCTTAAGTGCTAAGGACCTCCACAACCGCGAGGTGTACAACCTTAGAGAATATTTTCTCAAGACGGACACGGGTGTGCATCGTGATATTGTTGCTGTAGACAACGGACTTACCCCGTTGGGTCTGGCAAAAGAGAGCTGGCGCAAACCTGTTGTACTAAGTATTGAGGAGCGCAGGGATGTATGGAAGGGCAAGGAGTTGCATGGACGTTTTTATCGGGCCTTACATAGGCCTGATGTAGACTTCATGACATCAGTTGCTTGGCTACGGTTCGGTGATCTATTTGCAGAGACCGAAGGTTTTGTCTGTGCAATTATGGACGAAGTTGTCATGACGAACAACTACCGTAAGTATATTCTGAAGGATGGGACTGTTGACATATGTCGGGCGTGTCACCAGCCCGGCGAATCCCTCAGACATATAGTTTCCGGTTGTTCTCGTCTTGCCAACGGCGACTACTTGCACAGACACAATCAAGTAGCCAGGATCGTCCATCAGCAGCTTGCCTTAAAATACAGCCTTGTACCCTTTGAAGTACCGTACTACAGGTATGTGCCCGATCCAGTTCTCGAAAATGGCCGTGCCACTATGTACTGGGATCGATCTATCATCACCGATAGGACTATCGTGGCTAACAAGCCCGATATCGTGGTGATAGATCGATCAGAACGCCTTGCAATGATCGTTGATGTCACTATTCCCCATGACGAGAATCTCGTGAAGGCCGAAAAAGACAAGGAAATCAAGTATTTGGACCTGGCTCACGAGATTGTCGACATGTGGGATGTGGACTCGGCGATCATTGTACCGATAGTCGTGTCAGTTAATGGTCTCATTGCCAAGAGCCTCGATCACCATCTCAAGAGGCTCTCGTTAGGCGGCTGGATCAAGTCCTCCATACAAAAGGCAGTATTGTTGGACACGACGCGCATAGTTCGGAGGTTCCTCTCTCTGGAGCCCTAACCACCGGTAGCTTGGTCCCTGTGCCCGGTACCGGTGGGTCTCCGTGGTCCTATTTTATATGGTTAAATTTTATTTGTATTTTTATAAGAGTGATTTAATTATGTAAAATAAGACGATGAGATAAAATTAGTGAATAAAGAGGAAAAATAATAATAATAATCTTTATTTGCCAGAAACATGGTTACATAGATAGTAGGGTTATATTTTTGAACAACATGTTCCACCGTATATACGGCATGCAAAAATACAGTAAAATAATCTTAAAATAGAAATTTACACACTATAAATTTACACAACATAGAAATACTAACTAATTTACACATTTATTTTTATATAACCTTATTTATCTATTTGAAAGTCTAGCTTAAAACTCAAACTTACACCTAATATATAAAATCTATTTAACATTTTTATAAGATATATATTCCGAAACCGTGTAAAAACATTTTTCTATGAGCCATTTCTTTAAATTGTACATAAAACTAATAAGAGGCAATTCTCGGATGGTTTTCGGTATTTTATTATATATTTGGATACTCATACAGCTGCTATTCTTTTTATGTAATGCGGTTGACGTCATTAAGACCTTTGATTTTGTCGGGTCTCTTATGGAGATATTTTATTGTTACTGGCCTTTTCAAATAATTGAGGGTGCTTTTTCACAAAGATGCCAATTTCATAAAAATAAATTGAAGCCAGAGTTAATAATTTTAATTTTCTAAATAGTGGCCGGCAAGAATCCAATGGGCCAGCTCTACATATTGCCTTGACACATTTCTTTTGTGATAAGAAGGCCTTGTATACGTCCGTCGAGTTGCCCCATAACAAAATTCCGTATCTTAATACCGAGCCAACGTATCCATGGTACGCCATTAAAGTTGTATTTTCACAAGTTACCCTCCTAATTTTCTTTAAAGCGTACACAAACTTGTTAACCCGGGTACAAATGTGTTTTATTTGAGCTTTCCAGTTACAATGCTTGTCAAGAATTATACCCAAAAACGTAGTTTTGTCGACCGTTGCTATTTCCTGATTTTGGTGAATTATTTTGAGATTATTTGCCTGACTATTGTAATTTTGAAAATGCATAATTTTTGTTTTTTCTAAATTTGCGGTTAAGTTGTTTTCACTTAGCCATTTTGATACCGTCGCTATGGTTTGAATTAAATTGTCTTCAAAGTTATTATTTGTGTTAATTTGGGGGACTAATACGGAAATATCATCTGTAAATAACGTGCATCTATAACATGTGACCTGAGGTAAATCATTTACATATATTAAAAACAACAAGGGCCCCAATATACTACCCTGGGGAACTCCAAAATTATTATACTTAAACTCGGATCTATATGATGTCGACATAAATTTAGAGTCGACACGTGTAACTTCTACGCATTGCTTTTGATTTTTGAGATAGCTTTCAATCCATGCTAGAGCTTTTCCTCGAATTCCATAAAGTTCACATTTGTGAAGCAGAATTTGATGGTCGACAAAATCAAAGGCGCTGGACATATCCAAAAATGTAGCTGAAACTCTCTTTTTTATCTAAAGACTCAGTCACATGTTTCATAAGCGAATAAGCTGCGAGTGTAGTGGATTTGTTTTTTTGAAACCCATTTTGCTCTTCTTATATACAAACACTAGAGGACGCCAGCAGATACTTCGCAGTTGCGTACAAACGTACAAGAGATAAAAGCTGTCCTCCTGAGTCAAACTGCATTGTGGACTCTATGTACAGAATGTAATAAATTGGTTAAATTCAAAAACCACAGTCGTCATACGACGAAAATGCCACGAAACATAAGTGCCAGAAAACCGAATACCTATATTTCTATAAAATTAACTCGGGTTTAAAGGGGAACGGTGTTCTAGTCATTTGTCAGAGAATTTTGTATTTTCAGCCTTTTTCGATCGAGAATGCATCATTTATTTTTACACGGCCGGCCTAGAGTAGCAAGGTGTGCATTTCTTTATTTCACTACTAGTTTTTGCCTGCATTTGTAAAAGGCTTGCTTTAAAAGCAGCGTATTCTCAAACGATGTTTCGATCTCTGCTTTAGGGGTCCAATATTTATAATTGGCGTAGTGGTTTAAGCGGCCGCCTCGCTGCTTGACACTGCGCGCAGTGTTGTGGGTTTGATTCCCATACGAGACAACACTTTGTGTAATTCATAAATTGTTGTTTCGAGTCTGGGTGTTAGTTGTGTCCGTTAGTTGTATGTTTGTAAAGTCTCCCGCGACAAAGAATTTAGTCCTAGTGCGGGAGTTGTCTTAAGAAAAAAAGAAAAAATGTCAATACCGTCATAACATACCTTTAAACTTAAGGCAGCGTTGATCTAATGGATATAAATTAATTTCATAGGTTCAAAGTACTCGTCAAGACGAATCAAACGGCTCCAACTTGATGGCGCGTGAGTGACTGTGAGGCTTAATTGTGGAATGCCTATGGCCACCTTATAGCTCCATCATCAAAACAGTTCTGTGCCATCATAACATTGAATTGTCACACCATTTGCATACATATACTAAATTTTAGCTTCTTTTTCTTTTAGTCTTAATTAACTTGCAAGATATCATTATAGATACCGGAACAGATTACAGTAAATAAAACCTTGTTTAAAATCCGAATCGTTCAAATTACCTGTGACTCTAAAGCAGAGCTTTTCAAACGATAAATCCTAATTCATTTACCCATTAGGCCACCAACAAACTAAACAAACTAAAAACTAAAACTAAACCTAACACGTAAATAACATCAATGAAACATTTGAGCGTAATTAATGAAAAAAAATGTTCCCGTAATTTTGATCTAAAAGAATATATTCCACCAAAAAAGCCATTTCACTGGGGTGCGGTGAATATGCGAAGGATTTTAATTATTTTCAAAGTATATACCCTGTCGGACGGGCTATTGTGGATGAAGGCACACATTTACATGTTAATATGTATGTTGTTAAGGGTACGTAAAATGTATCGTATGTCGCTTCGGTGCGGGATTGCTCAATCAGAATGATGTCAGGTGTACGTGACAAATTGGCTAAAGATGAAAGGTTGTTAACAACTGGATGTTAAGCAATTGAAGATAACTTGAAATAGCATAATTTATTCATATTTTGTATATATGTAATATTTTATATTCAACCTTGGTAGTTTAAACATAAGGCTTATATTATTCGAGATTCTGTGTCTTAGGTATATAGGACTATAAATAAAACTGAAGAAATTTGAGAAATAATGTATAACTTTCTCATTTAACATGAAATTTTTTCCTCAAAATGTTAAGCAAAACCTTTATCTAACCTATAGAGTTGAAAGAAACGAAATTAATTTTACATGTTGTGTGTGGAAGTGTATGATAGTATTTCTGTCTGTTTTGTAACGGCCAAAAACTTCACAAGGAATAAATGCTGGGACATAAATACAAACGTTTTTTAACGGACACAATGTTCACCCTAGAATTGACACAAGAATTTAAGGATGACACAATGTTGTCTCGTGTGAGGATCGAACCTACAAAACTCGGCACAGTTCCAAATGGCGAGACGTCTGCCAAACGTGTTATCAAATTAGTCCAGATTCTGGACTATAAGATAACTGCCCATTGTAGTGCTCATAGCGAGTCTTGGCTTGCCCTTCGTAACAGATCGGTAACGTTAAGCAACGCTTGCACTGGGCACCAGTTGAATGGGAGACCCAGTGTTGCCTTGATATGCGAGCACTACCGTGCTCCAGAGGGCACGTAAAACTAGCCCCGGCTCTTGCCTAAGGACAAGTATCATAATATGACCATGTCGGAGGCCTTCGGGCGGTCGGGAAACTCCGACACCAGAGTTGCCACTCACGTAAAATAAAGAAGAAAGACTACTGATAATTGTTGTAAAGAATTCAGTGAAAATTATGTCGCAATTAAGAATTAAATTCAAAATATATTCATTCCTGTGTCACCTGAGCATACCTGACGGTATGCCTCAATGCATATGTGCACAGCCAACTGTTAATTAAAATCACCAAAAAGTGCCGTTCAATCGTTAGCAATGTTCAGTTTGTCATTTATTTTGCGTGCTGTTGATGTATTCAATCATTGCTTGTACTTGTTAGGGTCCCATGCAAAAAAAAAACATGAAAAAATTGTGCTTAAGACTTGAATTTTTACGTCCCAATACCGATAAAACAGAAAACAAAAATTATGCTTAAATACAACAGTATAACTCTATCTAGAAGCTAATAACTGATCTATATTAATTTTTTTATTTCTAAATATTACACCCTCATTTCGCCATGAATTTTAGGTCCCACGTAATAGGGGGCGAGCCTATTGCCTTTACCGAGCACATCCCCAGACTCCGGGCTGCTACTGAGTATTCGGAAAACTCAGTAACACCACAGTATAAAGACATACAGTAGTTTGACGCCTTTGATCTCGTAGAAAAAGCCGATAACGTCTAGTCAAGGGTAAGTAGGCTAGGGCTGCCACATGTAAAAAATACCTACTTATTCAAACACCGTCTATTTATTTTAGAAAAATATTACAGTTGCTACGCTACATGAATAATATAGTGTAAATCACTTATCTATACATATAAATAAAATTGAAGTGTCTGTTTGTAATATTAAAATAACCGCTTTTTACTAAATGCATATGGATGTATACACGGTACATACACCGAAATGACATTTTTTACAATTTTTGTCTGTCTGTCTGTTTGTTCTCGCTAATCTCTGGAACAACTGGACCTATTTTGACTGGAACCTCACTGGCCTGATGTACCAAGGAGTAACTTAGGCTAAAAATTAACCGGGTACGCGAAGAAGTTCCCTCAGGACGCGGGTGAAACCGTGGGAAACAGCTAATTTATTATATTACAATAATTAACGATAAATAATTATTATAAAACAAGTTGCATTTTTCGTGTGGTGACAGATTTGCATACAAAGTGTCAGTCAGCACCTATTTCATCCCGCAGGCGTCGTGGGAGGCGGTTAAGAATATAAAGCCTTTTTCGTACAAACCAAGTTAAAATAAAGCGCTTGACATAGCGGTGGTTTAATGGATTGGTATGTAACCTTGGGATCAGCTTACAGAGCCTATTGTGCAGATTTTTTTCGTGCAAACTACGTTAAGGTAAAGCAATAGACATCACGGTCAATTTATGCATGGGTGACCGGGCTATGAGATTACGGAGAACATGTGTGGAGTTTATAAAAGAGGGCCAAAAATATGGTTATTTTTGAGCTAGGATGCGCCGTTACCAAGATACATAATAATATGTGATAGCTACTTACCTAATGCGAAGATACTAGGTACTTATTGCATGAAATTAAAATCACACCAGAATCGAATATTACCTTGCAACGCATATTTTCTTACGTCTGCCATGTTGTTTACGTACAATAATTGCTACTTTATTCTGTGATTTGGCCAGACATGAGATATTGTAAAAAGTTAGTAGATTAGTAGGAATGTGCACATTATTTTAAGTGGTTATAGGTACATACATTTCAAAATAATATGAATAATTATAATTAAAGAAATTTTCTTTTTTGGTATAAGTAAATTGATGAAATCGCAGATTCTTTAAATCCTTATTTATTTAAATCTTTAAACAGCATAAAGAATTTCAATGTCTCACAGCACAAGTCATATGCACCATCTTAATTAATATTCATAAGCAAATAAATCAGTAACGAACAAAAAACAAGCACGTGCCAGCCCCCAAAAACATGTACCTAGTTAGGAACTAAGGCGATATACGTAACTAGGTACCGCTCTTCCCGCGTCTCACCTCTTGCCCCCGCACGATTGACCCGTCTAGACGCGTTAGTCGAACGACTGTATAGATTATTTGAATGTGGTAACACTTTTGCCTGACCCGGGAATCGAACCCGGGACCTCCGATCAGCAGTTGCATACGCTATCCACTGGACTACGGAGGCAGTTAATAATCTGTATAAACAAAATTCTAGTGTTACTAACTGACAGTCAACGCACTGCCAAAAGTATTGGGGCATGAGCTGTACTTTGTTTTTCGGATTAATGTATGTTCCCTGGGGATCGTAACGATGCACTATGAAAATATACTACATTTCGACAAATCCCGGTTAAATAAGTACTGCGGAGCGTAGCTTCTCTATCAAATAAGATAAAGATGCGTTTTTCGAATGAGATAATAAGCTTACGTAATATACATTACGTAATCAATGTAATTATTTTATTCGTGTAATATTTTCTCTAGTAACTCTAGTTCGTTTTGTAAGAGTTTCTGTACTTTTATTTTAAATGCATAACGTATAGTGTTCAGCCTTGATTTCCAGAGGGATAGTTTTCCGCGGAAAGATGAATTGCATAGATAAAAAATTGGGCAAATGCGAGTCGAACTCGCGCACGAAGGGTTCCGTACCATCATCTATAAAAAAAAATCACGTTCGTTGCATGTATACTTAAATACTTTTTAAGTTTCTACCTGTTTATTAAGATCGAGTAACAAATTGCTTAAAAATTACGTTTGTTGTATAGGAGCCCCCCTTTATTATTAACTTTTTTTAATTTAATTATTTATTTTGAAAGGTAATATACAACTACATATTCTGTGAAAATTAATAGCGTCTATCTGTTACAGTTAGTAATTTTGAGCAAAAAATACGAAAAAAACACGTTTTTTGTATGAGATCCCTTAATATTTTCATTTCTTTTATTTTTAGTATTTGTTGTGATAGCGGCAACCGAAATACATAATTTGTGAAAATTTCAGCTTTCTAGCTATCACGGTTTATGAGATACAGCCTGGTGACAGACAGACAGACAGACAGACAGCGGAGGCTTAGTAATAGGGTCCCGTTTTTTACCTTTTAGGTACGGAACCCTAAAAAACTATCTGTTTGTAACCAGAGCAATGACACTTAATGTATATAATATGAGAAGTAGAGAGGGTATTAGCATAGTCTAATAATCCATACTTTATACTGTGGTATTAGGAAAGACTTCTCGTACTTTAGTTATTATATGATTATGCTATAAAAATAATTTTAAATGAATTATCGACGAATTTTATTAGATAATACGGGTCAATTTTTAGAAAACTACAGTGTGCATTCTGTAAATGCTAATAGATTATAACGCATATGTCGTCTGAAAGAAAATCTCTGTCATGATCTTCGTCATCAATATCATCGGCCTGTTGCATACAATCCACTGCTGAATATGCACCCATGCTGGAAAACAGCACGCAACTGAGATCGTCCTACGGCCCATCGTGTCTAGCTGTTACCAGCCATTTTGCATAAATCGTCATTCCATCAAATGATCCGTCTAATGATACTCATTATATTATTATACAATTCAAATATAAAGGGATATAATAAAGGACAGATGGAAGTACAAAATAAACTATTTTATTTTAGAAAATGTTGAGAAACGTGAAAACGATTGTCAAGCTTAATAAAAAGGACCGACGAAACAAGCTTAGTTAAAAAGGACAGACGGAAATCCAAAATCAACTATTGATAGATTGTCATATTGCGCAGTCAAAATATTCTATTCACCTTAACGTTGAAAATAACACAACATTTCTCATTACATAAGGTACACTCATATACCTATGACCGTATCAACTGATGACAAATATAGACCCTATATGGTTCAACACACGACGCCGAGCCATGGCAAAATCTGCTACCCATACAACCAACTACCCAACAACGTATACCGAGAGTTATAAATGATATTTCACCGTCCGGAGTGATAGAGAAGCCAACATTAAGGCGTATAAACTGGAAAGTGAAGCAATTTATATGTAAATAAAAGTGTCGAGTAAAAAATTTCACGGGACCCCGGGGATATGTTTAAATTTGCGTCAGGTGCGCTTAAAGCGCTTGAAAATTACGTCACATACTTGTTTCATATTAATAAGGCAGGAGATACCTGGCTTTATGGGTATCGCTTCGCTTATTCTTTTTTGTGCAATTAATGTGACAAACAAGCGTGTATAACTGCATACAGTAAGTTCGCAGCAGTTACACTCGCATGCTATATAAGTGGCAACTATGGTTTATGCCTTCGGGGTCATGCACAAGGCTCGACTTTCTCACAATTTTATCTCTTTGCGGCTTACCGCCTCGTAGTAAAAACGTGTAAACTTGTTTCCGACACGTTTTACACACACCAAATCGTATCTTTTAAGACCAACAAAAGTCTATTAACTTTAAAGCAACATAAAACGAGACAAATCTTTTGACATTCAAGTGTTCCTTTGCGACCTATATGAATAAATTACTTGAATTTCAAGACGCCATTTAGGACGAAAGCCTCACGAAAGAAAAATTGTTCATGAATCCGCAACGACTTTAATCAGAAGAAAATTGAAGGAATCGAAAGACAGTAAATTCGCTCGAGCCTTTTAAGATAACTGAAGAGTTGGCAATACTTAGCTAGGCTGACGAAGTGCTAAATTCTAAAGTATATTACGAGATTTTCTGAAGCGCTTCACACAAATAATTTTGTATGTGCTCTATTTTGACTATTTGCTGTATAGACGCTGGGATGAATAATGAAATGACTGAGATAATTTTGTATTTATTTGCAGACTAGTTTAGTAAGGTAGGTACGTGGCTGTAGAGCCGTTTGCAAATATTTTATAGCCGTTTAACTGACAAGCACATCTTATTATTCTCTTCCAAGGAAGTACTCAACGTGCTAAAAATATCCATTTTTGAAAAACGTTATGCTTGTATCATCATGCTTTTCAGTTTTAGCTTATAATAAAAACGGCCATACTATAACGTACCTATTCTTCAGCAGTCTAGACTACAAGCTTGTCTTTCTTCCAATACAATATTGTGCATAATGCAAGGACAGACATCATTAGAGCTATTCCTGTGAGGACGACAACAACATATATTGGAGACGCTGTGTGCAACACTTATTAAGTTTCCCTCGAGACATACTTAAAACCAGAGACGTGGGTAGGTTTCAGTGAATTAGCAACAAAAGAGATAGAAGAGATTCAATAACATTCACATATATATCTGCCCATTATTCCAATCACTATAAGACGTACAAGATGAAAATCTAATAAGACCAACGAAGACCTAAAAGACATCCGTTCTGGTGACATAAACCACGCTGGACAGAGGAAAATATTATAATATATAACTTACAGACCGTTGCAGGTTGAATTTTTGAAAGTTCTTTATAATGTTCTCAAAAGACACGTGAAGTCTGCATACTCTTAATTGGTTAGTGTGGACTATGGAAAATTCGTTCATTCATTCATTCGTGGTGGCGCAGCGACCTAAAGTGAGTCTTGGCCTCTGACACGAGATCTCTCTTTCTTTTCCTGTCGGGGATGCACTCCTTTCAGACCATTTTATGAAGTTCTGCTAGATCTTTAAGGTCTTCGTCATTCCAGCGATATCTAGAAAGACCCACCGGGAGGCGACCGCTATATACTATGGAAAATACTATTTTATAATTATAAGAGGCCTGTGTCCAACAGTGGGTAAGATTACAAACAAGGCTGATGTTGATGACGAATACACTGTGGAGGATCGAGAACTAATATTTATCAAACAAAAGGCTGGACCCGGTAAAATGACCATGCCTGGTTGACCGTGGCCTAATGGTTATTACAAAGAACTTTTAGATAGGTAACAATAATGGGGAAGTTTCCTGCAAGTGAAATAAATTATACAAGTACTAGAGGACGCCAGCAGCTACGCCTGCATTTTTTTTTTATTTACCCGTTTTGGCCGATCCCGTGGGAATTTCGGGAAATCCCTTCTTAGTGCACCCCTAAGGTCTCCAAGGAATATACATGCCAATTTTCAGCTTCGTGCGCCCAATAGTTTTGGTTGTAGCGTGTCTGTCAGTCAGTCAGTAACGCAAGGATTTTATATATTAAGATAAGTATTCTACTTGACAGCAAAACACTATGACGTCACTACGTCCTATTTCATACAAAATCCTTGGCAAAGGTTGCTTTTGAAATTTCATTAAAAGTGCTTGATTTAACTAGTTAGTAACAATCCTATTGCGTTTGAATCTCCTAATAGCGTGAATTTCAGTCGTTACATGTATTTGTAATTCCGTTGTCGACCGCTAGATCTCGCTCATTTTTTTAGGAGTTCTAGAGAACTCTCGGACATGCAGGTTTCCTCACGATGTTTCCTTCACCGATAAACAAGCGATAATTTACAGTTTAATACGCACTTAACTTCGAAAAATCATTGGTGCTTGCCGTGGATTCGAATCCGAGACCCTCTGTGTAGCAGTCTGTCGGTCTCACCACTCTTCTATGGCTGCTTAAATATATCTCGGCTATGGCTATAAAACGTACCATTTCTTATAACATATCTATATTTTACGGTTACTCGTACATTACCTAAGTATAATATGGTGTTATATCTGTTTTATTGTAAAGAGATTTGCTATAAATATCAGTACGTACGTCTTCAAGCGTATCACGTATAACAAAGACAGATGGCACTAGGGCAAGTCCCGTGAGTGAAACAGCGATATGTAACCGCGACGTTACGGGCACAACTTGATAAGATCCCCATGAGACGTGTTTGAAGGCGAATCGCGAGTAGGCTGCAGAGAATAAGCAAGTACATTTCTGTTGATGTATTATAAGCTTTGTTTATGATCACGCTTTTACAAATCGTTTGTAAGTTTTGCATCTATAGGCCACTCATTTGACCACTGTCAGAAGACAGTCATAGCCTAGTGGAGATACCAACAGACTGTCATGCAGATAGTATTTTCCTGGATGGTAGGATAGTAAGGTAGGTACTGGGTTACTAGGTTACTTATAATCTCATAATCATAATAACTTTTCCAAGTTATGTGCGTATGCAATTGTTAACTAACGCTTAACCCATGCCTCGGAGAGCACGCTAAACTGTCGGTCCCGACTATTATAAAGGTAATTGACAGTCGTTGTGTGTGGTTAGTATCTTTGAATAAAGGTACTAGTCTAAACCATGTTATGTCACTTTCTATTAAAGTGGTATTTATATAAAGTAAATTGTAGTTAGGCCAATGTCTGCGTCTGATCGCTTTTTCAATATGTAAATTAAGATAGGACAATCGTTGCTCAAATCACCTTTCCTTTAATAAGCCTTATCATCAATACAAAAAGAAACATTTAAAACAAGCTATTTATATGGGTATAAACGGCATTAATTCTGTGTATCATGTCGTGTTAATGGAACATTTTGTGTCTAACTCACCGTACAAAAAACATAAAGTCAACAGAATCTAGTTACCATTTAGAAGTAATTTTGCTCTGTTTATTTAAGAAAATTAATTTCCAACTACCGAAGCTGTTGAGATTAAATTTTCTCAATTTACATAATGGTGCTGTTGGTATCTAAATTGAATAGTAAATATATTTACAAAATTAGATAAACACTTTGTCCAACATCGTAATCTACAGATCACATTTATCTATAATAGTAAACATAAATAGAAGATAACACCTTCAGAAGAGTTACCTTAATTATACAGCATAGTCATTTTCATGTCAAAGACAAAGATAAATAACTACCGTTACGTTTTAAATTCGGTGCTCATCCAAAATAGTAATCTACAGTTTTAATAAAATACCCATCTATTTTCATTAAATTGAAACTAGCAAAGTGTTTTAAGTTCAGTAATGGAGATCTAGATTAGTAAATATTACGAGCTCATTGAACTGTAAAGTTATTTTTTAATTTCATTCCGTTTGTTCCGGCTTTACTCAAACACCAGACTGCGAAAGTTTTAGCAAAAATTACAATTGTTTCACAGGAGTTTTAATAAGAAAATAACATGATTAAACGGGGATCAAAATTATCAATTGAATATTGGGTTCTGAATTTTCCCTTTTAAGTTTTCGTTATTTTTTGTGGCTGATATGCAAATTTCAGTCTTATGATCACAACAATTAACTCACTACTTCATTTTCAGAATTATGCTCATAACGATATTTCTTTTAAACATATTGCTGTGTTACTTTGGTTTCTTTGGATTTTCTAAATCTGAACCTATTACGACACACTTTTTACACTATACTACATCAGCACCAGATTCACATGATTCAAAATCACACTTTGCTGATGCAAAATTTCTCTAAATGTAATAGTAGTACGATCAGTTGTCAATAAACGTGACTCGTCGACGACGACACTGTCTCGTTAGCCATAAAATGCATCTAAAACAGGTGGCATCTTGGATTTAGATGCTTACTCTGCCACAAATCAAAATTGGAGACGTCTGCTTGTAGGTAACTAGACAGTAGCCTTCATATTGTTGGTTGGTAACAGGAGCCTTTGACAAGGCAAATAAAGAGCTTTGTAAGTTTTACGCAAATTATACTACCGGTGATCTTGAGACAAAAAGGATCACTTAAGGATTATTTTTACTGTGTGAAGCGTTTCACAATAGATACATTGATAGGATACGTGAAAACGTGGCAATTAAGTATATAGAAAGTAATAATATACAATGTAACTTCTAATTTCTTGGATGATTATATTTTCCGTTTAATTCTAGAATTTTAAAAATATTGTTTACTACATGATAGCTGACGATACCGATATCTGAACTTTCTATCAAACATACGGAATCAGCAGCAATTACTAATTTAATACACTCATAACTTTAAAAAATCTGTGATGCACGCCTCAGATGCAAATCATTTGTATTTCGTTATGTTTGTCTTTCTACCGGTCAAGTCATAAATTAGAAAGCTTTTGTAAGCAGATTTGAACTTATGCATGGCTTATACATTAGGAATAACTTTTTTTAACTGACAATAATTCTTCTGCAAAATGTTCGTCCAAAACGTAAAATAATTGTTAGCTTTCACATTCATAAAATAATGTATCCTTCGCGACTTCCAATCTAGCTTTTATAGTGGCATTGCAACTGCAATTTCTCATGTCAGTGATTATATTGTGACAGTGTTGAGTTCGGTATTGTATGATGCACTAGGTTCACTAGAATCCTCGAAGGCTATTGACAGCTTATTAATCGAAAATTCTTCTATAAAATTTATTAAAAATAATCGTTAAGTGCGATATTAATAATAATGGCAGTGTTTTCCTTTGCCGCTATGTAATAATACAAAATAACGGCTGACATTATTTAAGTAAGTTATTTTTTGTTATTCTTCCTAAGTGAGGAATTCTTCAAGGGTCAACTTTATGTCCTGAAATTAATGGTGTTTTTTGTAATTACTATTCCATTAAATATTTTAAAATACATTACTCATTTATATTTTAAACTAGAAGCTTGTTATACGAATTCGTAATGCAATCGTCAGTAAAGTAGGCACTGATGCAAACGTGGTTGATTAGGCAGAAATAATGAAGACTTAAACACGTAGAACATTTCTACAAATAGAAAACAGAATAGAATTTATTTAGGTACGTTTAAAGCTAAATATAAATTAGTAGATAGTATAATACAGAACACTAAATTCGCATTGCAGTCACTCACAATTGAAGTTAATGGACAAGGCTGGCACGGTTAAAGTACTGTAAAAGTCAGTATAATTATGGACAACGGACTACGTTACAATAAACACATTAATAGTAAAATGAAATGGTCCAACGTTTCATAAGTTTCTGTCACATCAAAGGTACTCAAAAGTACGTTTATGTTCGTATAAAATTTGCTACAATTGTGCAGAACTGACTTCATCACAAGTATAGAAACATAAATATACATACTGTCTTATGGACTGTTTGAAATGAAATGTTTTTGTTCGTGTAAACTAAGAACATTCAAAACTTTTTTCTTTTTACTACTAATTCAGGACGTGATCACTTCTGACGAAAACTGGTAGGTAAGGGAAATTAACAGAAACCCTTTCTTTGAGTCTTATCAATTAATCCAGTTTTGACCGACAACATTTTGCCTGACATATCAAAGCATAATATGGACTGCTGCTTCTAGAAACCTAAAAGCATAATGTTGGCATACGCATATGAATTGGTTTTGCCGGAATTAGTAGCTAGATTTTCACCGTATGTCGTGAGTTAGATTCCCACACGAGACATATACTAAGATGTTTTTCATGAAGACAAAGCCACATGCAGAAATGAGTATGGTTCATTTAGTCGGTACTCCATAAAGCTGTTAACTAACAGTATTAGTTGGACTCGAAGCTTTTTTGCTCATAAAGTTTTAGCGATGCAACGTAACTTTTTTGTTCGGGTTTAAAATCTCAGACAAAGTATATCGTGTTTTTAAATTTATTAATTCCCGGTTGATGCGAGTAAGAAACTTTTTGTGACCGTTGGCTTTTTCGACGATTACTGATTTAAAATTTATGTTCACGTACACCACTTTGCTCAAAAGTAAAATGAATTCATGTAAAATGGATTTGATATTTCTTTTTGTCGTTTTTTGTTCAGAGCTAAAATGCACTGGGATCTGTTTCATTGAGTACATGTAAATTATACAAAGTAAATTCTGGCATCGTATTTGCTTTCTTTTTTTTTTATGAGAACATGTTAACCCCCCACGTGATTACAGCACGCACGGTCGTGCTCTAATTCAAGTGGTCCCATGTGTTTACAGCACGCATGGTCGTGCTCTAAAAAAGTCGTCCTATTGGTCGCGGATTTTTTACGTTTTGTTAACTTACTTACTTAAACCAAGAAACGAAAGTAGTAACTATTAGAATAGTTCATATTCTATGCAACTAAATCGTTTTAGAAGGGTGAGGGAAACGAAACGTGCCAAAATATATTGAAATATAATTATCTGTGTCTCAGTTGCGAAAGCGTCCGCCATTGTTGTGTTTTGTTCCGCGATCTTTATAATAAAAGTTGTGTTGTGGAAGAAACCGGTTAATATTTTATAAAGACACTTATATAGATTTACTCAGAAATAAATAAATATTAATTGTGAAGTGACATTATTCGTGACAGAGACAAGAAATACAGTGATAAAAGGCAAAAACTTTTAAGAACGGCTATTTCTACTCCTGAAACTTGCTATTTTCGTAATAGTTTTATGATAAATACTCTTTTAATAGTTATGAAAGACATAAAAGTACCCAGATAATTTATCTGAAAACATATTTTAGCAATTAAATACTAGTATTGTTGTACGTTTTCACTGTTATCGTGTTTCAAATAGAAAATAATTCACAGCCACAGTGTTCGCTACAGTAACATGGCGGCCCGGCACGGCGAACTTTTTGTTACGCGTTCGGATTATAATTTTTTTAGTGGCGTTAGATTCATTTGTTACAAATAAATGATGTATTGTGTGAAAACCTAAAGGTATATGTCATAATGTTTTTGTGTTTATGAACCAAACAAGTAATGAAATTCATTAATATGTGATGAAATGTTTGTGCGAACCAGTGAAAAATAACAAACTTCTAAGTATGTAAGCTTGTTTTGCCGGAAAGGTGAGTATTCAGTAGTAATTTATGTTATTATTATCATAGTTGATTTTATAACCAACACAATGATATGCAATTTATGTGATATAATTATATTAAGGTGTCATAATTATTTTATTTTCCGGTAACCTATGCCAATGAAAATTTGCAGCAACGTGACCCTTTGCACTTGTGGCACCTTGCCTTTAGTTTAATCGCACCTCAAGGGTTAATCGTATAAGAACAAAAGTGTGTGTTGCAACAATTCAATTCCGAATATTTAGTACATTTTTCTTGTAGAAAAAATGTGAAATAAAAGTACGAAAACGTTGGGATCTAGAGATTTACGGGGCATTTGCTACGCTTTTCGTAGTTTTCATTTACATATTGAAAGTCAACTTCTTTTAATATGTTAACATTGGTTTTTAAGTAAAAGAATGACTGCTTTTAAATCCAAAAATTCTGGTAAACTTTTCTAGCACTATAACTTCTGGAAAAGATATCAATTTCTTCGCCTCAGATTTTAAATACTTTATCATAGTATAATATCTCGTTCAAATCCAAAATTCCTTTTATTGCAAGGTAAGATTTATGTTCTCATGATACCCATACATAATAGCCTTAGGATTTGACATTGGAGGTAACCGTGAATTACACTAATTTTTGTACTAAATCCTTTACTGGTCCAGTTGGCGTACCATTTGATTACAAGGCGACAAATCCCACACGAATACAAAGAACACCTTAAGTACAGATGTATCCATTATAATTGAAGTAAGTGGAACAGTCTAAATAAAACTAACAAAAACGTTGAAGTCCACTTACCGACGACGTCGAGCCTCAGAAAGATGCTGGTAGGGGGATGTGATGACACTTGACACTCATAGATCCCGGCATCTCGTTTCTGAACGAATCTTACTTTTAACGTCCAGTCCTGCAAAGATTATTTCATTTAAAAATGTGATTCAGATGGCTTTTATGTTGCTGTAGATGAACTCGGGGTTTGCTTTAGAATTTTTAACTTCTTCGAGGTTAAATTTCAAGAAAGAAACTTGAATCCCTATTCTTTTACTTAAAAATCTTAGGAACTTTAGTTCCTACGTAGAGTTTGTCATACAAGGAGAAGCATAATTAGTCTCCTAGATTTCTCACAATGCTTAGTTCCAAATTCTATCCGACCACGGCTCTGAGCTATTTTCTTGTTTCGTCCTTTTTAGACCCTCATTTTTACGCAGTCGGATTATAGTTTTTAAACTTATTTTTTTATTTAATCCTTTTCAGTAATCCGATGAGGTATGTAAACTAGCCGTCCGACATTTACATTGTCACATTTAAAGAAAGAAAAATAGTTAACTAAAAGCGTCTGAACCGCGCGAATTGTAAGTACAACTGCGTTGTAAACTTATATTTTGACTCAAACAGTGTAATATATGTACATATTTGTAATGTGCTCACCAATGCCTTTCTTTTGATAATGACACGTAATGATTATCTCAGTTTAATTTTTTTTGACGTTGATATCTGAATTATAAATTCCGTAACCTAAAATTTTGATAAAATTTGTATAGCCTATGTCACCCGGGCCATTATTATGAATCTTTTGACACCCCATTAATTAAAATCGGTTTATTACTTCAGGCGCTACGGTGGAACATACAAACATACATACATATACATAGACTGCCAATAACATTACCCTTCCTTTTGGCTTCGCCGTAGTCGGGTAAAAAGTGACTGCACGGTTGGCGTAGTGGTTTAAGCGGCCGCCTCGCCACTTGACACAGCGCCGAGTGCTGTGGGTTCGATCCCCACACGATACAACACTTTGTGTAATTCACAAATTGTTGTTTCGAGTCTGGGTGTTCATTGTGTCCGTTAGTTGTATGTTTGTAAAGTCCCCCGCGCCACAGGATTTAGTCCTAATGCGGGAGTTGTCTTTTTAATAAAAAAAAAAAATATCAGACAACAGTTTCTTTTCTACAATACTTTTATCTACATAATATAAGGTCTTACTACCTTACATGTCATCCGACTTACATCTGCAGTAACAATTTTCTTCGTTGGAGTAGCCTAAACATTACGACTGACAGTATGGAGTGGACGTAAAAAAAAATTCTGCTGACAGCTGGTAGATAGCACTGGTTTTAAGCAGACTCAAGTGTGACGCCATAATACCTCTTTGTCCCATTCCGTATTAGGAGCTTGATTCAACCGACCGCGGGAGAGTAATTTAAATATTTGTCCTCATACACGTTATGATATCCTCCTTTGAACAAATATTTAGCGGTCACATAATGAGGACCGCATCCAAATATTTTCGTTTAGCGCAACATGAATGTTACAAAGAAACATTTATGACTTTGTCGGACAATTCTGTATGCAAAGATTTAGATGAAAGTGGTAATGGCTTTGCATGTTATGTGGAGCTGAAAAATAAAACGTGTGTTTGTGTTACGGAGAGTTACCTAAAATTTTTCGGTGTGAGATTTTTTTGGGATAATTTTAGACCTTTAAATGGAAAGAGAAGTTTCGTTTTTGCTTTGTGTTTTGGAAACATTCGTCGTATGTTTTGAAAGGCTGTTAGGTAAAATTGAATTCAAATTTAAGCAGCTACATAAATATTTTTTTACTCTTTCTAAAACACTGAACTGTTATAGTGTATTAGTTTACATAACCAATAACGGTGGTAGTGATCGTGGTCAAAAGACTAACAAATATATTGCATCATAGCTATAGCCAATAAAAATATATTGAAGCTTGAAGGCATCTTTATGAGAATAATTTGTAATTTCTAACCAAAAATGTATTGCATAATTTAGTATGTATCGCATAAAATTCAAATTCAATTGCTCCTCGGCTATGTACCGTCGTGAATCTGTGTACTACGAGTCTTGATTTATGTGTGCATTATAAGATCTATGCGTGTATATTTGGCAAAAATATGGCCTGCCGAGTAATATTCGAATATCGCAGTCGGTGAACGTTTGGAATACGATATGGAAAACTATTTCTTCCGCGCACTTCCAAACAGACGAGATGTAGAATATTTTATTCTCATTGCTTGCTGCTTGCTTTAAAATATTAGTGCCAGATGAAAAAGAAAGTATCAACATTTTCTGGCCTTATTTGAAAGACTAAGATTTTATATGATTAAAACTGGAGATATTTATTTATATTACTGTTAAAGAAAATGAAAGTTTTTATGAATAAAATAATATATTCTTAAACCACTTAACAACTTACTAGCCTTAAAATTTATTAAGAACTGCAAATATATTTTTTAGAATTTCTCGATATAATATTTTGTGGATAGCAAATTATGCCCCTTATGGGAATCGAACGCACAAACTTACATCCGTGCAGACATACAATTTCTTCAAAGCAAACCCAATCACACTGAACATTTAAATCAAAACCGAGATCTCATTGACCATAAAATATGAACCAAATAACAGGACGAACTAGGCTAGTTATTAATGAGCGGCTACACCCGCGCTATATAAGGCTACTGCTTCAACCTCGTTGCTCATGGCCTACCTCGATAAATGGGCTATCTAATACTGAAAGAATTTTGCAAATCTTACCAGTAGTTCCTTAAATTAGCACGTTCAAGCACCAAACAAACAAGCAAACTCTTTAGCTTTATAATATTTGTATAGATGCCGATTATCTTTAATTTATGCAGAGCATAGTATGCAGTCTAGCTGAGAATGAATGGACTTTATTATAATCAACTGAATGTACCATTAATGGCAATCCATTATGAAATAGCATTTGAAAAGAGACTGCGACAATCTCTCGGATTGACTAAGTATTGCAATGATTGAAGTGATGATGAAACTGTGGGTTGAGGTGCGGCTTTAGTTCGATAGAAATCTGTTACTTACTAAATTATATTATAATATAGACTAAGCTGTTGGACCTCCTTAAATCTGTATAAATAAAATTGTTCCGTTATTGACTGACTGACAGACAACGCGAAAAAAAAGCTACCATTGGGTGCAGGAAGCTGTGTATATTCCTGAATATATCTTCCACCTCTTTCACTGTCTACATTCTCCTATCATCTCACCAATATTATGAAAGTCACTGACATTGACATGAGATTTTCCTGATACAAACATTAAAATATCCGTTGATTAGACAGACCGAATGCCTTTTCGGCATATTTATAAAGCAGCACTCATATATTTTAGTACCTATACATTGTGTTTGCAGTATTTAGAATTAAAATGTATAAAATGAGACTTTATGACCATCACAGACATGACGGGTCGTATGAACTTATGAAATATTTTAATCAAAACTGGCAGAAGAAAAAAAATACCGTGCATGTGCCTGACATGCCCTGATTTTTTTTTTCAAATATGAGATAATACAAGATCAGGCAGGAAGCGATAGCCTAGTGGAGATACGAACAGACTGCTATGCAGAGAGTATCGGGTTCGAATCCATGGCACGCACCATTGACTTTTCGGAGTTATGTGCGTATTGAATTGTTAATTATCGCTTGTCTCGTGCCTCGGAAAGCACGTTAAGCCGTCGGTCCCGGCTGTCATGAAGATCTTTGTCCGTCATAACAGGGCGTCAGTACCTCTAAAATAAACTGACACTAGTCTTAACCATGGAATATCGCTATTCCTTCGGGTTGCGGAGGTCAGACAGGCAGTCGCTCCGTGGAAAAGCTAATATTCCGCCAAATCCGGTTGGACTAGAAAGCAAACCCCAGGTTGAGACTGGGATAACGTTAGGAGGATGAGGATGATGATGAGATTATACAAGAATGATAATATAAATGACAATTTTAACCATCCAGATAAAAAATAGTCTCTTGAAAATGATAAGGGTTAAAATTAAATGCTCAAGTTAATTTAACTTAAGATCTACTCAACATGATAAATTCATAATTTAATTAATTTCTAAGTTTTGGTCCTTAACAGCGGTTGCGGTTGGCCATGATTTTTAGGTGCCACGTAATAGGGGGCGAGCCTATTGCCGTTACCGGGCACATCACCAGACTCCGTGCTGCTACTGAGAATTCGGAAAAACCCAGTAAAACTTTTGCCCGACCCGGGAATCGAACCCGGGACCTCCGATCAGCAGTCGCATACGCTATTCACTGATTATAATGTGACAATTTTCAGTCCATTCTTTTTTCTTTCTTTCTTTCCTACCCCATTTCATTCCGTAGATGTCGTAAGAGCCTAAGGAAAATACACGAAGGCGATAGTATCTATGACAAATGACAGAAAACTTGACATCAGACCTTATACTATCCTATCTGGCCAGGGTAGTATAGTGTCTGATATAGTTTAATAGACGCCGTAATAAGTCCTCTGGATCAGAATTAAAGCCTAGCTTCAAAGAAGATTTGTTCCAGCAAGATTTCCATGATTTTTCGCCACTTCTCAGTCGACCTAGGTTACATACAATAACTATTTACAGTCAAGTCAAAAAATTTGGCAAAACACAGAGAAATGAAAATTTGGCACCCATCTATAAACTTTGCATTAGCATAGGGAACCTCGTAAGTAATTTAACTTTACTTGTTTTTAAGTAATTTTGAACCATTTCACCCAATTACGACATTCAATACTTGAACTCCACTTCTATTACCGTTTCTTTAACTGCACATACTCGTGGTAAAGTTACTAGGAGCACATAAGTACAGAGGAGTATAAATCGTTACGTTGTCCTAACCTCAGGGGCTTTCGAAATGGAATAAATCCGAATTCTGGCCTTATTTTCCTGAGAAAGAAACTCTCTTGCGGTTTAGTACCTTTTTTGGAATAAAACCTGATTTAATTATTACTTTTGTGGTGTGTCACAAAGGGAAATGTTATTTTTGTAGTCAATTAGGGTGAGTCACAACAATATGCGCTTTTATGTAGCGGATATATCGCCAGAGATACATAAATTACAAAATAATTTGTTTTGTCTGGTTGAGCGTGATATCAAAAAGTACATCGGCAATTAATGTCTATGTGCTTCCCAATATTTATGTAACAGCTCTGAGTTACGTATGTTAAATAAAAGTGGTATTGGTATATTTATTTTGTTTCAGCCTTGAGTATTGGGAAATATACCAACTTTACTGGCGCAAAACGTGCTCTCGGCTAAAAATATATTGGTCAGTATATGCTGCCGGTTTATAAACTTGATTATTAGTTTTGCATAGGTTAAAACAACTGTGAGTATTTACGTGACCATAACTGGTATATGTATAATCTTTACTCTAATATATTAGCGGTCGCAATCCGTCATAATCATAAGTATACTAATAGCAAATGTTTTAAAATATTCGACTAAAATGAACTGAGTTTTACACCAGATTTTGATCCACTTTCACTACCACAGTATAGACGCTATCTTACAGATAATTTCAGAATCGGCACTTTATATTACATATGTATTCGAAACAGTTACGATTTAGACAATTATTTATTTATCAGAAACTTATCGAACAGTGGTAAATTATTTTTCATAAACTTTGATGAGTCTCCTAAAAACGTTCTATATTGAACTCAACAATTTCCCAATTTACTTTAGGGACGGATACTTTATACTTATTTAACATTACTTTTGGTTTAATAAAAGTGACACAACTAAGTCTTGCACTAAATTTCAAAGTATATTTAGGCCATGTTTGTAAATAAGGCTCTGTTTTTGGCAGTTTCTCTGCAGTCTCAAACCGTTGAAACCTTTAACTTACAATACGATAGTTTTTAGCTTAACTAATGAACAGATCGTATAACTCTCTATATCAAAACCTATCTTAGTCTGCAAAACCGCACTTGGCCAGTTTGATGGATTAATAATTATTTGCCGGGTATTAGTGCTACAAATATTCACCATTTACAAGTTGATATTATGTCTAGGGCATACGGATTGATGATATTTTCCGTCTCTTCTCAAATATACTATTTGGCTAGCTTCATGTATTTTCTGAGTCACCTCTTATGACATCCCAGAATGAAATGGGGCGCTGACACTTTGTATTCATAATCCGTCACTCGAAAATTACCCCACTATGCACGCAAATTTTATTTAAATTCAATTGTTTCGTGCCGATACTATCGGAATTTCGAGTGATCTATTTTTGAGCATCCCTATGATCCCCAAGGAACAAATAATCAAGTCAAATTTCAGCTTCATGCGGCTATTCTGGATGTGCCTTGTCTATCAGTCAGCAACGCAAGAATTTTATATAAACAGATGAAGAATAACCCCTTAATATGTCACTGACCTTTCTACTGAATCTGTAAATATCAAAACTTAGAGCAGAAATAAATTAAAGCTGCCAGCATCTAGAACTAATAAACCCGAACATGTTTACCTAACGTTTTCACCCACGCAGTTCAGTAAACAAATTGACTTTCGGCACTTCATATTGTAAGAGGAATTGCAACTGCCAATCGGATGTCCTAGTTTGAGCAAGTGTTATTGGATACGTCGTGTATACATTGCACTGAGGCGTTCGTAGTGACTTGGCTTGCCGTTTTATAATGAACGGAGTTAAGCAAAGCTTGCATAGGTCCCTAGTTAAATCGAAGACCGTCATGGGATTTACATAAGAGGGCCAATTCTCGTAATTATCATCATCATCATCATATCAGCCAAACGACGTCCACTGCTGGACTTAGGCCTCCTCCAGGGTACTCCACACAGACCGGTCTTGTAAAGAGACCACATAAGCGTAAATAATGAAAGCATTTAGCTCTAGCTGTCTTGATCTCAGATGAACAATTTGGGGTTAAGTTAAGTCAAGTTTCGAGATAGCTGATTACATCACTATATATTAAGCATCTTACGAGGTCTAATAAGGTAGAAATTAATTATTTTTTGGCAAGAAGAGTATGTTAAGAGTATGTTCTAGATTTCGATCTTAGCTAACGGCCGGTGTCGGTTTTCCGGATAAAAAGCAGCCTATGTGGTTCTCTAATGTAATACTTATCTTATAGCGCAAAAGTTTGTTTGTTAGTCCTTCTTTCACGAGGCATCGCAGCAATGTTATAGAATGATTTTGACGTGTGGAAATGATTAGGCTGACAAGTGACGAAGGCTTCTTCGATAATCGATTCACATACTGGGTGAACTGAGACTGAACTCTATATACCTATAAAACTCTTGCGTTAATGTCTTACTAACAGATAACTCACACTTAATCTACTGGGCGCAAGAAGCTGAAATTTGGCTTGTATGTTCTTTGGAGAGCGTAGTGCACGAAAAAGGATTTTATCGAAATTCACACGCAAGCAACGTCGTCGGGAAGCAATGAGTAAATTAAAAAATATATAGTTAGTATTATACTTCCTGGTTGCTACTGTACCTGTATTTTAGCAATGTGTTAAAGATTATCAATTTTTGTGAGCAAGACTATCAGACATCTATCCATCTTCAAACTTTCGCGTCTGTAATAGTATTAAGATTAGTTTTCTATGACGGTATATTACCGCCGAAAACTTTTATAAGTAGACGTTTACAGCGCCCAATTGTTCCCTAAGGTACGGTAAGGTTTCAAACTTGCAACATTGCTCACACGTCGAAGTTTGATGGAGGTAATTTTGGCTCACCGCTAGAATGTTTGGCCATCGGCCGTCACAGATTAATTTATTATGAGATGGGTAGCAGCGATTTGATTGAAACTGATTTTCATGTTGTTGTCTGTGTATAAAGCGGGTAAGAAAATTATAAGAGCCTTAGTTAAAGGCGGTATTTAAGACTCAAATTATGGGCCTTTCATAACGTTATTTATATTTCAGCAATCACTGACATGCTCTTTATTCAATTGAGTTTGATTGCTATTAAAGTTTTCATTCTTTTACTATATTTTACTAAACAAGTTGTCGATCGTTTGGTTTTTGTTCTAGTGATAATTTTTCCGTTTGTTTTGTGTTTGTTAAGTCCCCATAGGATTTATTCCTAGAGCAGGCGTTGTCTTTAAAACAATATATATGTCGAAGACATTTCTCCCTATCTAGTTGAGCTAAATAAGTCATTCGGTTCTGCCGTAGCATTGACAATATATCAGGCCAAATTTGACTCCTTTAATACATAAGCGTAAGATAATACAAATCATATTTATTGTGGCATTTACCTCTGAATGCTGTAGGTGTATAGCTTGAAACCGTTGGTCTGAACTGTAAGTCGTCAGTCCAACTGTTAAGAGATGATAATCTTTTCTTCTTATCCATGATACCTGAAACAATACAACTTGGTTTTATAAAAAAAAACGCTATAAATTAACTCAGTGGACTTGCCAACCATGTATTACTGGACTCAAAGCAAATCCACTTGTAACATTTACTTATGGATCAGAATTTGAAGCGATCGATCAGTCCCGGCTGTCATGAAGGTCTTGGACACTGGTAATTGGGAGTACCTTTAAATAAACTGGCACTTGTCTCAACGATAGAGTATCAATATGTTATATTATGGATTATGGCGTTCAGACGACCACGACGTTCGCTCTGAGGAAAAACTAATATTCTGTCAAATTAAAATCATTTTTCTGTCAAATAAGAATTAGAATTGACTGCCTCGTTGGTCTCGCGGCATAAATGTACGCGTGGGATTGGGAGGTCTCTGGTTCGATTCCCGGGTCGGGCAAAGTGTTATTGGGTTTTTCCGTTAGGAAATACTCAGTAACAGCACGGAGTCTGGTAATGTGCCCGGTACGCCAATAGGCTCGCCCCTATTTCGTGGGACCTAAAAATTCATGGCAAAATGTGGGTGTGATATTACACCTCTGCCTACCCCTACGGGGATACAGGCGTGAGCCTATAAAAAAAATTAGGCCACTTAGCGGGCATGATTCCAAGGATACAACTTAGTAAGCAATGGGATGACGATAATTTAAAAAACATGCATATAATTTATGAGTCTATGTATATATGTTTACTAGCTGACCCGGCAAACTTTGTTTTGCAAAATTTTTTTGTTATTTTTTTTTTTTGAAAAATAGATGTTGGCCGATTCTCATAGATACCGGATAAGCACAAAAAATTTCATCAAAATCGGTCAAGCCGTTTCGGAGGAGTATGGGAACCAAAACTGTGACACGATAATTTTATATATTAGATAATTTACACCTGGTGCGCATATACAATCCTCGTCTTTGAAGTTAGGGTTTCTAACCACTAGATCAATAGACAATGTCAAGGAAAAATAATAAATGAAAAATAATTTTATACTTTTTAACTTGTTTTTATAAAAAAAAAAAACGTTTGACTTATTTAATTTATTTATCACAAAGTTCCGTAACGACATGCAAATTACTGGCTGGGTACAAATTGAACACACTTTTAGCGTTTGGCTACTATCCAAGTTTTAACCTAAACCTAAAAGAAAAATCTTGTATTGCTAGAGAACATCCGGAACGAAACTGTGTGACGTCTTTGGTAAGATAAAACGTGTTAAGTAGCTAAATAATAAGATTTTAATCAAAAATAATACCAGGAAATGTGTTTCAAAATTAATTATTTTCAATTCATTTATTCACCGAGTAGTAACCGCTCTTGGTGCATTTAGCTCGTTTGTAATCGATCTGATAAACCTAATAAGCATACTGTTTTTTTTTTTGTAAAGGGCGAATGTTAAGTCTAAATAAGTAAAACCGCACTATTAATAAGAGTAATTCAATATGAATCGTGTAAACTCTCCATTTAGGTACTCCACGAAAGCAGACAAATTGGTTTCATCAGTGAGAAAGGCAGCTATAAATCTCAAGTTCAAATTTCAATATTATACAAGAGCGAGGGTGATTTATAAATACTTTTTTATCAAAGCGAAACTAGCACAAACGAAATCAGTAAATCAATAACGTAAGTTGTGAAGTAAGAAACATAAAAAATACAACGAAATCGAGAAAGACCTATTTTTTTTAAATTATTTTCTTACAATATAAAACCACAGCTCATTCGCTGTATCTATACTCTATACATATAAATAAAATTAAAGTGTCTGTCTGTGATTTCAAAATAACTATGTTTTTTCAAGAGCATATAGTAAGTTACACGATTCTAAGTCCAAAACAACTCTTTTTAACATTTTTGTCTGTCTGTCTGTCCGTCTGTCTGTCTGTCTGTCTGTCTTTCTGTTTGTCCGGGGTAATCTCTGGAACGGCTGAACCGATTCAAATGAGACTTTCACTGCAAGGTAGAGGACTCTATAGCGCTACATATAGGCTACTATTTGACCCGGTAGTTGGCGCTGTTTTCGCGATAACAAGTATTTACTTCTTCTGCTCATCTATACATATAAATAAACTAGAAGTGTCTGTCTATGATTTGAAAATAACTATGTTTTTTCAAGTGCATATAGTAAGTTACACGATTCTAAGTCCAAAATAACCCTTCTTAAGATTTTTGTCTCTCTGTCTATCTCTCTTTCCGTTTGGAACGGCTGAACCGATTCAAATGAGACTTTCACTGCATGGTAGAGGACTTTATAACGGCACATATAGGCTACGATTTGACCCGGTAGGTAGCGATGTTGTCAAGATACCGACTCTATGTGTGTAGTATTCTATATGTGTATATTTTCAGTTATTATTAACTTTCGTAAATCGCCAGGCATATAAAAATTGTATTTGGCTGAGATGTAGTTTATTTATTGTAAGCGTCCACTAAGAACGAATTTAACGCAAGGGCTTGATTGAGGAAGTTGTAGGGTTCGCGCAAAGTATCAAAGCTAAAATAAAATATTATTACTATCCGCGTGCGAAGCCGCGGGTACCAGCTAGTAGTAAAATAACTTTTGTAGCGTCACGCTGATCACACAGTATACATGGGCTTCAATGCTTGAATTTATAGGACTTTGGATTTAAAATATGTATATTATTCAGATTTTCTCGCCGAATGAGATTATTATGATGCATTCTGGCTGGCTGGCGAGTGCTACTGGCAAGGCCTATATCCACATACAGTTGACTATATCAGGCACATAATGATTTTATTGTATTATAGTGTAAGTAACTTTTTCTGCCTTAAATACAACACTAACTAAAACTGACGTTCTTTTTGTTTGAACGCGCATATTTAGAAAACTACTGTTCCGTATAAGGTAGCTCATTTAGTGAGGAAGGCTATTATATAGGTTATATAACATCACGCTATGAGCCACGGGTGTGGAGCAGTAGCCCTAAGTAACGCCACGTTACTTAGGGCCTCAGCCAGAAAAATAATGAATTTATGTGTTAGGTTTTAGTGGCAATAAAAGTATTATTTCTTTCCATTTCCCAAGAAATACACACGTACCTCAATTCCAAAATTACTCTTTAAAACAGTACCTCAATCATTATTTTTTTTTTCAAAAATATTACAGTTATTAAACACAATAACGTAATACGAAAATTGTTCCATAATGCTTAATGGAACAATTTTCGTACTGCACCTGAATGGTTTAACAATAAAAACTGCAACACGGACGACAGACGTACGAAGTGCTCAAAGCCCATTCTCCTTAAAGACCCACATAATAGCATACTATAAACCAACACAAAGCTAGTCTAGCTCAACCATTTTAGTAAGTTGTAACTAGTTTCGCAGTAGCTATGAAACAGGATCGTTGCGACAACGATATTGCAATTTATGTAACTATCTCATGTGAGGTGTAACAACTAATCATTTGGAAATTCAATTGATTGCGGGTGAGATTTTGAAACAGATTTGTATGAATTTGTACTTTTACTATTACTTTTACTATTACTTTTACTGTTATTTAAATGTGACATTTTTGAGGATGCCTGGCTAGATGCATAAACACAATCATGATGTATTGATTAAGAAACAAGAAATAGAATTGATAATAAATAATTTGACATTAAAAATGCTTTTCGGTTTATCTGAGCCAGCCTCAAGACATCTAAAATACCAGTAGAATAGTTCTACGCATTAATATATATATATTATGATATGAATAAAATTAAATTTATTATAATTATTTTTAAATTTTGATAGCTGAGATCAAGAAGATCAAGATTTGGGAGATACCTTTATTTTTTTTTTGAAGGGGGCCGCGGAATGGCCTTTTCCTTTAGCGACGGAGCGCTTCGTTCCGCCACCTTGGTTTCCACTGTCGTCGTTTTGGTGATTCTGGTCTTAGCCTTTCTGCCAACTACTGTGGCCCAGACCTCTGTAGCTGGTGGGGCTGCCTGTCGTTGTAATGGTGAGGGGCAATTGGGCAATGACGCTGGCAGTTCCTGCGTTCCCCGCCGCCGCTTTTTTCGTCTGCATGTCCCTTTGCCGGGTGACACTGTATTATTCACTCCACCTGGGTTGCTGTGCAAGGAAGGTTGAAGACGCTCATCGGGAAAAACCCTTGCTAGCGCTTCCACCCGAACCTCAGCTAGTACCCGGTCCACCTGGGTTACATATTGGTCTCGGGTGGATGCAGGGCTCGACCTTGGCCTCTCGTCTATCGGAGCTGATGTAGCCGCGCCGGTCTCCCGTGCAGGCACTGACGAGGGCCTTTCAAGGAACTGATGATCACCTCGGCGGAGCTCTTCCAGTTCTCTAGTCAAGACGGCCACTTGCTCACCCAAAGCTTCTAGCTGGGATCGGAGCTCCCGATTCTCCTGCTCTAGTCTCCCGGATAAGGCCGCCGAGACTATTGTATCGGTTTTCCCGTGGAGCTCTGATACTCCGACCTTAACAACTGTGATTGCCTCTCTCAGGGACAGCTTTCTTTGGCCCCTGAGGCCTTTGGTCCCTGTCAGAACTTTTCCACCACCGACAGTGCCTCCAGAACTCTGGAACCCACGTCAGCGGACGGTTGGTCTCGCAGTTCCACCGCAACTTCTTCCGCGCGAGACTGATCATTGCCCGAGGGGACTTTCGGGCCAAGCGCGTCTTCACGCTCCGTCTCCGTCCCTGTTCCCGTCCCGCTTCTCCCACTAACGGTGCTTTTAGGCACCCTCTTGGACCACGGTAGTTTATTTGGCAGATTTACATCGGCCGGGACGTTTGGTTTCCTTTTGTGCCCCCTTCCCTCTTTGGGGGTCTGGGACGACAGCGAGGAGACGGACATGAATGAGCTGTCACTCTCCTCCGACACACCTCTTTGCCGCCTTCTTCTTCCATTTGGAGTAGTCGGCCTACTCCTATCTGCATTCCTTTCGCCCTACTGGACTTGGGACGACGCCGAACTAGGAGTTATGGGGCGCACAAAACTGGGCGTGTGCAGGCCCGCATCTTTAGAAACCGAACTCGGGTATTGGCGCGGTTTGCCCCCCGTCCCCCAGAATACGAGGGGCTGGACACCACAGCAGGAGCCGGGATGCTGAGGGATTCTCCACCCGCTAAGCGGGTGGTACCCTCCTGGGGTAATATCTTATTTTGTTCCGTCGCCATTTTTATTTTTGCTCCTTAAGGGGAGCTCCCCTGGTAACGCTCTAGTGACTGGGTTCCCCCAGCCACGCACCTCCTCACCGGGCGCCAGAGCTTGAGGTTCGGGTTATTTTTTAAGAGGTTTTCTTCCTCGCAGTCTGTCTCCTCCCCACGTCCAGGAGAAAGACTCCCGATCCTGTCCGTTCAGGATTACGGGTCGGGCCGAACGGTTGCCTTTTTAAGGCTATACCCGCCGTCGGCATCGTAACCAACGGCAGTCCCGTCGCCCCTTGGAAAAAGCCCAGCTCATCCACAGAACCTCTGACTCTGCAGAGAGACATGTGGAGAGGAGGCTTCCATCCTGGCGTGTGGCCATAGGCCACTCGGACCGTACCGTTGCCATGTTAGCCGCGCCAGTAATATGCACAGTCGCGTGTCCACCTCCCGCGTATGTCGGATGTTAGACATGGACGCCATGGTTGGATTTGAGGAGGCAATTTGGGAGATACCTAATCAAAAGCCTTACTAAAATCTATTTCAATCGAGACTTAAATATGAGAATATTATATTCAGTATACAAATAAAAAGGCCAAACAAAATCTGGAACACAATTAAATCAGTGCATTTAATTATGAATTAGTTACCTTAACCTAAATTCTGTTCATCTAATTATGAGCATGCATGGACCAGATACATAGTGTATAATAATATAATGAGGGCTAATATCGTTCGGTCACGGACCCAGTAAAGATGAGCGAAGCATCTGAATGAAACACATCGACAACCATTACAGCATATTTATTCTATATACCTATATTACCCCAATGGGAGACAGGCGTGACGTTATAGATAGATAGCGACCTATATTAAGTTCTGTCTGACGGATAGCCAACGCACAACCAAAACTATTGGGCGCAAGATGCTAAAATTTGGCTTGGAGGTTTCTATAATCTTCTCGAGACATGTGAAATTTGCCCACCAGCACTGCCGTTAGCGTGGTGGAAAACCCCTCCCTTAGTGAAAAGGCTCATACTCAGCAGTGGGACAGTATATAAATAAGGCTGAAGTTTGTATTATTTACCTTGGCCATGCGAGCTGAGCGATGCGTAATAAAAAAACAAAAAGCGTAACAAAGCAAAATGATTGCTTGCGCTAAGCAAGCAATCATTTTGCTTTGTTACGCTTTTTGTTTTTTTATTACGCATCGCTCAGCTCGCATATTTCAAGTATTTACACACCCTTAATGCAATGTAATTGACCATATGTGTATGTCAGTCATATGAATGGCACAGCTGATGTTTATTATATTCCAATAATCACACGAGATAGTAAAATACAATTTGCAAAGAATAATTTGCATGTAAATTTTTTTGTTATATATTTTGATTGGAAAAGTGATATTGGATTTAAAAATTATGAAACAATTAACTTTGTAGAAGGTTAGATATTATTTAATTGTTTTATTTAGATAGAATATTTAAAGTAAAATAAATTGAAATTTTCATCAGTATAAAAAAGTTGTTAGACTCTCAGTACGCACCAATGAATTGTCGTAATTAAATTGTTAATAATCGAAAGTGAAGTGAACTCGTGAAGGAAAACGTCGTAAGAAAATCTAGATGTGTGACATGTGAAATCTGCCAACCCCAACTTGGCCAGCGTGGTGGACTATGTCCTATGTCCAGTAGTGGGACAGATTACAAACAAGGCTGATTTCTCCTAAAACCTAAGCATCCGCAATGCAGCCGTTCATTAACGTAATAAATATTCCACTAACTTCATTCGAAATCACTTTAAACCACAACTCCAACTTCAGTCAAGAGCTAGCTAGCACTAGACTGAAATTAATTAATGCTAACATTCAGTGTTTGACTTAGGTGGACCACAATGTTCAACAGTAAGGTATGGGATAAAGGCTAGTATTTATAGCGCCAAGGGATTTTATAGCAAATTATCGAGGGACTGGGAAACGTGGAATGATTTGAAAGTCTTTACTGAAGTACCTAATAAATCTGAATAGTTTGCTTGTGTGATTGAACGCGCTTGTTTTAGGAACTACAAGTTCGATGTGATTTTTTATATAACCTGTTTATCGAGGAATGCTATAGGCTATTAACATTACGCTATAAGACGCGGGTGCTGAGCAGTAGCCCTAAATAAATCACAGGCTCATGTAGTGTCAGATGATCTAAATAATACATACATACATACATAGACTCACGCCTGTTTCCCAGAGGGGTAGGCAGAAACTACGGAACGCCATTTGCAACGATCCTGACATGCCTCTCTTGCTTCATCCACTTCCATCAAGTTTCTCATGCATGCTCTTCTGTTTAGGGTACTTCTGACCTGTCCTTCTTTTAGGATGTCTCCAATTTTATCAGAGAACGTCCGCCTAGGTCTTCCCCTTCGTACTGTCCCATTCACACTTGCCTTATATATCTTCTTTGTCAGTCTTTCGTCAGCCATCCTCTCCATGAGCCCAAACCATCTTAACATGCCTTTCTCGATGCTTGTCACTACATCTTCTTTTACCCCACACCACTCTCGTATCACACAATTCTTTACTGTGTCGGTTAAAGACACACCACACATACTTCTCAGTGCTCTCATTTCTACAGCATTTATTCTACTTTCAAGTCTCTTCTGCCATACCCAACTTTCACTACCATACATAAGGGTAGGCACTAACACCCCTCTATGCACAGCCAAACGCGCCTTTTTGGACACATTTTGACCGTTCATAAACGCCTTCGGAGCTCCATTTACACTATTACCTGCATTAAATCTTCTATCAATATCTTTTTCATTCTTACCATCTCTTGTAAACAACGTACCTAAGTAAACAAACTCATTCACTTGTTCCACTCGCTGTCCATCGATCAAAACATTACAAGCCGTAACGCATTCCTCCTTTTCAAAAACCATAACTTTCGTTTTACTTACATTCACTTTCATTCCTTTCCTCTCTAACGCACCATGCATGATTGTTACCATCTCCTGCAAATCCTCCGCTGAAGATGCAATTATTACCTGATCATCAGCATAAAGGAGGCATTTGACGAGTAACCCATTCATCCTTAATCCGCAGTCACTATGTTTTAAATCTTGCAAACAACTGTCCATGAAGAGGTTAAACAGCCACGGCGACGCTACACATCCCTGTCTAACACCTTTCTCGGTGGTAAACCAGTCAGAGTATGCCCCGTTTATCCTCACACAAGCTCTAGAATCCTCATAAAGAGATTTCAGAGCACGAATGAGGCTGCTGTCCTCTCACCCCATTCATTGACAGCACCGACCACATTTCATTCCTCACCACTTTATCGTAAGCCTTTTCCAAATCCACGAATGCGCAATAGACTTTTTGAGCTTTGGCCAAAAACTTCGGCTATGCTTCGCAAGGAAAAAACCTGATCCGTACATCCCATACCCTTTCGGAATCCCGCTTGTACATCGCATATTTTCTTGTCGGTTACTTTCATAACTCTTTCAATCAGTACCTTTGCATACAATTTGCCATCGCCTCTATAGTTTTTGCAGTCTTGTTGCGAGCTTTTTCCTTTATAAAGAAGCACAACTACAACTGTGGCCCAGTCATTAGGTACTCGGCCGGTGCTCCAGCACAAGTTATATAACCGGTGCAACTGACCAACTATGATGCCCTGTCCAGCCATCAGCATTTCGACTGTAATCCTATCATATCCTGCAGCCTTACCTACTTTCATACTTCCCAGTGCCTTCACGATCTCATCCACGCCAATAACGCTTTCATTCTTGCTATCGTTACCATTCATTTCATTGATCGGTGTCTCAATCGCCCTTCTTTCAAATAACCCTTCAAAATACTCTTACCATCTCTTCAGCACGCACGATTCACCATTTACTATCCTACCATTCTTGTCTCTGATCGATGTGTATTCTAAGGATTGAGTTCTTCCTCGAACTGCATGAACGGATTTCCAGAAAAACTTAATGTTTCTCCGGAAATCGTCAGATAATCTGCTATCAAACTCGTCTTTCTTTTCCTCTTTTTTCCTTTTAACCATGTCTTTCACTATTCTTTTTGACCTAACAAACGCCTTTCTTGCTTCGTCTATGTCCTCGCTCGTTGCTTTTCTCATTCTTTCATTTGCTCTGATAGCCAACCAATCTAACCAAGCTTTCTTCTTCTCTGAAACTGCTGATTGTACATCCTTGTCCCACCATGTATTCTTAACCTTTCGTATTTTCTTTCTCTTGATCAAACCACATACTTCAGACGCTACACATACTACCTCTTCTTTAAAGGACTGCCACAGTTCATCCATATCATTTATGCCATCGAATCTCTCAAATCTTGCTATCAATCTTCGTTTATACTCATCTTTCACATCTTTCTCTTGTAGATTTTCTACTTTTATTCTTTTCAAGACTCTATTTTGGTTATGCTCTCGGTGTCGCCATCCTTTAAAGAGCCCACTTATTATTATTATTATTATTATTTTTCGCCTCATGCGTATACATATGTATCCTTTTGTGATCAAACATGGTGTTTGTCACACAAAGGCTCCCCTCCAAACAAACCTCAAGCAGTGCTTTTCCATTTTCATTCACACTCTCATCACCGAATGCTCCTAACACCTTTTCAAATCTATCTCGTTTTACTCCCACCCATCCATTGAAATCCCCTAACAAGATCAATCTTTCGTTATCCTCACATTTCCTCAAAATCTCTCTTAAACTCTCCCAAAACTCCTGCCTTTCGTCTTGCTCTTGCTGTGACATACCCGTAACTATATTGACCGGGGCGTACACCCCAATAATAAAGGCACGAGTAAGTCCTACTTTCAATCTCATCCATAGTAGCCTAGCATTTACAATTCAAACTCTTTTACACACTCATTCATTCGCGCAGATAGTATTACACCAACTCCCTTGCAGGCTCTGGTGGTATTATCTACCCCAGACCAATACGCCGTATATGCGCCATCCTGGGTGGTGTCACACCCTTTCCTTTTTGTTTCATTCACACAAAGAACATCAATCTTTCTATCATCCATCATCTGACATACTTCATCCAATTTGCCATCCATCCCTCCTCCAACGTTCAACGTTGCAAACCGGCTTTCCGTAGGCCGCTTTTCGCCCTCGCGGGGAACGAGACGTGACGGGTTGCAAACCGCGTCGCCGCCGTATGGAGAAGAAGTAGCTTTTGTTCCCATAGCATTCCCACGAGATGTAGGGATCTAGACTGTCCATCCCCGCAGAGCCCTTTACGGGGGTAAGGCGAAATATCAGCTGTGCCCTGTGACCGCCAACACAGGCACCCTCCGTTTACGACCAGCTTGCCCTCTGGCCACGAATCCCGAATCCCTCGGCACGGGTCGGTTCACATCTTAGATAGTCAGGTATGCTCCCTAGAAGTTGGTTTAATTTCGGAGTTTTCCTTCTCCTAGATAGGTTGCCAACCAAGGCTAACGAGGCCCATCTCCCCGAACGTTTGGGTTAATTTCGGAGTTTTCCTTCTCCTAGACAGGTTGCCAACCAAGGCTAACGAGGCCCATCTCCCCGAAATAATGTACGATATGTATAATTTTTTTAATTCCAAACAAAGCTCGCTAAATTCATGTTTGCTTTCAATGTTTGTCATTGATTATGATATTTTAATTTTCTATACCACAAAATAGTCTTTAACCGCACGTTATATTCTTGGATTCATTCACAGCTTAATACGTGCAAAGCCACGAACTGTCCTATACACGATATTAAAAAAATCAAAACTACCCATGAAATAAATAAAAAAACATTCCACTCAGAAATTTAATCAAGATTCAAAATTATCCTTTAAATCCGGAAAATCTTGCATCAGAACTAGGTCGATACCTCCTCGCCACATCCGTTTACTGCAATCTCAATTAGCATTAAGGCACTGTTTGCTCCGTACCATGGTACAGTCCTTGATGTGTAAGGAGCGGTCAAAGGGTGACCGCAGTGTTGCTTATCGAACGTATTCTGTGGCCTACAGCTACAGTACGAGCCACAATAGGCTATGATTCTGTTTGAGACTTTGTGTGACTTGGTAGTGAGTAACAATGAGCGTAACATTGGGGTATATAAATATTAATTCGGATTTTATTGGATAGAAAATAAATAAATAAATAAAATATTCTGCTAGCATCAAGAAGTGAATAAAGAAAAAAGGAAACAAAAATTAGAAGTAAGTAAGCTCCAGAGATTATATTATCACGACATATTATGTATAGTAAGACGTTATACAAAGTTTCATAAATATCTGTCAATAAGTTTTGGCAAGATCTTATATGCTAAAAATAATATTCATACATGTATCCATACATTTTTTGCGTTTATTATTAAATAGCAATTGCATATTCTGGATATTATTATAATATTAGTCAAATATAATCTATGTACATAGACTTTTATCTTATGCCTATACATTTTTAGTACTAGGTCTCATAATATTTGGATTGACAAAAATGGAAAAATGTTAATAACCTAGCACTTCTCTCCATAAATTTCATATCAGTTTGATATATGAATTCTCAGATAGTGTCAGACTGCAAATTACATTAGAGACTCATATAACAAAGTCATTATCCCTACTTACACACAGGTAATTACGGCAAGCGAATTTAGCCGGAGCGCAGAATATTTTTAGCTAACGTAGATACAGACTTATCTTCTGGTAATAAGATTTCAATTCCAAAGTTCCCAAAGTCAAGTCTTGCGTTTCAAAGAGGATTTCTAACCGGTCGTATTGAAAAGCTGACTGGCGAATACTGTGACGGAATGTAAAGGGATGTGTTGGCAAGCGCCGGATGACGACGTCCGCATGCGACCGCGTTGTGGATATTTTGGACAGAAACATATATACATTGATTCACGTCTGTTTCTCGAAGGGGTCAGGGACTACGGATCGACTCTGATATAATTATCTCTCCTGCTTCATTCACTTAATTTTAAAATTATTTTTCCATTTATTCTATTGGCGAATTGTAGAAAAAAATACATAATATAGTCCACTAGTTTATCTGTTATTTATTTAAAGATTTAATGGTTCCTTGAACCTTTCAGGCATTTTCCTATTCACATTTTGCCTCACAAATATTAGGTCCCACGTAATAGGAGGCGAGTCTATTGTCGTTACCGGGCAGATTCCTAGACTTCGTGCTGCGACTAAGAATTTGGTAATACTCAGTCACACTTTTGCCCGAGTCCGTTGGATTCCCGGGAATCGAACCTGATCAGCGGACGCATATGCTATCCACTGGACCAGGAAGACAATGAGATATATGTATAAAAGTAAATATAATTTTCTCCATTACTTTGTAACTAATCCCTTTGAATCTATAAATATAAAGTCTATAAATGCTTGCGGCATGAACAATCTAATCCTATACGTCAATTGGCGACGATAGAGAAAACCGCTTCCAATCGTTTCACTGGAAGTGAAAATTATAGTTTCTTTGTATAGGGTTAGTCCATATGCATCTTTTGATATCTTGTATTGTTTTCCAATACGAGCAATTTTGCACTTTGTTACAGTATTTACTGGGCCAATTTTGCTGTAAAGTTTGTAGTGTCTATGTTGTTTTGGTGCAGTATATGCAAGTTGGATAATCTTTAGTTTCTATGAAACGGTTTTGCGACCCCGTTTGTAGTAATTTGATATTAAAATCTTTTACTTCGATTCAATTTTGCATCGTGTGTGTTTGCACATGACCATTTGAAATTGTGTTGGATGTTTATTCTTTCTTGTCTTCTTTTACAGGGCCTCTTTTTATTTATCTCATACTAGACCTAGCCCGCGTCGGACTAATTTACCATCTTAAATTGGGAATTACACTTCCAAGAAATATACATACATATTTCAACTTTCAACGTCCTGCGCCCAGTAGTTTCGGCTGTGCGTTTCTTTTAGTCAATCGTTTACGCAAGAATTTTATACAATTATATTGATAAATGTGACGGCTCTGATCATCTTGTGATTAGTAACCGTAACTATTAACATGCAATTAAGCTAATGCTTGTGAATTCAATTCTCATCAAATCATTGTATAATTAAAACAATGGTTTATATGTAAAATTAAGCAGGTACCTATCTATCTATTTTTTTAAGTATAATGATTTATTTCATAACCATGTACATATTATTTAGGTATAATAATAATAATCATCTTTATTGCACCAAAGAAATTTACAATAATGAAAACTTAACAAAAATAACAGATAGTACAATTGGCGGCCTTATCACTATTTAGTAATCTCTTACAGGCAACCTTTGGATGGATAAGAACTATACGGATTCAGAAAGAGGGTAGTTTGGCAATCTTTATTGATGAATATTAATAATACAAATATATACGTAGATAATGAACTGTATACATACTTAAATTACGATATACTTACATAAATAACTATATACATACATAAATATATAATAAATAATTATAAAATACATAGATATTAATGATACATAAATTAGTGCTAAATAAGCTAAAGGAAATAGCAAAAATGATAATTACAAGAGAAATAAAGTTAAAGAGACAGGTAATGTTCTTTGAGTAGTTTCTTGAATGATGTTAGTGATTGAGCTTGTTTAATTGACATCGGCAATGCATTCCACAAGCGTGCAGCTTGAACAGTAAATGATTTATCGTAAAAACGACTGGAATGCATTGGTATTGCCAGTCTCAAATTCACCGATGACCTCAGAGATCTACAATGCGTATCAGAAAGGAACTCGAAGCGTTCCTTTAAGTAATGGGGAGTAGAAGGGTTGAAGAGAATGTTATACAGTAAAGAAAGTATGTGAGTATTCCGTCGAAGGCGAATTGGGAGCCACTTCAGTAAATTGCGGAATTGAGAAACGTGATCATATTTGCGCAATCCAAATATGAATCTAATGCATAAGTTTTGAAGTCGCTCAAGCTTATCAAGTTGCTCCTCCGTGAGATCTAGATAGCTGTCATCAGCATAGTCAAGGATAGGAAGAAGAAGAGAATTTGCAAGCGCAATCTTAGTGGCAGTCGGCAGAAAGTTTCGTAATCTTCGTAACGTCCCAGCCGCAGAAAACAATTTTCTACTTACTTCCCTAATTTGAGGGCCCCAAGATAAAGTTTTATCAATATAAACTCCTAAATCCTTCACGCAATCACTTATGTGTAAAGGAGTACCATTAAAGTTAACTTGGGGTAAACAAGTCCAGTCAATACGCGCAATCAATCTGGGGCTACCAACAACAATAATTTGCGTTTTCGTAGGGTTGATTTGGAGACCAAATCTGAAGCTCCACGCAGCTATGCGATCTAAATCTGAATTTATTATACGAATTGCTTCAGACAACTCTTGGACGGGAGCTTGAGTGTAAATTTGGAGATCATCTGCATAAAGGTGGTAGGATGACTGAAGTTGATAAGAGATAGAATTTATAAAAATTGAGAAAAGCAAGGGAGATAGAACGCCACCCTGTGGAACGCCGACTGTAGATGTACACCAAGAAGACAAAGAGTCTTCAATCCGTATACGTTGTCGGCGCCCAAACAGGTAACTGTGAAACCAATCAATCACTGGTGGAGATATGTTAATAGAGCGCAATATGCCAAGCAGAATATGGAAATCAATAGTATTGAAGGCATTACTAAAATCAAGTAAGCAAAGGACAGTCACGTTGCAATTTTCCATACCGAGCCTGATGTCGTCGGTAATGTTGATCAGTGCCGTAACCGTGCTGTGACCTGGACGGAAACCGGATTGGAGTGGATTGAACAGAAGGTTTTTATTGAGGAATGTGCTAAGTTGAGCATATAACAACTTAACTATCTTAAATACTATACTAAGAAAAATATGGATAGATAGATAGATACATAAATCTTTATTGTGCAAATACAGTTGGTACAATAGCTTAAAATGTAGATAATAGGTATACAAATAGTAAATGCACAAAGGCGGCCTTATCGCAAAGTGCGATCTCTTCCAGGCAACCTTACCAACCAAATATATGCAGACCATACAAAATAGAAAATAAACTAATTTACTTTTGGGCCAAGTCCACTCCAGCCAGCCAAGGTCACACGAGGCGTTGATCTCTAAACAGAGATCTCGCACTTGGATCCCATGGCCCCAACGTTTCGATCCCAAACGGTTCAAATACGTCATCGCCAACTAGGTTTACGTATTTACGCCGTTTTAAGGTCTCCGCTGTAGCAGCAGCAGCGCCCGCACAACCCGCTGTGCCAGGAAGATGAGATGGCGCGAGGGTATCGACACACGTTGCGTCCCACACCAAAGGCCTACCCAGCTTCCATGGGAGTAAAGACATACAGTCTGGTCTTTTGCCACCGTCTCGTGCCAGCCCCTGAAGTTCAAGTTGGGCCGGAACACCAGCGGTGACAAGAGCCCGACGAAGTATGTCATTGAGATTTCCGCGTCGTGATATACGACCTGCGCTCCTGCTGCATGATAAACCATGGTGACCAAGGCTGTCGACAGCCTTCCCACAGTGACAGCGATATGGAGAAACACATGACGCACCTAAACGGAGGCAAGCAGCGATGCGGAAAGTCGTATCGTCCAACATGGTTGGTGTTGGACGATGGCAGTGCCTGAAGCCAGAGCCCCGATTCCCATTCTCCCACAGCCAGGAAACGGGCACACTGTGCAGCATTGGACGATGCTCTTAAGAGATTTTCTCGTACCACGCTGCAAAGCGGCCCGTCCCACTGCCTCTGAGAGGATAAGTCTCGGGATAGCTCAGTGTTTGGAAAGCCATTCTACAAGCATTCACGGCATCGATCTTACAAGGCACCTCAGAATCGATCAGTGTAGGTGCTAAGATTTTCCTGGTCAATTCTGCAGTGCCGTGGACCGAGGATAGGAATGCTGGTAAGCTCACATAGAAATTTTGCGAACGCCGAGGCCGCCCAGGCGTACAGGTAAGGACGCCTGTAGCCACACTCGGTCGTTCAAGGCCACATTTAGAATTTTGCTTAACGTATGAATAATATTGTCAAATTGAAAGAGTGAGGATGGGTTTTTCAAAATGGTGAAGATCGAAGAGCATGCGTGAATTTAGGAACAAAAAGAAAATATCTTATAATAGTGAAAGCCGAGTGAATATTAATTTTGAGTAGTCTATCTGAAACTTCACTAAAATTTTGAATTTTTCATTTAAAAATTACTCGAAACCTTCATCTAAAATTCGATGTGGGTAATATTTGGAGCCAGATTTTGGAATTTTTACAGTATGGCAGATTATTCTAAACTATTGTTTATAAAATTTTCACATTTGCTTGGGTTGAGTTCTAAACCAATTGATAAGAATTTTAATTTCAGGATTGCTAGATCTTCAAAAACTGTTTCAACATCAACTCCTAGTAGGGTTCCATCGTCAAGGTACCAGACGTTAAATTTTGAATTTAACTGGTTGATGATTGGATGAATGGCTAAACTGAAAATCAGTCGACCAAGAGGGTCACCTTGTTGACAGCCAACAGCGGATTCCAAAAGATTTTTTTTATAATTTTGAAGGGTGTCTGTAACACTGCCAAATAAAGTTATAAATTTTGGGTATTTCTAATTTTACTTGTGTCAGCAAGGTGTCCCTTTTTACCGAGTTAAAGGAATTTTTCAAGTCAACCTTCAGGATAAACATAATTTTATATATCAATAATATATAAAATTATGTTTATTAGTTGACAAGAGCTGTAATGGAACAGGCTTTGTCTAGTTTAGAAGCAGGGGCCTTATATGAATTGCTCTAGGATAAAAAATATTCTCCAACCAAAACTAACCGATCACCTACGTGACGCAGTAGACAATTTACACCTAAAATTGTCTGCAAAACGCCGCCAGTCTTACGAGTAAAAGGAAATTTTGGCTCGACCTTGCCAAATATTTCAAACTCAAACTCAAAACTCAAACTCAAAATCATTTATTCATTTAGGCCACAAAGTGACGCTTATGAACGTCAAAAGTTAAAGTTAATTACTAGATGATTCTACATTTACATTTACTGCCACGTTCGCAATGCAATAGGTAGAACCACGAGAAAGAACGGGCAATAAAACTCGTCCTTTTTAACTGCCAGTATAATGGTTTTACATGTTATATTTGTAAGGAGCTGCAACTGTTTCACATTGTGAGTTATCTACTATTGCAAAAGTTAATAGTTATTGATATCATACTCAAGCAATAAATTATGTTCATTTATTAAGCCTCCCAATGAATTTTTCGTCCTATTTCTGCCATCATAACTATAACAATATCACTAAACTAGAAAAAATAGCTCCGCAACCGTTACGCTTTAAGCCAATTAAGATCTCATTCGATTAAGGAATAAATTTTGATAATTATGACTATCATACCAGTGTATATTAGCTATTTGGCTTCATTACGAACATATTTGATATTTTTTATGATTTTGTTTGTCAGCGATGTTATTCCGTATCTGGAGGTTGTTGCGGAAAAAAGAACTGTTATTGTTTATGATTCTGATTTTTTGATTGAATGCTACGTATATGACATAAATATGCTCTATAGGGTAGTAAAAATGGTAACTATTTTGGTAGTAGTTCAGGCAAGTTTTAGGTTTCTACGAAGGAAATTTTTATTGTTTAGTTTACTGGATGATGAATTTATGAAATTGTAACTATGGTATTTGAATTATAAGTAGGTAACATGACTAGAAATCAGTCATGTTATTTAGTTTAGGAGTAATACTTTTAGGAAAATATGGTCTCCAAACTAGTACCTAACAAATCCCGTATACTTGAGGTCTTTTCAAGTAATCAATCAACGGACCAAAGTAGGTAATACAACAATAGGTACAAGCGACAATTTGTAGTCATACAAAGTGTTATCCTGTCGTTTATATAACACAGCAATATAACGGCACAATCCATCAAGTTTGGGCTTACGTGATTCGTATTGACTTTGATCTTCTATGTAGCTTCATATGGGCTAAGCATATGAAAGCTTATACTTAAAGTTTTTTATGGATCAAGTAAATCTTAACCAGCGAAGTTATTTTAACAAGCGACTTAGCGTAGCTTCCCACATTTTATTTTTAGGACTGCTGTCCCACACACTATTTTTAAAACATGCATCTACAATACGTATAATTAATCTCTAAAATGCTTTATTATGTTGAAAAGTTTCTAGACTTATTATACAGGTAGCTACGAAATAAGAAATTGAGAAATGTGGTGCAATATTTCAGTTTCAATTCTGGCGCTGTTCCAGTCTTACTTGTTGCCACTAGCATGCACCTTTGAGCTGCAATCAAGTCGTTCGCAACTATTGTAACCTATCGTTTTATAGTATTAAGGCCTTAACAAATACCAATAGTTGTTTGAATATCATAAAACCACCATTACCCACTTGTGAGTCCCAGATTATTTGCGATAGTGATAAAAGTACTTGTTCAGTGAATAATAGAACAGGTTGTAAGTCTTCTTTAGGTAAGAATTCTGGCACAAATAAAGTTTATATGTTCTCAGATAGGCTTGGTGTAGGTTTACGTAGTTTAATAAATTATGAGCTGACACAACACAATACTATCAATTATTGTTATCCAGGGTCTTCGGTTACATATCTAATTAATACATTAAACACAACAATATTTGATAGGCAGTCTACAATAATTATCACATATGGTGATAGCCCAACGGTGACTAAAAAGGATTTCTTTAATTTGACAGAAGTTATGTTATCGCTTCACAGGAAATTTGAATAAAAATTTATAACTCTTGCTTTGGCTTATTCTTATAGCTTAAATAAAACAATGAATAGTTATATTCATGAACTCAACTTGTGCGTATACAATTTGACATGGCAATATTAAGATTTTATTTTATTATTTGACATTAATAATTTTATTAGTAATTTTACATTGGCCAAAGATACTATGTATCTGCAACTATTTTATAGAAGACAAGTTGCTAAATTATTAGCATTTAATTTACAAAATTACACAGGTACATGTAGGGTATCCAAGAATTTAGTTTCTGTAAATAGTTCCTATTTTTATAATTCTTCTATTGAATATACTGACACAAGTTCTTTAAACTTAAAACTATGACAAAGGGTAGACAAATTCAACTGAATGTAGCACATCAAAACATACAAGGTCTATCTGGCAAGGATTTAGAATTAAGTTTATATTTAAAAAATCACAGTATACAAGTTATGTGTATAACAGAACACTGGCTAAAAGAGTACCAAATTAAATTATTAAATATCTCGCAATACACGGTACACAGTGTCTTCTTTAGGAAACACGCTATTCATGGTAGATTCTTGATTATTGTTTCAAATAGCTTAAAATGTAAAGAACGGAAAGACATAGCAAGTTTGTCAATAGAACGCACCGTGGAACTGTCATGTGTAGAACTTGATGACTAGTAGATTTTTAAATGTATTTAAATCAATTTAAATCATTTAATTTAAATCATTTAATTTAAATCATTTAAAAAAAAATTCCTTGAACCAACTAGAATTACAGCAACATCATCCACCTGTCCTGACAATATATTTAGTAATTGTACAGTTTCGAATAAATTACTTAGTTCTGAATTACTTTCGGATCACTGTGGTCAATTAGCAAGGTTTCCATATTAAAGTGATAGCATTATACAGAAAGAGTTAGTTAGGCCATTACCTAGGCATAAGTTTAATGAATTCCGTAATAAAATTTTGATTGGAATGAATGCTATGAATCCTGATTTAATGGAGATTGATTCGCCAAACGAAAATTTCAATAATTTATTAAATGTAGTTAACAACGAATTTCAGAATACTTTTAGGACTAAGGAGAAAGTAGTCAAGGAATCTCGATCTTTTAGTAAGTGGGCTACTTCAGGTATTTACAAAAGCAGAGCAAAGATGTACGAGTTGTACGGTATGAAGAGATACAATTCTTATTCGAACTTCACAGAGTATGTTAGGAATTATTCCAAGATATTTAAAAGAGTGTGCAATACAGCTAAGGCATTATTTGTTAGCCGCTTGACCGCGCACAAGTGACTATTTTCCCTTTTTGCAAGAACAGATGAGCGCGTAAACTGTACATTTTTCCCACGCTTTTCCGCTGCGCACTAATCTGTTTGTGGAACTCGGATTACTTAACCGATTGCGGTATGTTGCATATCGACGCTTGAAAGGCAATCTTAACTAAGCGACATTGTGCAAACTTTACAGGAGAGAGATTTGAAGTTGAGATATTGTGAAAAAAAATTGTCAAAATTTATCTATTTCTTCGATTAAAATTATGTTAACACACTTGGAAAACATTTTTTATAGCTATCCATGTTGTCAAAATAAGACACCTGACGTCTTTATATACAAGACATTCTGTCGGTTAGACAAAATCACCAAAATCGACCTGATTTGACAAACAGGTAAAATTGTCTATATCATCACTCTATTGTGTTTAGTAACAGGTAAATATATGTAAACTTACTTAATTTATAATTTTGATACGGGTATATTGATCTAAAAAGATGTGACCATTTAAACTATATGAAGTAAATTTATCTAATTACCATTTGACGATATTTAAGATTGCGGAAATTTTATCTTAGTAATTAATATTACCCTAAAACTTCCTTCGTAACTGACATTTAGCCAAGAACTGTATAGGTAATTATTACTATGCACATTATTACCATGCATGAAAATAAAAACAAAATTGCGCAAGTGCGAGTCGAACTCGTGCACGAAGGGTTCCGTACCATCATCTATAAAAGAAAATCACGTTCGTTGTATGTATGTATACTTAAATACTTTATAAGTTTCTACCTGTTTATTAACATCGAGTAACAAATTGCTTAAAAATTACGTTTGTGGTATGGGAGCCCCCCTTTATTATTTACATTTTTTAAATTTAATTATTTATTTTGAAAGGTAATATACAACTACATATTCTGTGAAAATTTAAAGCTTCTACCTGTTACAGTTAGTAATTTTGAGCAAAAAATACGAAAAAAACACGTATTTTGTATGGGACCCCCTTAATATTTAGATTTTTTTATTTTTAGTATTTGTTGTTATAGCGGCAACCGAAATACATAATTTGTGAAAATTTCAGCTTTCTAGCTATCATGGTTTATGAGATACAGCCTGGTGACAGACAGACAGACGGACAGACAGACAGCGGAGGCTTAGTAATAGGGTTCCGTTTTTTGCCTTTTAGGTACGGAACCCTAAAAAGCAACTTACTGAATAGGTATATTTTTATTGAAAATTAAACAAATGTGCTACGCAGTGCCGGCAATATAATCAACAAGGAATCTATACGATTAACAAGAAATCTATTTTTAACGCAACGGTTAGTCTGAGACCAATAATATTTTTACTGAAATGACCATTTGTTTTTCACAAATCGTCGTAATCATAAAAACATAGGTACCTATATAACTATTAAAAATAGTAAACAAACCAAATACCTTTCTTATAAAATAACAGCAAGTTTAACCCGCTGTGCATAGTGTGGTCATATTTAATATCCCAATTATTAATATCGCTATAATTGCAACACTTACATTATTTTCACAACATAATCAGTCTTTAGAAATAATCAACATACATTTTCTCCCGTATGGACTCGCCTTTTTCGCCTTTCTCTGGCAACTGGCATAGTGCCAAGATCTTTGAAACTTGCCAATGTACAACCAGTGCCCAAGAAGGGTAGCCGAGCTGACCCAAACAACAACAGACCCATTTCAGTCACTACCATACTCTGTAAGAGTATGTAACGTGTACTGAATAATAGACTCCTGGCATACCTAGAATCGAATAGCCTCCTCAGCGAACGACAGTACGGGTTTCGGCGAAATCGGTCGTCAGGAGATCTTATAGTGTATGCCACGCATCTATGAGGTGAGGCCATCGAGAGACACGGTGAAGCACTAGCTGTTTCATTTGAGGTCTCGAAAGCTTTTGATAACGTCTGGCATGATAGTCTCATCGGCAATTAAGCTTCCAGCATTTGGCCTCCCCCCTGACCCGTGCGCTTGGATATCAGATTTTCTGAGGGATCGGTCCATTAGGGTAGTCGTCGACGGTTGTTCATCAGACCGAATGGCGGTTAACGCCAGATTCACACAGGGATCAGTTCTCTCTGCAACACTTTTCCTGCTTCACATCAACGATCTATTGAAACCAGGCATCTTCGAATATGCAGATGACAGCACACGGTTGTAGAGAGATATATGTCCAGTGCTCGGGCCAGTGTAACAGACATACAGTCACTCAGGGAAGGCATGATTGAGCGTTTGAACTTGACTTTGAAGGCGATCTCTGACTGGGGGAATGCTAATCAAGTCAAGTTCAAAACTCAGCCGCGTCTATTCTCCACAAAACGGAGTCAATTTCATCTGACTGCGAATTTCCGAAATGTATCTTGCAGATCACCGATCGCTTGGAACTCCTTGGCGTCACGTTGATCTCTAATTTAAATTTTAGTCCTTATATAGAGTCAAAAGCCGAACTGGCTGGCAGGAAGTCAGGTATCCTGATCCTAACAAGACGGTACTTTACGCCCGATCAGTTGCTTAATCTTTACAAAGCACAAGTCCGATCCTGCATGGAGCACTGTTCTCACCTTTGGGATGGTTCAGCGAAATACCAGCTAGGAACTTTCGACTTTATTGAGAGGAAAGCTAGGAGGCTCATTGGCGATGACCAATTGGTTAACACAAAACTCCAAAGCCTGGAGCATCGTCGCAATGTTGCCAGTGTGTTGGTTTTTATAGGTTACATTTCGGAGAGTGTGCAGGTTACATTTCGGAGAGTGTGCAGGTTACATTTCGGAGAGTGTGCAGAGGAACTACATAACCTGATTCCTCCATGCCCTTTTTACCATCGGATGACCAGACAAAATAATCATCGTCACCGTTATATGGTTGACATCCCATCCATACGAACGAAACGCTGTGCTTCCTCATTTATTATGTGTACTGCAAAGGTATGGAACTCCTTGCCTGAGTCTGTGATGGTGCGTAAACAGTAGTATTCTTCAATCTGTTTCCAATAATAGCATGCACTGTATCTACAGGCATGTAAGTGTGTCCTGTCTAGAGAAAGTTGATTTGAATGGTGTCTATATTTTTACAGCACCGGTGTTAGCCCAGTGATGTACGTAACGGACTGCCGAGACGATAGTTTCAGGTTCGATCACCAGGTACCTCGGGCACACACCTCTGACTTTTCGAAGTTATGTGTGTATTAAAAATATTAATTACCGTCGCTTAATAATGTGCCCGGTAGATGGCAATAGGCTCGCCCGCTATTACATTTGGACCAAAACATAACACTGGCGAAGTGTGGGTGTGTAATACACCTCTGCCTACCCCTTCGGGGATAAAAGACGTGAAGTTATGTTATGTTGTTATATTTTTACAGTCCTGTAACGATGAATACGACATAGCTAACACTTGGTGCCCGGCGCCGGCGTCGCTTAGAGATCTAAGCGACGCCGGGCGCCTGAATGAGAAGCCGTATAAACGAGTCACGTCACATATCGCGCATAACTATACGATATTTTTTAAATTCGTGAAGTTCCTTAGCAACGAGAAACAAAATTTTACGCACGGGTAAATTTATCTACGCGCCATTTTCGGCCATTTAATAAATCAAGTAAGACTATCTAACCGACATCACTAATATTAATCGTTATCAAGTAGAAATATCTAAGGATATAAAATAAATATTATGTTACACAAGTAAACATATCTAAACTCTAATATTCTTCCACTTTATTTCAGGTTATCTTATACAAATGACACCATCTTAGAATATAATAACAAGTTAAAATATCTAACCACACAAATTACATTTGCTTTGTGTAGGTGAAATCTACTAAATGGTTTAAAGGTACATTTCATAACAAGTAAAAATACATAAATCCAAAAATATAAAAAATCAAAACATGAAAAACTGACTAAGTTCGTATTTGTAATTGTAAGAATGTCGAACTGATGATAATTCTTAAAATCACTTCTTTTTGGGCGTTTAGTAGGCACGAAATGTAGATTTGATCAAAATTTCACAATATCTAAGCGACAACAAAAGTCATCGTAGAACGATGGGACCTAGACCAAACGACGCAGAAAAATCAGGCGGTTCGAATGGTATACATAACTCATTTTACGCATTTATGTCGCTTAGTTATGATTGCCTTTCAAGCGTCGATATCAATCGACGCGTAATTAAATGAGCTTTCTAATGATATAAATTAAAACCATATAATATAGTTGAAGCCCACGCAAATGTTTTCCCGCCATTTTTGAGCGTGATTTTATATTTCTGTCATATTCCTTTTTCTCGACGTTTTTTACTATGGGAGGTACATAAGTATTATACACAGTTAGAAAGGGTTTTTAATTTAATTTTAGAGGAAATAAATATAATGAAAAGAAACATTTTAATGTTAAACATAAAAAAATAAAACAAATATTTTTTTTAATTGGCCAATTTTCATATTTTATTTTTTTAAATACCGTTGTATGTTATATATTTATCAGATTCAAACCTAGATAACTTTCTTGCCAACTAGATTTCCAAGCATAAAAACCAATTTTGATAAGAATCTGATAAGAATTATTTTTATTGGAAACTGCACAGTTGTTTACTTTTTCCCGTCAAAAAAACTGAAGTTCCCGCCAACATTTTCGATAACTAATATCTCATAAATAATATGAGTATTCTATATTTTATCAAAGGTTTATTTATATACTCATAATAAAAAAATAATACAACGCATAAATGTAACCTTATATACATACATATGTATTTAAACTTTTTTTACATAAAATGACGTTTTTACAATAATTTTTTGTCTATAATTAAAGTAATACACATTATTTATTTATTTTTTTGCTGTAACTTCATAACTAATCAGTTAATTTACGATGAAAACATAAAAGTATGATTATATAATTACATAATTTGTTTAAAATGATGTTTTAATCCATAATTACGCCCCGCGCGCGGAATGAAAAGTCAGCGAAATATTTTTTTTTTCAAATGCTTACATCTAAATAATTTTCTGCAAGTATTGCAATAACTTTATTTTAGTACATAGATAATATCACCAGGTACATGAAAATACAACAGCAAACCAGATTCAGCTTATACTTTTATTATGATAAACAAAAGTGTCGAGTAAGTCGGTAAAGACGACATTGTTTACGTTACGGCCGCTCGCCTAAAGTAAACATTTCATTCAAACGTAATTTATTTTGAGTCATTCACTAGGTTGCAGAAAAATAAACACCACTCCTCTCAAGTTATTAATTATCGCACAAAAACTAATTAATTGAGCGCCCCCGTCTTTAACTGGCGGCGCGCACTTGAAATTTGTCGATGCTGAGTAAGCACTTAAAAATGGTGAGCGGTCAAGCGGTTAGGAACAAAATTGAACAATCCTCGAATAAAATTAAGGCAACCTGGCGAGCTATTAATGAAGCAACAGGTAAGATAACACTAAGAGGTAATAGTTTTAGTTTATTTGATAGTGACAAATTAATTCATAATGACAAAGAAGTCGCACACACATTTAATAAATTCTTTGCTAGCATACCGATTACTAGTACTAGAGAATTAAAATCATCAGCTATAGTCGCAGAAAACCTATTAGAATCTAGTGTAGGAAAATGTGATGTATTATTTAAGTTCCATTGTATTAATTCTACCGACATTATAAATTATTTTCAATCTCTAGAGTCTAAGAACACAGGTGATCTCTAGGGCATTTCAGTTAAGGTTTTGAAAAGTATAATTGATGTAGTAGCTCCTTATATAAGCAACTTATTTAATAAGTGTATTGAATCAGGTGTTTTTCCCGATCTTATGAAACACAGTAGGATAATACCTCTTTTCAAATCCGGCAGTAAGACTGATCCTAGTAATTATAGGCCAATATTGATATTGAAAATCTTACTAAAGGCAGGTAGCCTTTAGTAAGATTTTTGAAAAGATCATACTCAACCAATTACTTAGACATTTTAATCTAAACAGCCTCCTTCATAGTGAGCAATATGGTTTTACCAAGGGTCACTCGACAACAGATTCAGGAGTAGCGTTACTTAAACACATATTCAGTGCATGGGAGAGTGCCCAAATTGCTATTGGTGTGTTTTGCGACCTTTCGAAAGCATTCGATTGTGTCTGCCATGAAACGCTCTTATGCAAACTTAGACATTACGGCGTACAGACTAAAGCATTGGAAGTCATTAAGTCATAGTTAAGTGACAGAATCCAATGTGTTAAATTAAACGTATCACAATCCAGTGGCTTACCTGTTGATTTAGGAGTGCCGCAAGGCAGCATCCTAGGGCCTTATCAGTTTCTTGTTTACATTAACGATTTACCTTTTTACTTGAAAAACATGTTTGATGTTGTACTGTTTGCTGACGATACTTCTTTGATATTCACAGTAGATAGAAATAAGGAACATTTTAACGAAAAAAACAGTGCGCTCATTCAAGAAACTAAATGGTTTAATGTAAACAATCTAGTACTGAACGCCAAAAAAACAAAATGTATTAAGTTTAGTCTGCCTAATGTCAGAAACCTTGGTCCTGGTATAGCTCTAAAAGACGATGTTCTCGAAACATCTGAATCTACATTATTTCTAAGAATAACACTTGATTCGAAATTACAGTGGGGTGCGCACGTTACATATATCTCAGGGAAACTTAGCTCAGCTGCTTATGCCATTAAGAAGGTTCGTAGGTTGACTGATGTCGATACGGCTAGATTGGTTTATTTTAGCTATTTTCATTGTCATATGACATATTATTATGGGGTAGGGCCGCTGACATCGAAAATATTTTTATATTACAAAAACGAGCAGTTAGGGCCATTTACCAGTTAAAGACAAGAGTCTCACTCAAAGAAAAATTTAAAAATATTGGTATTCTTACTGTAGCATCACAATATATTTATGCCAGTCTTATGCATGTACGACTACATATAAATTCTTACAAAATGAATAATGACATACACAATATTAATACTAGGAACAGGCACAAATTATGTGTACCATATTTCCGTTTACACAAAACGCATAGCTCTTTTATTGGGCTTAGTATAAGAATGTATAATAAAATACCAAGTAATATTTTAGACTTGCCTTTAAAGTCGTTTTAGACAATAGTTAAAAATGATCCTTTACTAAAGGCATATTATAGTCTTAATGAGTATCTTGACGACAAGTACGCTTTGAAATAAATATTCTTTTATTAGGCCAATTTTTTGTATTATTAGGTCAATAGGCATTTTTATAGTGTAGTTAATTACCGCATTCTCTTTTATACTACATTTGCATTCTTGTTTTACTCTTTTTATTATAATTTATCGTATTTGTAAGGTGAGGGTAACTCATGGTCATGAACTGCTAACTAATAGATTGTAAATTGCTGCAGGTTCATATACCATTACTTTTCGGAACATACTGTTCCACCATAGATCTAAACAGTCATGTTCGCGAGTTGCTTATATCAAAAGACGTAAGTGGATGCTCCTGTTCCACCGTATTCACTTTGGGAGGCTTACTAAATGAACATAATTTATTGCTTGAGTATGATATCAATAACTTTTAACTTTTGCAATAGTACATAACTCACAATGTGAAACAGTTGCAGCTCCTTACAAAGATAATATGTAAAACCATTATACTGGCAGTTAAAAGAGTGGCCACGAGTTTTATTGCCCGTTCTTTCTCGTGGTGGCAGTAAATGTAAATGTAGAATCATCTAGTAATTAACTTTAATTTTTGACGTTCATAAGCGTCACTTTGTGGCCTAAATGAATAAATGATTTTGACCTTGACTTTGACTTTATCCACAATTTTATATTACGAGTGATAAAAGCACGTGAAAACCCCGTCTGCTTCTGGTATACGCATGCAGGTGCTAATTTCCATAATAAGAGGAATACTCTGAGAAAAGTGATTTCAAAATATACTTTTCAACTATATAAATTAACGATATAATTTTTAAAAGCACCTACGCAATAAAGTAAAAGTTATAAATAGCGTATTAAAAAAAATATCCCAAAAAATGTAGTTTGGCCTGTGGCTAGTACTATTTTATAAATTAACACGTTTTTACGTTATGGTATTCCACATCTAGCACGTTAACACACAAAATTTTAACTTGTATCCAAGCATGAAGCATTTTATCCGACATATTCATAACGCGGAAATCCTACTACTAATAAGGTTTCCGCTCGCTCGCTCCTATATAATATTACTGTATTTTGAAGTTCCAACTGTTTAGTAGGAACTTCAAAATACAGTAATATTATATCTATAGAAAGCGTTAAGTTGGCAGCAGTTACCTACTTGAAACCCATTACACTGTGGGAAGAGATAGGAGCCTAGTAATGTATTCCCACTTCATCATCAGCCTTTCACAGTCCACTGCTGAACTAGGCCTCTCCTTTGAAAGGAGGAATTGGCTTACTATACCACGCTGGCCAAACGGGTTGATATAGGGTTTGTATCAAGTTTTCTTTCTCTTACAGTGCAAGCATTCTCTTACACGGCAATATTACGTGGGACCAAAAATTCATGGTGAAATGTGGGTGTAATATTACACCTCTGCCTACCATTTCGGGGATAGAAGGCGTGAGACTGTAAAAAAATAGCTTTCTTTCTTTTTAATGAGATTGTGTGATCAACTTTGACATCTGAGTATTCAGACCGCCGGGAGGTCCGCAATATGGCCTAACGATTCTTGCCCTGAGACAAGTACCGGAACCGACAGCTTTCTATGCTCTCCGAAGCACAGTAACGCTCTGATGTGAATGGGAAAGGTGGCCACCCATCCAAGTAAATGAAGTGGTAGTGGTGGAAGTGGTAAATGGTAGCGAGACTTTGTATTCTTAATTCGTTACCACACGCAGTATCTGATTTATTAAGCTGTAAGTGGGAATGCCGTCCGTGTGGTGACGGATTAAGAATGCGAATTGTCACCACCCCATATCTTCCCATGGGTGTCGTAAGAGCCGACAGAGGGACCATACTATGCAGAGAACAGCACTGTAAGAGAAGGAAAACTTGATACAAATCCTATACCAACCCGTTTGGCCAGCGTGGTATAGTTGGCCAATTCCTCCTTTGGAGGACCAAAGGAGAGGCCTCTAGTCCGGCAGTGGACTGTTAAGGGCTGATGATGATGTTATGCTTGAGTCACATTACGTGTGGATATAAAACTACTTTATATAGACGACTAGTTAGCCCGCGATTACACCTGCGTTATTTAGGACTACAGTTCCGCACTCGTCGCTCATACCGTGATGTTATAATCGCTTATCCTGTCATCAGAACTGAATTGACATTGCGTATAAGACGTACATACATAAAAACGTAAGTAAAAGGGAGAGATGGTACACATTGAAAACTTTTTGTTAAAAACCTCTGATACAAACTTTATCTAGGAACTAATTCCATCACATTTTCTTCAAAAAAAAAAAAAAAGAAACGGATCATAATCGTTTCATTACGAAGTCACAGAGAGACACACAGAAATGTCAAACTAATGACAAATTGCGTCGGACGTAAAAAAAATAATTCGCCCGGTGACAGGACAGGAGAAGTGAATGTAACCTTTCGATACATATATCATTGTATTTTTATTTGTCAATAAGCCATCAGTACAAGATACTAATGGAGACACCACCCTAGGGAGCTTAGTAACCTTACTTTGGGTTTTTTAAGACAAGTAACTTTAGGAATTCCTTAGGGATGATCAATAGAGTCGTACTGATCTTTATTTCATGATCAAAAGATTCTTAAATTTGAATTACTGGTTTCTTAAATATTGTCTTCCCTTTACTCGCATTGTTTTGGTACGAGAGAAGTAAAAGTTAAACTTAATTTAATGGAGGTGATTTGTCGCAGTTGCTATGTGGAAAGGCTTATTCTTCTAAATCTAGTTAGACTAGAAAGATCCTGCTTAGCTGTCTTATCTAAGTTAACTAAAACCATAATATCAAGACAAATTGTAAACTTGACAAGCACAACAATCTACCAATATAAAATATATTAATTAAAATCATTACCATCACAAAGATTATTTGAAAACTAATATAAACTCGAAAACAAATTTTGTTTTATATCTAAAATTACCACGACGCAGCAAGAAAAACAACGCGCGGTGTGAAATTATAACTTTTAATTATTTCTTAAATAATATACAAAAGAAAATTGTTGAACAAACAATTATGTTTTGATTGTTTTATATATTTTAATCTTCAAAACAAAACATGTTACAAAATGCGTCGTATGACAGAAATACAGCTTTTGGTGAAATATTATTGTTTGAAATAGAAATATTATTTATGGTAGGTCAAGTCGATTATATCGATTTAGTAACGTTTAGTTTAGTCTATTGTAAATTTTGACTATGGTCACACTGAACCGTCAATTTCCGTCTCGGAAAAATGGTCTCGCGCTCACGCAGTCTTGAATTGTTGCGTTTTTGAATTGAAATAAATTGATCGCCTTTTGGAAAGCTCGTCCTTGTAGCTTCGCGAATTGTTTGTGTTTTGTGATAAAAGATAAGTTGTATCATATTGAACATTTGTAAAAAAAATTGTGTGAATCCGCCAACGTGCACGTGGTTGGTGCCCGACGACTTCGCTGATGAAGGACGCCGAACTGGACCCTGTGGTATTTATAACGATTTTCTTGTTATTTTGGCCAAAATTATGAGTTAATCTTATAGGTCCACTCAAGAACATCACCAGGAGATCCTTGGTAAGTAAACTTTATTTATTAGTTACTTTGCAACGCAGTGCATTGTGTCTGGATCCTTGTCTTGTCGTAGTCAGGCAGATGTATTACAACTTCCACTGCGCACTCTGAACAGTTCCTGCCTGCCTATGGCAACTCTAGACAATTATAATTCAAATAATTGAATTTAAATACCAACACCTGGGTTACTTTAAATGTCAGGGTAAGATTACATGGTTATTTTTTTTATTAGATGTCGTTTTTATGGTTTGAATAAAATTATGTTGATCAAAATGTAAAGAGGATAGTTTTCTAATTATATAAAGTTATACGTCAAATAGTGTTCTTTATTCTATTGTATCTCGTTCTAGAGTTATTCTGTTTGCATCCAAGACTTTCATCATGGTGCCCTGGGTGTTTTTTCTAGTTTTTTTTATTTATTTATAGACTCACGCTTTTATCCTCGAAGACCTCTTTGGGGATACAGGCGTGGTAGGCAGAGGTGTAATATTACACCCACATTTCGCCATGAATATTTAGGTCCCACGTAATAGGGGGCGAGCCTATTGCCGTTACCGGAAACATCACCAGACTCCGTGCTGCTACTAAGAATTCGGAAAATCCAGTAACACTTTTGCCCGACCCAGGAATCGAACCCAGGATCTCCGATCAGCAGTCGCATACGCTATCCACTGGACTACTGAGGCAGTATTTTTTCTAGTCTTAACAGAATATCAGGTTTTCCTGAGAGCGACAGGGGACTGACCTTCATTCAAAGGTATAGCAAGCCAACCAGATTTCGTATAGTCTGGGGTACTGACTTTCCATAACCTATGTCAATCATGTTAGCCAGAACCATCATCTCATTGTGCTGTTTGAGGCAGGGGACAAGTGATTATCAATATTTTAAAAGCTTATAATTCAATATTTGTGAATACGTTTAAATTGATCCAAAAATCAAATAAATTCGGTTAAGATAGTTGTTAAACTATTACCAGATTCTAATACAAAAAGAGGAACAGCCACGAATAACGTATACAAAATTCAGTACTCACAATGCCATCTCCAATATTCCGTATGACGCAAGGCAGGAGCGCGGTAGAGCCAGTCTGTGACGTCACAACAGTGTTGTTCTCTGTACCGAAGTGTTTCTCAGGCGTGTGGCTGTAGAGGTCTTCTAGTGGCGGGAACGATACTGTCAGCTCGTTCTGGTCGGGTTTCTCTGAAGACGAAGGTATAGGGGATGATGGACCTGCGGACAAATAAAAGAATAAAACCTTATTATCTTCATCAGCCATGTATACGGGGTGTAAAATACCCTTAACAAAAACGGAAATTCCATATATTTTATTTATTTAATTTATAGACTCATGCCTGTATCCCCGAAGAGGTAGGCAGAGGTGTTAGATTACACCCACATTTCGCCATACTATGATTGTTTAGGTCCGACGTAATAGGGGGCAAGCCTATTGCCGACTTGCCGACTAAGAATTTGAAACTTACCGACTACGAATTTGAAAAACTCAGTAACACTTTTGTCCGACCCGACCCAGGAATCGAACCCAGGGCCTCCTAACCTCCTGACCGGCAGGCGCATACGCTATCCAGTGGACCACAGAGGCGGCCATGTGTAATACTGCTGAGAGCAGCCATCCTAATTACATAACTGTTATATCCCTTGACCGAAACTCCAAAAACATGACATTAGACCAAGGAAGTAATATCATATTACTTTATAATCATATCACGAGAGAGGGTGTCATAACAAAGTATAATATAATAAAATTATACTAAGATTGATTACTCTCAAGAAATTTTTGAACCAACTGGCGTCAAATAACAACTAATTGGCCTCTTCGTTACAGCGAAAGATGATCACTATGAAATGTGAGACACGACCTTCAGAAAGGAGGCTATGCAATCAACGTAAAATCTTCTAATACTCATCCATAAAAGAATGTCAAATTGTTGACAATTTTGAAGATGTGATTTTGATGATTGATGATGTGGTGAACACCTTAATCCCGTAGAAGCTTGCCCTTTACTGTGTTTTTATGCGGAGGGATCTGCTAGAACTTAACTTCGCTCTGTCTTTTAAGTGAAATGGCGAGGAGTTTTTGTGGAGTTTGCAACACAATACGAGTATGTAGATGATTATATTAACGTATTAATTTGGTATTTTATAGACGAAATATTTATGCTGCCAGCATAGTAATAGAAAATATCGGATGAAAAATATTTTAAAGCAATATAGAAACAAAATTCACTCTTTCTTGTAAGGTAGAAAGGTGGTAGAAAGTTGAAAGTAGTAATATATTTGTGGTTTTTTGGGGACGTCTTAAGAAACAGAAAGGTCCGAAGTACACGGAATTGGCGAACATGTATGGAAGAGTAATGAGTGTAGAGGAAGCGCGTGCGGTTTGTAAAGATAGAAGCAAGTAGCGTTCTGTTGTCTCTGCCTACCCCGACGGGGAAAAGGCGTGAGTTATGTATGTATGTATTGTATGTATACTTCTTTAATAGTTTACAGTCAAGCCTCAATTACTCTACCGAAATCTTTTAGTGAATATACGAAAAGATCCTGTCACGTCTTATGGTTATGTACCGTTGAGGATTTCAATTATTGTAATCAACTAAGTACTCATGACTTGTAAACCCCATAGAGGATACGCGCAATAACACTATGGTTATTACCATAACTTGAAACCTTTGAACGACGATCAATTTCACCATATTGCTATTTCAGCTAAACAAGAATGTATTCCCGAAATTCTTCACAGCGACAAACTCGAACAGCCCATTTCCTTTCATCTTCAATAGAAAATTGAAACTTACAAAGAACCTTTGGCATTTATATTTTTGAATCCCGCTAAGGTTTATTTTGATGTCAAGGTTGGAGCGCGTCAGAAAGAGGAACGTACAATGAGAAATGATGAGATTAACAATTACCTTTGTGGAGATATTTATCCACTTTTTCTATAGCGTTTACTTTGTCTCTGAGTGGTTGTAAGTCGCACGTGTATGACAAAGAATGTAATAAAGATAGTTGTTGAGGCAAAGACAAAAATCCGACAAAATAACACTCTGATCATGGCAAAGAACAGTCTTAGTCAAAGTTGTTCACGTAGTAATTTAGTACATAAACAATCTCTATGCGATTGCTTTCATTATTAGTATAGGACCATGTCCTTAAAAACAATGAACAAAAATTGATGATTAAACCTAAATCGTCGATGGAATAAAAGTGGAGTTTGTTTTAAATTAGGCAATCGCCGTATTGGCTGCAGAAAATGTTACAATCATTGAAACAACAAAGTCAAAAATACACTGACTCAGTACAATCATTTGTGGTTCACAAAACTGTTTGTCCAATGTCTATGTCTGTCAGTTAGATGCTATAACGCTCAAAGTAGCGTAGTAGCGAGACGAATGCCTAATCCATTACGTCATTGTACATTCAGGACATTCACAATATCATGCAATTCCTTGCAACATTGTAATCTGCGAAAAGACATCACTTATGGGTAAAATATTGAACATTTCATATTTGCTCTTATCTTCTTATCTTATTTCCAAAATAATTCATATCGTGAAATGCCAAAAAGCTTTTTGACGTTCAAGGTATCAATAATGTATGACTATTTTATGTTATTGCTAAGCAGATATCTGATATTTAAATTTATACTTAGAAAAAGAGATTGACTCCACCACTTAAGAAACATTCTGTATGACAATGTATATTCATACATCCTGTACCAAAAGTCCTGCACCACAAGTTCCTACTTAGTATAGGCTACTGTCTCCTTTCTGTAAAATCTGATTCTACTACGTGTATTTGTTGGGAGAATACATAATATTTTTTAATTATTTATTTATTTATAATGTTATTTTAAGAACAAAAGACTAAACATGTCCATTAAACTTTTCAATAAATTGCCAGTCGAATTTAAGCTGCTCCTATACAAGAGAGAAGAAGGAGAGATGTTTATATTCTGTTAATGACTTGTAGTTTCGTAATTTTGGTTAAATTAATTAATTGCTGAAATTATTTGTATTTAATTCTATAATTGTGACATTTATTTAAATTTAATTTGATTAAATTGCTATTTATTGTTAATTTAATAGATTACATTAATTTAAAATTTTATTAGATTTAATTACCTATATACATTTTTTTTTTAGTTTAAGTGACATAAATGATTGTAATCTATTTTATTAATATTGATTACTGCTGGTTTGTTTTTGATTATTATCTATTTATATTGCTTAGTGTGTATTTTGCTTTGCTTTGTTTTTGTTTTTGTTTTTTAATAATCTATTTAATTGTTCGCATTATTTTATCATGACATATCAATGTAATCATATCAAACACAATGTAAAAAATGTTTGTGATTAAATAAATAAAAAACAAAACGACGCATCTAAATCAGTGCCCTCTTCAAAAATATGACTCCAATTTCCTTAAGATTAACTTAATTATTTAAACCGAAAGCGTGTTTTGAAAGCTCTTAAAAGCAAATACAGATAGAGCTAATTACATTGTAATTATATTTATTTTGTTGCACAGAAGTTCTTGCCGGTGCTACTGAAGAAGAAAACGTTTTATTAACGTCTTACTTTGAAAATACAAATATACATTAGATAAAGGAAAAGTGCTTGAATTTCCTCTGAAGGATATGGAGTCGGAATGAGATGGTGTAATGGATAACTAAAGTTAACGACATGGCTATTCAGGCAAAGCCACTTGAGAAGCATTGGACTTGTCAAATCGCTTACAGTACCTTAGGCGTATTACTCCGGCTCCACACCCTTCGCTCATAGCGTGATGTTATATGGCTTATAGCTTTCCTCGACATATGGGCTATTCAACACAAAAAATAATATTAAATCGAACGAATAGTTTCTAAGAATATCACTTTAAATCAAACAAACAAACAGACTCTTCAGCTTTATAATATTACATGGATAGTTTGTGACTCTGAGCGCAAAGTTTGAAGTCGGTATGATTCCTAACCCAAAAAATCTGTTGCAAGATTATTTTCTCACATGTGTGACATGTATATAAGTTTACTAGATGCCATAGTATGGGCTCTGTCTCGGTCGGAAGCCACGTGTATACATTGCTGAGTTATTGTTATTAATTTTAGTTTGCTTATAATAATATCATAGTCGTTACTATTCCCCATACGGAAGCGTAAAGGTGTATTACATTCATATTTTGTCAGCTTCATCGTACTCTATTTTATTAATGACATCGGTTTACGCGCCAGTGATAATAAACTTCGTGTGAGTTTTGCGCATAGAATGGGCAATATTCGTTAATATTTATATAGTCAAAGACAAAAATACTTTTTAATGAACCCATTTTTACACAAAAGTTACAGTCCAATTGACTAGACATTAAAATAAATGTTAATTGCTCTTTCGAACATTGATAACTGCATTGACGCAAACGGCTCAAACAAAAATGTACTTAGCATATTTTTCCATTAACAGATGTTAGATCTTATATTAAGTGTTAATAAGTTCAAAACTACGTATGCATGTATGTTTTTTCTATAAATATTCGTAAGTCAAAATTGACAAGACATAGCGCACTATCTAGTTCATAAGATCCATCTAAAATGTTAATACCTATGTTTCACAAATAAATTGATTTGATTTGATTTGATTTGATCCCGATCTGCAAAGCGAAAGTCAAATATAACGGAATATCGTTATAAGAAAGATAAATATTCTCTTTTTATCTCAAATATATTACAATTTCTTAACAGGTAAAAGACAATTCAAATCATTCAACAATTCAACCGAATATTGAAATATTCTAACAAAATGCACCCAAAACAAAATATATTTTATCAATAAATTAAATCACATTTTCTTGTATGCATTTGTAAACTATATTATTCTGTTTTCTCAAATTATTTATACAAGCTAGCTAACATTTACGCACCCATTTTAGTCAGTAATCAAATAAACAAAATATATGAATGTGCAAAGCGAAACAATGGATTGAAACATAATGTTTACTGACACAAAAACGTCCATTGGTACGTGCATCACAATATTGCATGCATAACAGTGAACTTTCCCAACTATACAATAACTAACATATATAATATTTTATATTATACTAGAGGACGCCAGCAGCTACGCCTGAATTTTTTTTAATTTACCCGCTTTGGCCGATCCCGTGGGAATTTCGGGAAATCCCTTCTTAGTGCACCCCTATGGTCCCCAAGGAACATACATGCCAAATTTAGGCTTCCTGTGCCCAATAGTTTCGGCTGTAGCGTGTCTGTCAGTCAGTCAGTAACGCAAGGATTTTATATATTAAGATTTTTGGTATTTAATTAACTTAGTCCGTGGTTAGTGCGCTATTTAAGGGTACTGATCAACATTAGCATATAGCCGTCATTGATAAATGGGTAACACAAAAATAAGTAGGTATTCAAATCAGACCAACTTACTGGGTAGTACTTCCCAGTCAAGCCGGCCCATTCATGCTAAAATCTCTGAGGCTCTACTATCAAAGAGAAGATTATATAAAGTTTCGAAATATACCAAAGACGAAAATTAAATATACGTACAAGTAATAATCTATATTATGTTTTTATATTTTATTCTTTGTATGCCTTCTACAAACCTTGCAAGGTATTTCACAATAAACCACTCGTTATCAAGAACCTTTGTTCCAGGAGACTTCGAGAAAAACAACTAAGTATACCTTAGTAGACTGAATTTCAACCGGAGAAAATGAACAAGAAACAGTTGATTTTATTTTCTTGATTTTTACAATGTGCTTGTAGAAAAGTTGTTCATAAAAGCGAGTATAATTAGAGACCTTTCCTTTTTGTTTTACGTGTGGAAAATATGAGATATTTACTACATGGAGGAAAGGAGCGATATATAGGATACTTCACGCGCCATACATATACGAGCCGGATGTATCTATGCGCTGTGTCTGTTTACGCACCGTTTACGTTATTTTTATATTATTTTTTTCAGAAGACTTTACAAACATACAACTAATGGACATAAATGGACATCCGGCCTCGAAACAACAATTTATAGATCACAAAAAGTGTTGACTCTCGTGGGAATCGAACCCACAACACTCGACGCAGGGTCAAACGACGAGGCAGCCTCTTAAACTTCTACGCCAATCGCGCAGACTTTTCGGCAAAACATTAAAAAAGAAAATTATATTTTGTTAAATAAATGTTTTAAGTAGCTTCTACATCATGGGCTGAGTACATGCTATTCTGGAAAACACTGACATAAGATACACAATGTATATAATAATAAATACGATTGGTGGATATCAAACTTATTAACTAATAGCACATGTCTAGTGCTATTAGGTAATGACTATCTGGCAAATAGAGAGTCACCTTTAATATCAAATATTCGATGAATTTTATTAGGCCTGTTACATCAAACAAATACAAAAAGAAATTAGGTAGTATTTTGACAATGCTCTAGAACTCAAAACTAAAACAAGACATTATAAAGTAGATAATACTATGTACAAAAGTATCCTTGACTTTAATATAGATATTTTAGATAGTGGTCACTGGACCACTACAGCGTATGCGACTGCTGATCGAAGGTACCGGGTTCGATTCCCGGGTCGGGCATAAGTGTTACTGGGTTTTTCTGAATTCTCAGTGGGAGCACGGAGTCTGGTGATGTGCCCGGTAACGGCAATAGGCTCGCCTCCTATTACATGGGACCTAAAAATTCATGGCGAAATGTGGGTGTAATATTACACCTCTGCCTACCCCTTCGGGGATACAGGCGTGAGTCTATAAAAAAAAATTGATAGATCGTGCGTAGCTTAATAACTACTTAAAATATATAATAGATAAAAATGATACAAGAAATATATTTCAAAGCTAGATTACGTCCAGAATTCTTAAGTTGTACTTCTTTCATGATATTTTTAGTACTAGTTATAAGTAAAGTAAATGTTTATGATACTTTTTGCAAAATAGATCATTTTAAAAATAAGAGCTTAAAAGCCACGGTCTCAAAATAAAATAAAAAATGTATGTTACGTTTCTTTAAACAACGACTTGCTCTTTGTGGTAGCTGCCTAATCTCTACTTAATATTATAAATTCGAAAGTGTGTATGTATGTATGTATATTCTGTTTTCCTGCTATAACGGCTGAACCGATTTTTTTGAAATTTAATATGGACATGGAGACACACATAGGCTACCATTTGTTGGAAAAAATTAACTGGGAGGGATTGTAGGGAGGGTAGAAGTTTGTAGAGCACAAATCTAATTGTTGGAAGAAAGAACGCATGCACTGTAATAATTGAGTACCTATAACTGCGCATGTGCTATCTGTCAGTACTGTCGCATCATAATAAAGAATGAAAGTAAATATGAAAGTATCAGTACAATAAAGGAGGTTTATGTAACCCCGAAAATAACGCGCGCGAAGCCGCGGGCAAAAGCTAGTGTGATTATATTTTTTGTTATCTGTTAAACTGTTTATATAACATTTTGTTGTGTCATTTCGTTGTCTCTCAGACTGTCTCTGAGACAACGCACAGCCGAAACTACTAGCACACAAGAAGCTGAAATTCGCCATGTACATGTTCTTTGGGACCGTAGGAGTGCACTAAGAAGGGATCTCCCGAAATTCTACGGGATCAGGAGGAAACGGTTAACTTAAAAATAAACTTAGTAGCTGCCAGGCATCCTCTAGTCATCTAATTCCAAACTAAGCACCGCTTTTACTATGGTAACCAGATAACTGATAAGCATACTTATATATTTCTAAATACATATAAATTATAGCAAATATATTTATAACTAAACACACAACAAAAAATCGTGCTCATTACAAAAATAATTGACTGGCTGAGAATCGAAGCCACGACCTCTAGTGTAGCAGTCAGGGCCATTAACCAGTAGACACACAGGTCAGTCGAGTAGCCATCAGCATTGTTTACAATACGTCCCACTTGTTCTCATTTTAGGGAGAGTAAGGCCATAGTCCACCGCCCTAGCCAAGCGTGTGATGGCAGACTGCAAATGTTTTCAACTGGTTTCTTCCAAGTTTTTCTTCACCGTTTCAATTATAGTCTTTTACAGTTCTCTATCATACAGCCATTCACATTTTACTGCGGAATATATGTCTCTTCTAATCTGTGTCACAATAACATTGTGAGTTAATAGAAAAATTTTGTCTCGCTGGCCAGTGGCCAGACGGGTCGGTATAAAGTTTGATGTCGAATTTTCTGTTTCTCCCCAAAGATACCATGTATTGGCTTCATGTTTATATCATGACAGCTACGAAATGACATGAAGTAGTGACATTCCGTGATATATAATCCCTTAAAACACGACTGTAGCAAGCAATTACGTATTTACAATTTAAGCCGCTCTTGGCTCCGAAATGCCTTTACAAAATAGCAGTATGTATGTGCTTTGTAGCAGTAAAATGGTCTTTCCACTAGGCTATCACTGTCTCCTTAAGCAAACAAGCAGTATAAATATATAATGGGTGTCTTGAACGCAAGTAAAATATTCAGTCGACTAATCACTCCTTTTACGTTAGAATTGAATTAAACGAGAGGACTGCTACATTTCCTCTAAAAGACACTTTACTTCAGCTAAAGTAGTTCATAAATAGTTAATTACCTCTTGCTAAACGGTGAAGGAAAACATTGTGATGAAACCTGCACTTCCCAGAATTGTCCACAATATTCTTAGAAGATATTTGAAGTCTAGCAAGGCCCGTGCCCAGCAATGGGACAGTATATTAACTAGGGTTGATGAGGATTCCTCTTCCTCATGGTGCGGAAGATCCTCATATTTCTACAATTCCTCCTCCTCATCCTCTACAATTAAAATATAAAAATTCCTCATCCGCTTCCACATCCTCCATCTAATGAGGAATTCATGAGGAATTGGTGTCACTTGTTTCACGCGAAAATAAATCGTACTACATTAATAAATAGCAAACAATTTAAATGTTACTTAGGGCGTAGGCTACGTAATACGTGTATATGGGCGCAAATTAATATATAATGATTATATTGTTACGAAAATGTTAATAATATTTAAGATTGATATTTAAATAACTATTTGTGAACACAGAACTGAGAACTTCACTACAATATTAGACACTGTATTGGCTGTTTAACTGTTTATAAAGATTGGGTATTTAATTTATCGCTTAATTATTAAGATAACTCCAGAAACGTTCAAAGTAAAATCAATTAGTATTAAATAACATGATTCTGACACTTATTATTATGTTTTCGGTAAAAAATAACATGCTATTATATTTACATCCTGTTGATAGCGCCATCTGTTGACCGAATGTTGTAAAGCAGCGTTTGGCTATTAAAATAAATTTGTTATTCGTATAAAATAAATCATTTGGTGTTGTGCAAAATTCATTACAATATTAATGTCGATTTTTGATTAATTTATAATCAATTGTACAGTAATTCCAATTATATATTGTAAAGGAAATGACAGTTGTTAAACATTAATTGTAATGACGGTTAGTGTATAAAAAGGACTGTAGATCACATTTTATTTCAATCTGTGCTAGAAATCGTCTGAAAATAAACCAAGTAATATTACGTGAGTGTTTTTATTATGGAGTCTGGACACCATAACCCTGGCGTATCGCCGACAAGTACCTAGGTAGTTTCGTCTTGCTGTCAACAAATTGCGGGTCAACATGTCGAAAGTCTCGACATGTTGACTTCAAAGTTAATTTTTATAAAATTCAACCTTCCTTTTGTTAATTTTGACTACTGATTTCTTTTTGTTGTAACGGTGTCGATGATTATGAGTATGAAAGTGCGTACAACAGCCAGGATATTATTAATATACATTTCTAAAAACTGTCACTTTGGTTTGAAACACAACGTAGGATAAGTACACACATACGATATTTATTTATTTAAACTTTATATACACAAAGCTTATAAAAACACTCTTATTGGTATACGTGTTTCTGCCCAGTGTACGTTAGGGTAGGCCCGAGATTAAAAAAGCAAAGCAAGCAAATTCTAGAATCAAGTGAAGAAGGTACTTATAATAATGTAATAACTGATACTAATAAAATACACAGTAAAAATATAATTATTTCAAAATTTAAATTACATATTTTATTTTTGCTTAAGAAAATATTCTAGCCTCTAAAATTTAATATCAAGCTTCAATAACCTCTAATACAGCAAGATAAACTTCAAGAACTAAAACTGACTACGGTTCAAATTCAATTAATTTAAACACAGCTACAGCTGTGAGAAACTTAGTATAATATTTATTTTTGATAAGTTCTAATTAAGCCCTTTCTTTTGTTACCCAGCACGATATTTCAAAAATATTCTTGCTTTAATACGAACGAGTGTGCAATTGTGCACTAGAGGAGGCCCATTAAAATTTGTTTAATAGCACATAGCCATACTATCAAGATCCCCTCCCCCGTGGGATCTCCACCTTGTCGTGGTGGGGGGGCTGAATAACCGTAGCTTGGACACCCGCGGTGAAGCTAAGAGAGATCCCAGGAGTGGACGCTCCGCGTGGGCTTGGAGGGCTGCGCAGGATGCGTCCAAAGGTGCGGGTGCGGGGGACGGGGGACAGTTCTGTCTTGTCTGTCCCTCGCAGTTGGGCGCGGTCGCGGGAGGAGAGGCGTGTCGGTGTTGCATTGCCGCGCCTATCTCCTGCGACCAAATGGGGGCGCACCATTGTTGCGTCGCGGAGGGGCCGCAGAGGAAGAGGAGATGCGGTGTTGCCAAGTTGTCCTCCTCCCTATCCTCTGCGCCCGCTGGGTGTTTTGGCGGCGGAGCCCAACACCTTCATCCGCCGCCAAAGGGGTCTTGTTCGGGGCCCGACTGACTATCTGGCGGGCCAATACCCGTCGCGGGGAAGCGACGAATGCTTCAGCGATACCCGACCCTCCGACACACGGGTACATGAGGAACACGGGTTAGTTTTTAGTCAGTAAGAGTCTGACAGTCTCCTTCGCCCTGGGGGAAGGGCGAAGTGGACTGTCAGACTCCATGAGGATTTTCCAACGCGAGACCAAAAAAAAACTATACTATCAAGTTGCTTCTATGGATACCTCAACTGTTGGAATATAATAATTGCTTGAAAAGATAATTGACAAAAAGGCACAGGTACTCAAATAATAAGGACTCATTAGAAAGAAAGAATAATAATATGATAATATCAGGCCTATTATAAACTATCCCACTGCTAGGCAAAGGCTTCTCATAATGATCTGCTCTTTACATTTATTTCGAGAATCGACATCTCACGTGACCAGAAGGCTAATTTCTGTGGTATCAAGGTAAATGGAGATAAGTCGAAAAATACAACTTTTCACCAGGGGCTAATAAAAAAAAGGCTTAATTGTTTTATAAGATAAATGCTGTTTAATCAAAAATTTGAACATATAATAATACAAATTTGTTTTAATTGACATTTCACAATCTATTAGTCTTTTACATGTTATCAAAAAAATAAATTATTAATTAATTATTAAAATAATTGACATATCTCTCTTTTCCATAACAAGAAAAAAAAAAAAATCCTTCTATTGACTCGTCTCTTTATGTGTTATTTATTTATATATTGAATATTAATAGGTTTTAATAATTTTTACATAAATCATGACACCTGACTCGAGAGAGACTATGGCACATCAATTGCTTCGATTCAGTCAAAGCTTTTACCACATCATTCATCGACCCCTTCATGCATGAAGCCATGATGGGCCATAGTCTCTCTCGAGTCAAAAGCAGCTATTGCCTTGTGGATATAACAACAGACTGCCATGCAGAGGGTATCGGGTTCGAATATCAGACGCGCACCACTGACTTTTCGTTATGTGCGTATTGAATTAGCCGTCGGTCCCGGTTGCCATGAAGATCTTTGACAGTCGCTATAGGAAGTCAGTACCTATCTCTGAATAAACTGACACTAGTCCAAGCCATGAAATATCGCTATCCATTTGGATTGCGGAGGTCAGACAGGCGGTCGCTCCGTGGAAAAGCTAATATTCAGTCAAATCCGGTTAGACTAGTTAGCGGACCCCGGGTTGAAACTGGGATAACGCTAGGCGAAAAAAGAGTCTCTCTCAAGTCACGTGTCATGATTTATGTAAAAATAATTAAAACCTATCAATATTCAATACATAAATAAATAGCACATAAAGAGACGACTCAATAGAAGGATATTTAAAATTTTATATTTAAATGTGAAATACCAAAATTAAATAATGCTTTAACCTTAAGCTTCGCTGAACTCCTCGATATCCGGATCTACATCTCATGTGTTTGTACTTGTTTGTAATTGTAATTTATGATAGAATCACTTGATTTGCCCCTTCGACAGAAAGAAATCTCCTTAAACTCGACCAAATTATCAAATATTATTATGAACTGAACAATACCTGGTTCACGTTCACCACAAGTTTCTTCATGATTACTGCGTCTTTAGTCTTTTTATGGGCCAGGCTGCGACTTATGATCTAATAGAGCTTTGGCATTCAATTATTGATGAAGAACTATAGAAAAACCGTATTTTGTCGGAAAATCATAATTGCCATTGATTTTCCAATTATTTTGCTGCATCTCTCCCCAGATCATTGAGGTGCTGCAGAACATTGCAGTTTCCTTTGCAAGGGCGGAACATCAACTTCAGAAGCCCACAGAGTGCCGTAGTTTTAGAATTTTGTCCATATTTTGCCAACCTCTGTTTTCATGATCGTTGTAATGTGTAAAAATTGGTCTTGGCTGCGGAGTCTCAAGTTGAAGGACTGGCTCTTATTTTAGAGGCAGTAAAGACAAACTAAATGTATTTTTTTGCTATCGAGGATGAAAAAACTACAACACATTGAAAAGACTGCCTCCGTGGTCCAGTGCATAGCGTATGCGACTGCTGATCGGAGGGCCCGGGTTCGATTCCCGGGTCAGGCAAAAGTGTTACTCGGTTTTTCCGAATACTCAGTAGCAGCCCGGCGTTTGTTGATGTGCAATAGGCGCGCCCCCTATTACGTGGGACCTAAAAATTCATGGCGAAATGTGGGTGTACAATTAACACCTCTGCCTACCTTCGGGGATACAGGCGTGAGACTATAAATAAAAAAATATAAAAATAACATTGAAAAGAAAAATTGTTGCAAATCGCATTCAATATTCGTCTGTAACTTTGTTATTTTTTTACGACTAAATACTAATGGCCTGGCGACACGTGTGCTGACAACGCAATTCATTAGTCTCGAATGTTCGCACAGCCACGGGCTCGCCAGTCGCTAACATCACGCCACTCAGACACGTCGTCGTTATAGCTCTTGTACTCGCCTGTACCTAACTTGTATTAACTGTGTAACCTTGTTGGACAATAAACCCAAATTCTTTCATCTACAATTTGAGTGTCATTGGAGAGCTCCCACATACGCAATATCCATCGACCTGCCATCTCACTACCACAGGCAACCTTTGGACGTGGCCACACAAGCTGCCCAAGGCCACCTCCTAAAACTGGTGACCCCGAGACGAATACCTACCTCTGAATATTTTGACCGTGAGTACAATGTTTCCCGGAAAATCAACGACGCCTGTTCCCACGATGACGCCAACACAAGGGTTTGCCGGAATTTAGAAATCAGAGGAAAAGGACACCAACATGACGACAAGCAGCGCGACCGAGCTCGCTTCAATTTCTGTGTCAGCGAGAATACCCGAATTTTGGACGGAAATGCCAAGATTGTGGTTCGCTCAGATGGAAAACGTGGTGGCTTCACAGAAACAAGGTGATGAGGTCAAATTTCACCTTGCGGTGTCGAAATTAGGACGAGACGCATTACAACAGGTCAGTGACATCGTCTTTTCACCACCGGAAACGGGAAAATTCCAAGCACTGAAGGAACGCCTACTCCAAGTTTACGAAGAAAGCGCGGAAAGGCAATTTCAAAAACTTGTGAGCGAGATGGAGCTGGGAACCCAGAAACCATCCCAGTTACTTCGGAGAATGAGAGAAATAGGTCGGAAATCGCAAGTCTCAGAGAAAACATTGCATAATCTGTGGATGTCGAGATTACCATCATACATTAGAGCTGTACTTACTGTTAGTCAAGATCAGGACCTAGAAAATTTGGCGAAAATAGCGGACAAGATCAATGAGAATATTAAATCAGGAGAAATTACGGCTGTGAACGATACGACGAGTACCAGTCAATTACCTGTAGGAGATATTGTAACACAAATGCACAAAATGAACATCGAGATTATGGCTTTACGCGAGGACATGAATGACCAGTATAACTACCGACGAAATGTATTTCGAGGACGAGGAAGAGGTCGGTACCACAGCAACTCAAGGTCGAGATCGCAGAGCAGAACGTCGAGAACACCCGAAGACCCTACTTGGCTATGTCGATTCCATTACCGTTATAGAAATAGAGCGAGGCAATGTGAGAAACCCTGCGCCTGGAAAACAAAGACAGCGGCGGCAGTGCAAAACTCAAGTAGCGCGTCGGAAAACTAGCTGAGGTACAATCTATGGAGACGGCAGATTACGTACCTTACTGCAACCACCGTCTCAGCATCGTCGATATGGTAAGCGGTCTCACATTTTTTGTTGATACTGGAGCGAACATATCCGTGATCCCGGCAACAGCAAAACAGAAGCTATCTGGTGAGTGTTCTAATTATAAACTTTTTGCAGCCAATAGTAGTGAGATAAAAACATACGGCGTAAAAACCCTAAACTTAAATTTTAAATTGCGACGGACGTTCCGTTGGACTTTTGTTGTAGCAGCCGTAGAGCAATGTATAATTGGAGCTGATTTTTTAAATCATTTTAATTTGTTAGTGGATATTAGAAATAAGAAAATTATAGACAAGGTTACCAACCTGAATACTCCTGCTAAGGTAGTTAGTTTTTCTAATCAATCTATTTGTACTATACTTGATAATCACCCATATTATGATATTTTGAAAGATTATCCGGAGATAACCAAACCCTGTTCTGTTAAAGAGACCCCAGAGCATAGTGTTTTTCACCACATTGAGACCACTGGTCCACCGGTATATGCGCGGGCAAGGCCTTTACCGCCGGACCGGTACAAAAAGGTTAAAGAGGAGTTTGAACTTATGCAAGCAATGGGTATTATTAGGCCCTCCAAAAGCCCTTGGGCAAGTCCGTTACATATTGTGCCAAAAAAGGGAGGTGATATTAGACCCGTTGGAGATTATAGACGCTTAAATGCGGTAACAATACCTGATAGATATCCTATTCCCAGATTACAGGACTTTACGTACATTTTAGCTAATAAGAAAGTTTTTTCCCGTATTGATATAAATCGAGCTTATCATTGCATTTTAGTTAATCCAGATGATATTGCAAAGACAGCTATCATAACGCCCTTTGGTTTATTCGAATGTACTCGTATGATGTTTGGTCTGCGAAACGCGGCTCAAACATTCCAAAGATTCATGAATTGTACTGTACTATATTCTCTAACCCTTGTAAAAAGGGTTAGAGAATATAATCTGTTATCTTGATGATATTATTTGTGTACCTGACACTATTGAGGAGAACAAACAATTATTGAGACAAATATTTGAAAGATTTCATAAATACGGCATAACTATAAATTTAAGCAAGTGCGAGTTTGGAAAAACTGAAGTAGATTTTTTAGGATATAAGGTTACTACACAAGGTATTTATCCATTAGAGAATAAAATAAAAACTATTGAAGATTTCCCAAAACCAGAAACTATCGAACAATTGCGAAGATTTCTAGGAATGATAAATTTTTATAGGTCGCAATTGCCAAAAGCAGCAGAATACCAGGCAGAGTTAAATACTTATTTACATGATTCTAAGAAACGCGATAAAACTAAGATACAATGGACTGAAAAGGCAGAAAAGGCATTTCTAGAATGTAAACAACGATTGCGACAGGCGGTAATGCTATCGCATCCGTTGCACAATTGCAAATTAGCACTTTTTACTGACGCGTCTGATTTTAGCCTTGGATCTGTGTTACAGCAATATGTCGATGGCAATTGGCAACCATTAGGTTATTTCTCGAAGAAGTTATCAGAAACACAAAGTAAATACAGTACGTACGATAGAGAATTATTAGCAATTTATACATCCGTACAACATTTTCGGAATATGGTAGAAGGAAGAGAACTTATAGTGTACACTGATCATAGACCACTTACATATGCGTTTACCAAGAAAAACCCAGAAAATGAATTACCTAGACGTACTCGACAATGGTTATATATAAGTGAATTTACTACGGACATACGTCATGTGTCCGGTGAGCAAAACGTAGTCGCAGATTGTCTATCGCGCATAGAAAGTATAACGAGTCATAGTTTAATAAATTATAACGCTTTAGCTATATCACAGAGTAAGGACGAATGTTTACAACAGCAGTTAAATAATAACAGTAGCCAATTAACTACAATATTTATACCAATATGCGAAAAATCTATTATTTGTAATAAGATAAAGGATAAGATTCGACCATATTTGACTGAAGAATTTAGAAAAACAGCATTTCACTTGTGTCATGACAATAGTCATCCCGGTATTAGGACAACGCGCAAATTAGTAACAGATAAGTTTTACTGGCCAGATATGAATAGACAAATAAATATGTGGGCAAAAACATGTCTCGAGTGTCAGCGTTCAAAAGTACAACGCCACAATAAGTCTAAGTTAGGCACATTTAATTTATGCGAGCGTTTCGAACATATCCATGTGGATATTGTAGGACCCCTACCAACCACGGAAGAAGGTTATAGGTACTTAGTCACAGTAATAGACCGTAAGACAGGTTGTCCGGAAGCTTTCCCAGTTCGTGATATCCATGCAGACAGAATTGCAAAAAAAAATTATGACGGTTGGATAGTTAGTTTGAAAGTAATATATTCCAAAAGCTAATGAAATATTTAGGCATTCATAAAACCCGCACAACTAGTTTTCACCCACAAAGTAACGGCAAAGTAGAGAGATGGCATAGGTCACTTAAAGCAGCCCTTATGGCCAGATTACACGATAGAACAGATTAGTTGCGAGAATGAAGCACCGTCTTGTATGGTTTGCGTGTAGTTCCCCGTTCAGACAATAATATAAGCGCAGCAGAAATGGTATATGGTACAAGTATTCGTATTCCCGGTGAATTCTATGATGAAAATAAAATACAATCGTTAGATGATTATGAGTATGTTAGACAATTGAAGACAATTATAAATAATTTGAAACCTAGATCTTATCAACATAAAGATGCCAGAACTATATTTGTACATCCAGATTTAAAATCATGCAAGCAAGTTTTTGTAAGGAACGATACAGTTAGGAAATCGTTACAACCTCCTTATGATGGCCCATACAGGGTCATAAGCAGAGGCGATAAAACATTTTTAATTCAGATGCCTAATAGACAAACACGAGTATCAATAGATCGTTTGAAACCGGCATACATATTAAACGAGGAGTATCCAAGTTGTGAACCTAGCTATAGTAGTCATATAAGTAATAGTACGATTAATAAAAATATCGAACATGTAGAACCCAGTAGAAAATCTATTTTTTTTCTATTGTTGAGAAAATAAACTGTCCTGCTGTCCACACTACAAGTAGTGGGCGTGTTGTAAAAGAGCCAGTTAGATTTTTAATATAATATTCATAAACGGACACCGAAACTTAGAATCGAGTCAGTAATCGAATCCACGCATCCGCTAGATATTCGCACTACGCGATCCGGCAGAATTGTAAAACAGCAAGTAAGAATTTTAACATAGGATTTTGTACACTGAAAGCTAATGTAACGCTAAGCTATACTTTTTTCGCATCGCTAATAGTTAGTACAGTACAACAAAATAGCAAATATAGCATAGCCTGACATCGCTTAGCAGTATGACACCAGATTTTTATTATTGTAAGTAAGTTGAAATATAAGCATTTTTTCACTTTATATACTGTTACTTTTACAATATTTTTAAATCATTTATACAATTACATCGCTTTATCTTATTTGTTTTTTTTTTAAATTTTGTTACAATGGGCAAGTCATATAACAAACAAGAAGAAATAATTATTGCGCAAAATGGTGCAAATAACGCAAGCAACAGCTCTTTGGAACAAAAAGTCGAATTTTATGGAATTGCAATATCAGCTATCATGATAATTTTGTTGTTACTCAGTATATGTTTTATCTGTAAGAAATGGAATAAAGGTGTTAAGAAATGGGCCCGTAAAGAGGTCATTTCAGTCATTGCATCCAGTCAACCAGATATACCAAATAATTGTCGACAACCTGGAACTGCACAATACGCATAAATGGAACTTTAGTAAGTGTAATTGTTATTCAATGTATTTTCTCACAGTATTCTTCTCAGTGCATCGTGTTACAGTTTAATGGTAAAGTTCATAACGTTTTGTATTTGTTACAACAAACTGCAACTAAGGCAATCTTACCGGCCAGGTACAGAAAGTATTATTGTACCTATATTGAGATAGTGATTATAGTGTGTTTGTTAATGTCTGATTATATTGTGTGAATGTGTACTTTTCGCTGGCGTCACCATGTCGGATACTGTGGGCCCCAACGGGTGATCATTTTTATTAGAGAGTAGGTCGACATGGTGACTACCCTTAAACTTTTAGATTTTAGATTATAGAATAAGAACGTCAAGTCGGCTTCTACGCATAGTTGTCCGCAAACTGTATGGTATGTACTAGTTAACTTAAGGTTAGCTTTATTTTAATTGTAATTACTTATGTTGAGGAAACGTGTATCGTATTGTAATGGTAATAATAAACATAATACAACCTAAATGAGAATCTATATCCTTTTTGAAGTCAGTTAAGTAGCATTTTATTTTATAACATTGCTTAGAATAGAGTACCATTGTTATCGTATGTATAAATTCTCAATATCAAACTCGGGTGTCCGATGCCAAGCGGCGACGCACAGGCGAGACGCTTGCGCAGCAAATTGTTCGAGCTAACATGTACTTTCTTACTCACTTGTAATTTGTAATAATGTATTGTGTACAATCGATAGCAAAATTGTTTTCAGTTTGTAATATATTTTTAAGACATTTACTTAAAATTTAAAAAAAAAAAGGGCGGTATGGTGTAACGGCCTGGCGACACGTGTGCTGACAACGCAATTCATTAGTCTCGAATGTTCGCACAGCCACGGGCTCGCCAGTCGCTAACATCACGCCACTCAGACACGTCGTCGTTATAGCTCTTGTACTCGCCTGTACCTAACTTGTATTAACTGTGTAACCTTGTTGGACAATAAACCCAAATTCTTTCATCTACAATTTGAGTGTCATTGGAGAGCTCCCACATACGCAATATCCATCGACCTGCTATCTCACTACCACAGGCAACCTTTGGACGTGGCCAAACAAGCTGCCCAAGGCCACCTCCAAAATAGGGAACCGAAGTTGTAGAGAATTTAATTTGCATCTCATCATGTTTTGATTTTTTTCTGTGCGGCCTATAGTTTGCCAGATATACTACTAGAAAACCCATTTGTACCACACTTTTCAAGATGGCGACCGCAGGACAAGGGCTACAACCCACAAACTTGGATTTAACTTTACACTAACCCTCTCTTGGCATCTATGAAATAAAATTTTGTCCTGTGACAAGTGCAAGCTAAGCCCAAAAAATTTAACATTTCGCGTTCGCGTTTCGTGGCGATGTAAAATGCTTAGGACGTACACAAGGCTACTTAAATCTTTGATATTACAAATTTAGTCTCTAAGCTACATCCACAAAACAAATTCAGTAACCAAATAGGAAACTAACATCTTACGATTCACTGTCGACGTACGGCTAGGTACTCGTAATTTAAGTATAGAACACTATATATCTACCTTAACTCTGCCCACGTGGAACAATTAAATTGCCAAAAATCGTCTCATAGGTGTCCTTGATTGTCCTCAAGGAATATTCGTATCAAATTTCAGCTTCGAACACCTAGAAGTTTCGACTGTAGATTACTATTGGAAATTTACGTAACCTTGTATGTGAAGGGAGTAAGTATTCCACACTGCCGAGTCACGCACACAAGTGCACAATCCTACCTACGGACATCATAAATTCGAGACCATCGGGACGGACTGCATACCAAAACTGCGACGTTTACTGAATTCAGATGCAGTCCGCATTAATTTAGCCATCTAGAGGTAGAAGTAATATAGCCCTATGAGGGACAAATACTAAAAATAAATGATATTATCGATGGTCGGTGGAGAACGCAGGTTCTCGGATGGAGGACATGTTTTAGCAAGTCATCAGTGTATTCAAAATGTACTTGAAACTGTGTAACGGCGAAAAAATTAGAGGTCTTGTGGCGTTGTGGTACCCCGAGCTAAGCTTACGTCCAGCAATGAGTAGGTAGGATAAGTAGACTGCAATAGGCTGATGAGATTAAATGTCATTAGATGAGAGAGCTCTTTGAGTTTCAAAATGTAATACTTTGATAATGAATCCCTGCAGAATATTAATTATTTTATAAATAGTGTTGTGCCATAAAATCGTGTCTAAAGTTTACAAAGCATATCACACAATAATGTTGTGGTAAGTGCATAATAGTATTTTGCTTACTTTGTGTTTACTTTGCTGAAAGAAATACCTCTTGAGATGATTTTCTTTTACGTACTTCTTTAGGTAATACTTTTGTCCTTACTTTTGAAAAGACAACCACGAAGTTACGAAAAATTACTTTAGTTTCAAAAGTTTTATTATTTTTGAAACAATAGGAACAAAGACGAAACAAACAACAGTCTTGTTTTGTTTCAGAAAAGGAAGGCTTGTTTTCGCACCTCTTTGTCAACCAATCCAAAACACAAGTTGTACTTTGCGAGCTGCAGGATGAATTATGAGTTGTTGGTACAGTCGGCAAGGCATAAAAGTGCTTGAACACTGACTAATCTAGTCACTTATCGACTTACAGTGGTCATCGTACGATTTCGGATCAATGAGAGATAGTGTGCCTCCAACAAGATTGAATAATCTGCATGGGTTACATATTATCATTTATCTGATGGACCAGCACGGTCCGAAGGATGTTACTGAGAACTTGCATAGTGTAAATTTTGGATAGCGCAGGAAATATTTTCAGATCACCGTAGTTGCACAACGTAAAATAAGTGCCTAAAAATTTTAAAGCGATGTACCTAGTTGTCTTTAATGTTATTTATTTATAGTTGTAGTCATTTAAATACTTACTAGCATAATTGGGCATTGAGAAAGAAACGCCTTTTCAAAAAGTATAAAAGTTCACTAAAGTATGAAATCTGAAATACAACTGTTTGAAACAAAGGTTCAGAACCCATGAATGATTGTTTACAAAAAATCTATGTTCTGGTGACGTGGAAGTTAGATACTAATGCTACAAATGAAAAATGTATTGACACTTCAGCTATCTTGCTTTACAAATCATATTATTATGGCTAAATATTCAATAAATAATCTATTCAACAAACCATTTTGAACTTTAATTTGTATATTTATCCAACTCACCAGACGCCATCTTACAAATCGATTCACGGAAGCCAACTACCACAGCTATATCTGGTGAAATTGGCCGATAACAGTCTATTATTGAACTGGAAGCTCTCTCTACGATACTGGACTGTTAAACTGTAGTCCGAGGGGATATTGACATAATTACTAACGTAGGCATCGCCTGATCGATTGACTGTTGAGAGGCCTTCCCTAGAGGATTTTACAGAGGGACGGTCAATTGCGTTTAGCGTTCGCGTGTGTTCAAAGGCTCGCTTTGGTGAGAATTCGTGATGGAATTTGATTTCGCTGGAGTAAAATTGATCATATAACCTTTGTAGATACGAGTAAGTAAGATAAATCTTTCAAAAATATTATTATGTAGACTTATGAAGTGTTGGTTCTGACTGTTTAATCTATCAAGGCGCAGCAAAATCTAATAGTTTAGAAAGCCTGAAGGATGATTATTATAGCCAGAAATAAAGGGTAGCGGCAAAGAGAGTCTTTGTAAAGTTAAAATTTGAGGGGAAAGAAATGTTGCCCACAGAATGTTCTTTCTTCTTTACGAATGCACGTTATAATTTTTTGGACGGGCAGTTGCCTGTCAGCTCTTTATGTAACATTAATAGCAACTGGTGACATTTTTATTGAACATCTATTGCTGCGGCTTAAAATAAGTAATTCATCTCGTGATGGTTAATATGCTGTTCCAAAAGTCAAGGCTAAAATCACGAAAACGAATCACACTGCATTCTGCATTTACCCACAACTTCAACCACTAAAGTACCGTCAGCAAAAACATAACACGTGTTCGTAGTCAAAATTTAAACGCAAGCATCATTTAAGCCAACATATTCTGTGCGACGCCGACGTTAAAAACATTAAACCAAACGAACTTTAAGCGTTATTTATTCACCAGTCTTTTTTGTTATCTGTACACTAACAACGAACTTTTGTCAGTGGACTTTGTGTGGTCAGCTGTTATACATTTTAGTATAAAACGTGTGCTTCGTTATTTCAGTTTGAATTTAATGGAGTCCGCTTCAGAGTCCAGGATGTATTAAAAAAATTATGTTTGTGAGATTCACATTCTCGTCTGATCTGAAGCGAATGTAGGTACATTTAGAAAGGGTTTTCGACTGCACGTTGGTCAAAGTGGTTTAAGCGGTCAGCCCGTCGTTTAGTACTGCGCCTTGTTTTGTAAAATCTGCATATAAGATTTATCCTGACATCTGAATATGCATTGAATCTGCATATTAAACTGCCTCCGTGGTCCAGTGAATAGCGTATGCGACTGCTGATCGGAGGTCCCAGGTTCGATTCCCGGATCGGGTATAAGTGTAACTGGGTTTTTCCAAATACTCAGTAGCAGCCCGGAGTCTAGTGATGTGCCTGGTAACGGCAATAGGCTCCTCCTATTACGTGGCACCTAAAAATTCATGGCAAAATGTGGGTGTAATATTTACACTTCTGCGTACCCCTTCGGGGATACAGGCGTGAGGCTATAAATAAAAAATTAAAAAATATTCTAACATTCCTAATGGATCGACTAATCTGTCGTTTGTATAAATCCATGGATAGCTTTTTACAAAGATTTTTAAAACGTGTCACAACTGTAGTGACAATATTTTAGATAACATTTGTTTATATAGGCATTCTTCGCTGGCAACACTAGCGAACAGTTGTCATTTCGCTACGTGTATAATAATTAAATTGATAAAAATAGTTTTATTTTGTTTTACTAATTAATTCTATGTGTAAAGTGTATACCCATAAACCTTAGCAATAATTGTTGGTGAAACAGTATTTCAAAGGACTAGTAATAAAACATCGCTGGAAATCTTGTGGCGGACTAACTGTCAAAGTAACGGACAACCGATAGATGATTCAAAATCAACTGGAAACCCGGGGAGTATTGTTTTCATAATTCCTTACTTATCCCTGTACCGTTTTATTTTATGTAAGTAATAATAACTAAAATACACTATACATCACATAAACACTGCTCATTACATGTGAGCGACGTCAATTATTACAATACACAGCGGCACCGTTTATGTCTCCTTTTGCTTGACAATTTGTAGAAGCAAAATTGATGACGAAAAACATTCACCTCAGACACCAAATACTACATGACACACTATACACAAACGCATAACGATTTATTATAAAATATATTAATATAAATAGTACAATAGTTTTACACAGGTTCATTTATAGAAGTACCTACATTCCAATTTATTGTTTTATGACTATATTAAACTTATAAATTTATTATACCTTATCATTATTTTCATATTCCCCAATAGTTAGAAAATATTTAAGATAAGCTGTTCCTAAATTTATTGAATTTACTCATTCTTCTTATATTTTTATGATCTACCTACATTATTTCCATCTCAACTTTCAATCCACCCATTTCATAGTTTCTCTCTGCTGACTTTACTCACTCTTCCTTACATTTCAGGTGCCTACGGGGTAGGTCTGTTCAAAATGATGACCCGCAGAATGGCAGTTCTGGAGGACAAATTACAGACCACACTCAAGGAATTGGACCCGCAAAAAATCTGTGTTACCAGCTTCTACGGGAAAGGGAAGACAGCGAAGAAGAAGTAAAGAAAATAGTAGACAAGAACTCTGAACTTAAGGCACAGCTGGCTGATATACACACACACCATCTCGAAATACTTGAGCAACATGAACATCTTCGACTGACGGTGTTCAACTTCCAACAGTGCATGGACACTCATGAAGAAGCTCTGAGACGTGTTGCTGAACTGGAACGTGAATTGAGTGAAGTTCATAACACCACCGTAGTGAGCCTGATCATGTGTGCGTTAGGGAGCCAGTTGTGACAATAGACCTGACCAGGGAGGATACCATTATTATGAGACCCAGCTTTTCTAGTCATAATAAACTTAAACGCTACATTAAAATGAATAAATTAATAAAAAAATGTCATAAATCTATTAGGAAATATAATGTGCATAGAGTTAATTTAAATCTCAGAATGGAGCGCATAAACTTAGTTAAACAACTATCTGAGTACTCTAGGAACTTGGAACAAAGTAGATCAGTGTATGATATGGATACTCATCGCTTAAGGGAAGAGATATTAATTAGGGAAAGAACCTTAAATGAGATTTTGAACAAATACCAAGCTTCTCAACAAAAACTAAGCAAGACTATAGTGGAGGCAGGTAAGCTCGTAGACTTGGTGAGGTGTAATGCAGAAATGTATGAGTCTCTGACCAACAAGCTCTCGTGTTCTTGTACTCACACTCTAATCCCAGCAGAGCTATTGAGTACCATACTACCTGAGAATTTTTCTAACAATCCACAAAACTCACACTCATTTCAAACAAATTTAAATAAATCTAGGCTTCCAACATCAATTAATAAAACTTTTTAACCGACTTCAAAAAAAGGAGGAGGTTAACAATTCGTCGGAATCTTTATTTTATGTATGTTCCCCGATTTCTCTAAGATGCCTGGACCGATTTCAAAAATTCTTGTTTTGATTGAAAGAGTATACCTCCTAGTTGGTCCCATGATCATCAGGTCAGGATATGATCATGGAGTCCTCAAAAAATCGAAGGAACTCTTCAAATTTTATAAGCACACTTGAAGCGATTTGACGATAACACCCCAATGACGTCGAGTTTGGGCTCGTTTGAGTTGTCTTTACATAGACTTTGATGCTGGATGATTTCCATGGTCTGATGATAGAGTTGGAAGGTAACCCTGAGATCTTTGTTATAAAATAACCCAATCTCATCGAGTTTAGGGTTGTTTAATTGGTCTTTACATGGACTTTGGTACTGGATGTTTTGCAGGGTTTGATGATGGAGCAGGAAGGTGGCCATGGGATCTTTGTATTACAATGACGCAATCCCATTGAGTTTGAGCTCATTTGATTCGTCTTTACATGGACTTTAGTGCTGAATGTTTACCAAACTCTGATGATAAAGCAGGAATGTGGCCATGGGATCTTTGTAATACAATAACGAAATCTCATCGTGTTTAGGCTCGTTTGTTTTATCTTGACAAACACTTTTGTACTGGATGATTTCCGGGATCTGATGATGGAACTGAAACGAACGTGTTTAGGCTAGTTAGTTGATACCAAAAAATATTCTTCAAAATCAGAAAGGAACAGGTCTACATTTCAGAATTGAGGCACGTAAAGAGGGCCTCCCCATCATCTACCACCTACACTATCCTATGTACCTAATTACTACTTGTTACTATTTTTTATTAGTATACTCTAAAAAGTTTTGCTCCATAACCAATTATTTTTTGCTTTTTGAATTTTTTTTTTTTTTTTTTTTTTTCTTCAGTGTTTTTGAAGTCGGTTCATTTTAATTTAAAAATATTTTTTATATTTTTTCTGATAGGATACGATGCAAATACCATCTTTGCGCAGAGACGGAAAACTCGACATCAAACCCTATACGACTGCCTCGTTGGTCTCGCGGCATAAATGTGCGCGTGGGATCGGGAGGTCCCGGGTTCGATTCCTGGGTCGGGCAGTGTTATTGGGTTTTTCTGTCACGAAATTCGCAGTAGCAGCACGGAGTCTGGAAATGTGCCCGGTACGGCAATAGGCTCGCCCCTTATTACGTGGGACTAAAGTATATCTGGCGAAAAGTGGGTGTAGAAATACACCTCTGCCTACCCCTTCGGGGATAAAAGGCGTGACGTTATGTATGTATGTATGTATTTTTCTGATAGGCTAGGTCACAATTTTGATAGTCTTCTCAGTGAGTACACAAATCAGTGTGTTATAAATTATTGTAGGCCAGGGGATAGTTACAGTAGTTTAGTTAAACAGATTAAGTTACACCCCTTAGATAAGAGTAGTACTGCCATGTTTTTGTTTGGTAACGGTTTAACTGTAAAGAGACAGGACATTATGATTAAGTTCTAATAACAATTCAACACATTCTATGGAATGTGTTGAATTGTTATTAGAACTTAATTCTAAATTTAGTTGTAAATTTATTTTAGGTGCTTTGCCTTACTCAAACAACTTAACACATACACAAAACATGCACATACACTCATTAAATATGTTATTGTTTAACATACTTGTCGTCATAGTGACGCAATATTGTTTTTTGACGCTAATAAATGTATTAGTAAATTTTTTTTAACTAAAGATACAATGTATCTGCCATTTTATATTAAGCGACAGATTGCTAAGTTATTAGCATACAATTTACAGCAAGGCAGAGAGCCTTGTGTTCACAATTTATTTGATAGGGTTAGTACATGTACTAACAATGTTTTTATTGACACATCTTGTGATTTAAACTCCAAGATAGGACAACAGTTAGGCTGCAGTATTTGAATATAGTACACCAAAACATGCAGGGCCTATCTGGCAAAGAATTAGAGTTAAGTTTATTTCTAGAAAATATGTGCTTAACTGGACATTGGTTAAAGACCCATGAGCTTATTGTTATAAATGAATATTACACAGTGCAGAGTTCGTATATAAGAAAACAGGCTATTAGAGGCGGTTCTCTCATAGTGACTTCAAATTTATTAAAATGCGAAGAACGTAAAGATATTGTAAACTTATCTATTGAGCGCACTATTGAGTTGTCCTGTGTGGAACTAGACTTATATATTGTAATTTGTGTATATCGATCCCCTTTTTGTGATTATAATCTATTTGAGACTGTTATGGAAGATGCTATTAATAATATTAAATGTAGTCATAAGAATATTATAGTATGTGGTGATTTTAATATTCATATTTTAGAGAATTCTTCACAGTGTAATAGATTTCTGAATCTTTTAAGGTCGTTTAATTTAAGTAACTTATTCTGTGAACCTACTAGAGTCTCTGCAACATCTTCTACTTGTTTGGATAACATATTTAGTTCTTGTGTTGCTAAAAACTCAGTAGTTCTCCTCCTTCTGATCACCGTAGACAGATAGCTAGTTTTTCCTGTTCAACATATGATAAATTACATACAGTAGAATGTAGGCCTCAAACTACCAATCGTATAACACGTTTTAAAAACAATATTATCGTTAAACTAAATCCCTCTATATTGAACTCAGAAAATCCAAATACAATTTATAATTTACTTTTTGGACTAGTAAATAATGAATTTCAAAATACTTTCAAGAGTAAAACTGTCACACTAAAGGGTACTACCGGATCTTTTAACCAGTGGGCCACTATAGGTATATACAAAAATAGAGCCACATTGTTTGAATTATATGGTATAAAACAACATAGATTTGACACACTTTTTCTAAATTATGTGAAAAACTACTCACAAATTTTAAAACAAGTTTGTATTATGGCAAAATCAAAATTTATTAGTGGTAAAATTAAGCAATCGAGAAATATAATTAAAGAATCGTGGAGAATTATAAATAATGAAACTGGTAGAACACGACAACGGGAAAAATAATTTGAAATCCAAGATAACAATTTATTAATCACAAACAAATCTCAAGTAGCGCATATGTTCAATAGTTTCTTTGCGAACATATATATAACAACTACTAGCTCTTTACAATCATCGTCTTTAGATGTTGAAATATTTTTGCTTAGCAGTGTACCTGAATGCAAGAGCGTGTTTAGATTTGAGCACGTTACCCCGCGAGATATATTGATCAGATATAATTCAATTAATATTAAAAATACCAGCGACTTTTGGGGCATTTCAATAAAACATTTAGGTACTATAGTTGAGACTATTGCGCTTTACCTCTCTATAATTTTATTTTTAACCAATGTTTTGACCTAGGCGTATTTCCGTACTTGATGAAATTGAGTAAAATCATACCTTTATTTAAATCTGGCAGTAAAAATGACATAAACAATTTTAGGCCCATCTTTATCTTGCCGGCATTTAGTAAAATATTTGAAAAGGTTTTATTAAAGCAGCTATTAAGATACTTTAATTTAAATAGTCTGCTTCACAAAGATCAATACGGATTCACTAAATGTAGATCCACTACTGATGCGGGTGTTGCTCTCATAAAACACGTTTATAATGCTTGGGCGTCATCTAAAAAAGCTATCGGAGTATTATGTGACCTCTCAAAAGCATTTGATTGCGTTCATCACGACACACTATTGCGTAAGCTCCGCCACTACGGCGTAGAGGAAACCACACTTAGCGTTGTCGAGTCGTACCTGCGGCAGAGATTTAATACTCATAAATTCTTACAAGTATATTTCAATACTACCCCGGGCGAGCCGGCCCATCCATGCTGAAATCAGCAAAGCTCTATTACCTCTCACAGATTACGCATACAACCAAAAACCCCTTGAGCTTTATAGTATTAGGATAGAAAAGTGATATTGGATTGTTCTGTTAAGAATTATTCAACAGAAGTTCAGAGTCAGGGAGTTGGCGGCGTTACACCAGCGTGCCTCGGAAAGTACATTAAGCCGTTGGTCCTGGACCCAATCTCTCTCCGGTCGTGTCGCTTGTGGTGTCCCATCGGACTATGAGAGTGAGGAAATATAGATTTTGTGTGCACTTTAAAATGTCCCGCACAGCCGCCGTGGCCAAAATACGGTCTAGAGGACAATTATTATCAGTTCTAAAAATTAAATGTATTTTACCTTCGCCAGCGCCAGTGACAGTATGTATAAGCAGCACCACGAAGCAGAGACATCGTTGGCTCTCCACAGACATCGCTGTCGCGGTCACCACACCTGAAACAATACAAATTCTTGGTTACAATTGTGAAAACAAAGATAAAGAAGGGTATCAACTTCTTAAAAATTACTATAAGTAGACTTGTATCAAAAAAGATTTATTATTTGTAAGCCTAGCCTTGCTTCCCAGTGCGCAGCAATGCGATGCATTTTGACAAAGTGACGAAAAATAGAAAAAAATAAAACCTTCATTTAAATTATATCGACAGGTATTATCATGTGGAAGAATTGATGTGCTCAAATTAGAGGAAGGATCTTCAGACCAGGCTAGGTGATCGTAGCTTGTAATAGTCACCCGTGCGGTCCAGCGGGAGTTGCTGAGTAATTGCGTGCGAGAACTTCCATAGCGCGTTTGGGATTTAGTTCCTTCGATGCCCGTTAGATGTCACCAGTGGTAATTGCCTTCGATATTATACGATGGATGGCCTCAGTTGTTATCAAGAAGAGCTTGACAGTAATTTTGCGATGTCATGCACTAAACTGTCATAAATGACGAAGACCGAGTACTACACTTGGTTTTCTTCGTATATGATAGTTGCTGCTAATGTTAAAACAGCTATTAAACAAGAATAGTATTATACAAAGTAAAGGAGATGTACCATTTGGCCATACATTATGGGCCTGGCACGGCCAAACACAACACCATGTGTGTTTTGAAGATAAATGACTACTCTATTAACCTGTATAATTTCTTTTTAAATAACTTTTGGTGGAAATAAGATACGAGATATTTGAAATGGAAATTATTCAGCAACTAAATATACCTCAAAATTGAATTTTAACATAAATATAATACCTAGATGTAAATAAAAGTATGTCTTTGCGTCTTAAAGAACAAAAACTACATAAAAAGTGGCCAATAATAATGAATAATCACCTGTGTACTAGGGAACCTCGTACTATGTATACTCGTCCAAAATAGCTAACCACAATCACAAACACCGCTGCATATTCTTAGCATGGGTAGAAGGTACTGATCATTATTATTGAATTTATATTCAGTTACATTACATTAAAACCGTACGAAAACACCAATAAATCAAAGCAAAATATTTACGATACACAGTAGCAACACGAATGACATAACAGATAAAAAAAGTGTTGCAAATGGTTTAAAAAAATATTTATACTATCGATTAAAAAACAAAACGATTTTTACCGATTAATAATTATGGAATGTATAATAAATTATATATTTCTTGATTCTTTTTACAAATATACTTATAAAGTAAAGAAAATATATTGTTTTCTAATATAGTAATAAAAATATTATTTCCTTAAAACAATTTCTGCCTACCATACTTCATTTTATTTTTAATGCTGGCAACATAAGACATTCATCCGCTATTACCATAGCTTATTCAAAATAATTAATCTTTAAAAACTAAATTCTTTCACCGATACTCTATCAAGAAACGAAAACGCGTAAAATTTTTAAAAATTATATGTTTAATTTCAAGGATTCACAACTTTCTGGCCGCTACAGGCCGGATTTGGTCTTTCTCCTTTAAATTGTTATAATTTTACCGTTTAATTTTTATACGAGCACGTTAATACCTATTCATAGTTTTAGATATATTGTATCTATCAAACAAATATTTCATTAATAAAACGCACTACGAAGCAATTAATAACATTCAAAATTCGTTGGAAATCTGAATCAATCAAATCATGATAAAATGATTCCATGAAAATAAATGAAACATTGGATATATATCTGAATTTGTCTAAAATAGTCGAATGTTACGATAAAATATATTTCCAGGAAAGTTTATCAAATATTGGAGTAGATTCGTATTTCAATTAAATCTAACTAAACACATTTTGAAGTTTTGTACTCATATAATGACAGTTATGATGATTTATGAACTTATGATTTATGAACAGTTTGATCATCATCATCCTAGTATTATACCGGTTGCATCCATGATTTTCGCTTCGAGCCCAAGGTTCACTTTTAGTCTAACCACATTTAATAGAATACCAAGCTTTTTCGAAGAGCGACTACGGTCTGACCTCTGAAACCCAAAATTGATTGCGATATTCCATAGCTTTTAGACTGATGTTGGGTCAGTATAATTAAGGATACTGACTGTCCAAGATCTTCAAGGCTGCCAGGAGCGACATAGCATACTCTCCAAGGCACGAAGTAGATAATTTACAATTTAAATTACTAGAACAAACACACAATCTATTAAAGAATAAAATCTGTAGTAAGTTTTCACCCAATATTCGTTTATTGCCACTTTCATAAAAACCCATGACCCTGAAAATCCGCACACCATTTCAAATTTCACTTTCACATACTGAAATCGAGCAAAAAGTAAAGCCTTTTCAGGCAGTGAAATGAAAAGATAGCCACCCGTTTAAAAGGGAACAATAATTTTATTAAATAATTAATCTTTTACGCCTTGCCGCTGCATTTGTACGTGTCAGACATGAAAGCGCTTTTAAAAGCGCGGATTGAAAAGATAATATGTTTTGTGAAGGGGAGCCTTATTCAGAATAGGCTCGTCACGTCTTGTTTATTGGCTGCTTTGGTTGGTACTTGGCTTCTTAATAGTAAACATTCAATTTGTTTTTAGTAAGTCTTTGTCCGGAGTGTTTATGCCTTTTTTACCTATTATATATTTATAACTAGAGGATGCCCGCAGCTTTGTCCGCACATTTTTTTATTTACCCGTTTCTACCCGATTCCGTGACAATTTCGAGAAATCTCTTCTTAGTGCACCGGTACATACGGTCCCTTAGGAACATACATGCCAAATGTCAGCTAATAGTTTTGGCTGCAGCTTGTTTGTCAGTCAGTAAGTAACGCAAGAATTTTGTAATTACAGATTTAATTGAATAGAAAATATACTTGGGAGAGTATAACTGATAAATAAATAATTTAACTTTTAAATTAGACAAAGTCCGATCAGACATCTAATCCTGAGTTCAGACATTCAATGCCAGATCCGATTAAGCCTGCCTAGCTGGCTATTGCTTGTCTGCTACCTACATGAACATCCTGTCTGATACTTCATAAATCCGCTTATTTGTAAAAAAGCAACTAAATAGCCTTGTTAAAAACAAGGTTAGGTTATTCAGTTTTACTCATGACGGGTGTGTTATTTCATTATTGAATTATTCTTGGCGTAACCTAATCTTTAAATATCTTTATAGAAATAAACATTTTTTTATTTTTAAAAATTGGTGGAGACTAAAAGCTATTTTTAAAAGCGATATTAATTATAAGTCACCTACTCTCCCGGTGGGAATCGAACCTACAACCTAAAGCTAAGCAGTCAGGGTCATGAACAACAAGACCAAAAACCACTGCGAATAAAATGTAGGTACCTAATTACTGTTCATCAAGGATACTCATATCCAAACTCATTCAAAGAAAGCTCCGGTATTTTTACTCGAATTAAAAACCTTTCCATCGCTCCCATAAATCAATTTTCCTACCAACTTATATTGTGGACCAAAAGGTTAAAGTTTTGGACAAATGTTTGTCCGCTTGGCAAACATTGGCTGCCAATGAATTACGCGTTAATACAGAATGCAAATGAACATTTTAAAATAAAATGAAGTGCAATGAAATCAGTGGGATCGCTTTAATTTAAATGTGATATTGCCGCGAGTGCAATAATAATTATTTTTGTGAAAATATAATCATATTTTTGTATAGACTCACGCCCGTATCCCCGAAGGGGTAGGCAGATGTGTAATAGTACATCCATCAAGCCATGATTTTTTAGGTCCCACGTAATAGCAAGCCGGGCACATCACCAGATTCCGTGCTGCTACTGAGAATTCGGAAGAACTCAGTTACACTTTTGCCCGGCCCGGGAATCGAACCCAGGACCTCCGATCAGCAGTCGCATACGCTATCCACTGGACCACGGAGGCAGTCTTGTTAATAATAATAAGTTCTATTTACAGGTAAATTTTCTTACTGGGCACGGGCCTCTTTTAATGGTGTGACCAGTAGCACAAAAAATTACGCATCTCAAAGAGCTTTCTCAAGTTGAATGCACGGTAGACGTAGTGGTCGTCTCGCCGCTTTACACTGCGCCGAATGTTGTGGGTTCGAGTCAAACACGAGAAAATACTTTGTGTTATCTATAAATTGTCTAGGTGTTAATTTAGTCCGTTGGTTGGATGTTTGTTAAGTCCCCCGAGACACAGGATTTAGGTATTTAGAAGTGGGGGACTTGTCTTAAAAAAAGGTGAGTGCGTACCAAAATGCCTGATGCAGCCATGAGCTTATGGTGTCAATCTAAACCTTTACATCATTTTGAGATATCATACAAGAGCACTTAAATAAGCAGACATTAAAATAGAAGATTACATACAAGCTTGTCATAGTAGATTAAATTTCGCTTCTCCTATTTGTGTAAATACCGATTCTAAATAAACGATTAATTTATACCTTGCTCATAATGTAATCTAAATTGCTTAGTCAAAGCCTGCTTCTAAGTATAACTCTCAAAGCCTTAAGATTATCAAGTTGAAAGATGTTATACCTCGACTACATTAAGTATAAAGAGGTAACAATATTATCATGTCGAAGTGATAATAACTATGCTGTTTTTATAGTAGAATTTAGAATAAGGTATTTATTGTTGTGAAATAGTGTTTTAAGTTTTCACGACCATAAAATTACGAAACACGGACTCTTTTCAAAGGATGTTTTTACCATTTATCGGTAGTACAAAGCACCTGTCATGTGCATAAAATAGCGAAAATCGAATTACGCTCAAAATTCAGTTTTGTTATTATCGGAATTTTTGTTCCTCATTCGAATTGTTGGTTATAACATACATACATACATAGACTCACGCCTGTTTCCCGGAGGGGTAGGCAGAGACTACGGAACGCCATTTGCAACGATCCTGATATACATCTCTTGCTTCATTTACTCCCATCAAGTTTCTCATGCATGCTCTTCTGTTAAGGGTACTTCTGACATGTCCTTTTTTCAGGATGTCCCTAATCTGGTCAGAGAACGTTGCGTTGTGTTGTTGTTTATAACATGTCAGTTAATTAAGGACTATGGTTTTCAATCAAAACCGAGTTGAGAGATTATCACACGCGTAGTAATTTTTTCGAAGTTATGTACGTATGTTATTTTTATTATCGCTTGCTAAACGCCTTAAAGCATATCGCGAGGCAACTTACATATCAGAGATTTTCATTACGTTCTCGTAAGATATGTGAAGTCTGCCAACCCGCACTTTGCCGGCATCATCATCTTCCTAGCGTTATCCCAGTTTTAAGGCTTTGTCAAACAGCGAGCGGGAAGGTAGCGTGGCGCTGGCGCGACGCGAGGCGAGTGGGTCGTAAGCTCAGCGCGATAGCCACACCGCCGGCAACACGCCGAGCCGCGCTAGCGCCCCGCCAGCATCGCGTCGCGCCAACCAGGAATGCGTCACTTTTTGTTAAAATGTTGAGCGAATCGGACATTGAAGAGCTACTTCTTTTGATTGCTGCATCAAGAAATAAGAAAAAAAGAAAATGGGTTCATGAAATAAACGCTACTAGAGAAGAGCATGGAGAATACCACCGGTTATGTAGAGAGCTCGAGTCCCACGAAGAAAAATTCTACACTTACTTTAGAATGTCACGGAGTAGCTTCGAAGAACTGTATAACGTATTGAAGCCAAATATAGAGAAACTTGACACGAATTGGAGACGGGCTATAGGTCCAAGAGAAAGACTTGCGATTTGTTTAAGGTAATTTATTTGACATTTTCACAACCTTTTGTTGGAACTTCTACATAACTATACAAGTTTAGCTGTTTTGTGGATTTTTGTTAACATTTTTTATAATTTAGGTAATATTTGTAATCAGTCTTTGAACTTTTATAATTATTTAACATGATGGATGGTCATATTTGAAATCAAATATAGTAATATGACGCTGTGTACATACATACTCCATTATTTTAATTTAAAACAAAATCTTAGACCTCTCATAAGTACTAATATGTAATCAAATAATTTTGGAAATGAATGTCTTAGCAGCTTGCTTAAATACTAAAAAGTCTCTTTAGGTCACCTTTGTGATGATACCTAATAAAATAATTAACAAATCAACAACTAATACACTAAAAAATCTCTAAGCAATTACTACTTAACAAAATAATTCGCAAATCAACATTTTGTAGACTAAAAAACAATAATTCACAAATCAACATCATATAAACTTATGAATGTGTCTAAGTTACTCAAGTAAGTTCTAATAAAATAATTAACAAATCACATAAAATTGCAAATCAGTCTTATCTTTAAGTTTAGGTTACCTACCATGAGAGAGTGGCATGAATGAATATGAACAACTTTACTAGGCTTGCACCGAGGAACTGTATTTTTTCTAAATTTTAGAGTTGACTCCATAGTAATAATTATTCATATTCATCGGTTTCAAACAACAAAATCAACATTATTATAAACTGTATGTATCATTTATATGTCGTAGATCACTACGTCTTCTTGTGTGATCACATTTTCTGTGACATCTGGTATCTCTATTACTTGCTGCGTTGTGGTGAGGCATAATGGTTCGGTTATGGAGTCAGTACTAATAACTGAATATGCAGGAGAAGCAATGTTATGTTCTTGCGAACTTGGGTCTACGAGTCTCGTGTTGATTGGTGAGTTGGATTCCAGATTCGAGTATTCCATATCTATAACAGAATTACTGTTGGTGGTCGTGGATGAATGAGTGGTATTTTGTAGATGCTTCAATTCTGCTTCTGCAAATAGTTTTGCTAGGTTTACCTTTAACTCAGCTTGGACTACAGGGGATAACTTTTTAAATGCTTCTGCATAACTTCGAAATAAATAATCTATGGCATCTTGTTTTGTCGTGGCATTATCTTTTTTTCTATTGTTCAGATAGTGAAGTATTTTATCTAGGTCTTTTGTTTCGGCATCTTCATTTCTCTTGCGTTTAGATAATTGTGGAAAAGGTGGTACCGAGGAAGAAATCGTAGAGGACTGCGGCGTTGGAGTTAAATTCTGCACTTGTGTTGCGCTTGTTTGTGGGAGGACCTCTGCTGGTGGTGGCGAAGGTGAAGGATTTCTAGAAAAGGGCTGAGATGGCAATGATGCTGTGTCAGTATCCGGTAATATTGAGGTTTCTTGGCTATTGAGTGTTTCGTCTGTTTGCTGACTTTCAGTAGTAGCTGATGAACTTCTTACATTAGTGGAGGATTTACGATTCACATTAAAATCATCTAAAAAACGTAAATGCTCGCTCCACACGTAATTGGTTACAATTCTACCTGAACCTGTACTCCCTTTCACTTGTTTTTTATTTTTATAATATCCGTCTCTTATTGTTTTCCATTTTTGTTTTACAGCATCACCTGAAAATATTAAAAATATTTAAATATAAATAAAGAATAATCAAAAACGCTCACAAATTTAATTGTACTGCTTTATAAAACTAACAAATAATTTAATATATGGATCATCAATTACATTTATAATTTGTTTTACAGATTCTTGGCTACTGGAGATTCCTACCAAACAATCGCGTTTTCATTCCGCGTTGGGCGTTCTACAGTAGGCTCAATTGTTAAAAATGTATGCTCAGAAATTTGGAGCAATTTACAACCCATTTATATGCCTACACCAACTGAAAGTATTTGGAGACAAGCGGAAACTGGCTACAGAGAAAAATGGAATTTCCCTAATTGTGTAGGCAGCATAGATGGTAAGCACGTCGCAATCAAATGTCCTCGTAAAAGTGGATCGAATTTCTTCTGTTACAAGAATTTTTTTTCTATTGTTCTGCTGGCAATCGTCGATCCATTTTATAAGTTTATCGTTGTTGATATAGGAAGCTGTGGTCGCTTCAGTGATAGTGGAATCTTTGAGAATTCTACTTTTTATAGAGAGTTTATAGTTGGAAAAACTCTTTTACCACCAAAACCTTTACCAGCCATGAATGAGCCTATACCACACGTATTAATAGGTGACGAAGGTTTCGCTTTAAAACCATACCTAATGCGACCTTTTCCAAGGGCTGCAGCATTGCAAGACGAAAGAAAGAGAAATTTTAACAAGAGACTCTGCAGAGCACGACGTGTCGTAGAAAATGCCTTCGGAATTTTGGGAGAAAAATGGCGGGTACTTCACAGGCCCATAGATTGCTCTGTTGACACCGCCGACGACATAGTTAAAGCAACTTGCTGCCTTCATAACTACTTGAGAACAAAAGAAGGAAGATTTACTGTTGAAGAAGAATCCACATCAGACCCCGGACCCGCTTTACAAAATATTAGACCAACGAATCAAAGATCCTCTAATGCAGCTTTTCAAATTCGAGAGAAATTCGTATCCTACTTTAATCAAAACATAACCTAATAATCACTCACTATAATAATTTAATCGAGCTTAATTTATTCGTGTCCTACTTTAATCAAAACATATAATGACCTAATAATAACATAACCTTATATTCACTTTAAAAAATAAACATTTTGTAGGTACTTACAATTTTGTTTGAGTTCACTTGCAATACTTTCCCAAATCAGCGCTTTTAAAGTGACATTTTTATAATCTTTATTACTTAAATCGTACAGAATTGAATTTTGCCGAACACAATTGATCAATTTCTCAACGTCCATGGTTGTACTTGAACAAAAATCTGTAATATTTTGCAACTAAAAACGCCACGCCACGCCGTTCACTCCGCGCCCAGTTCACGTCAAGCTGCGTGTGTGCCGATCGTCATAGAAACACTAGCAACACAGCGCGGCCGCCCCACCCCGCCCCGCCAAGCGAACACGTCGCGACGCGCTCCCGCGCCACAGTTTGTCATCGCGACACGGGTTGGCGTGGCGTGTCGCGCCCCGCCAAGCTCGGCTCGACTCGGCGCTAGCGTGGCGTGTTTTGTGTGACGACTTCCATACATTTTCATACTAAGTTAGCGCGCCACGCTAGCGTCCAGCCCCGCCACGCTCGCTGTTTGACAAAGCCTTTAACCTGGGGTCCGCTTACTAGTCTAACCAGATTTAGCTGAATATTAGCTTTGCCACAGAGCGACTGCCTGTCTGACCTCCGCATCCCGAAAGGATAGCGATATTCCATGGTTTAGAATAGTGTCAGTTGATTAAGAAGGTACTGATGCCCTGTAACGATTGTCAAAGATCGTCATGACAACCGGGACCGACGGCTTAACGTGCATAACTCTGAAAAGTCAGTGGTGCGCGCCGTGGATTCCAACCCGATACCCTCTGCATGGCAGTCTGTTGGTATGTCCAGTAGGCTATCTCTGCCTTTGCCAGTATGTTGAAGTATTACACGGTTTAACACTTTACTTAGTTTAGGTGTTACCAAACAGAGCGCGTGAGGCTGTTATTGAAGTCAAAGTGTTTGCATGCTACAGCCGTCAAATCAAATACTTTTTTATCCTTCAAATTACTTACCGATAACGTAAAGGTATAATCAAATTTATCGTTATTAAAAAAACGCATTATCCTTACATTTTTAAAAAGCACTTTTATCAGATTGCCAATGATAGTCTACTGCTGATTTTAGGCCTCGATTTTCGGCTCTTCTTGTCGAGCCGCTGCCGGCTACTTTGCCATCAAAACATTGTCTTGCAGTAATTTATTCCATTTTCTTCTGACGAATTTTCTATTTTACCTTCAGCCCTAAATATTCTATCACTTACACATCACCTTCGACTTCGTCTTAAACTTTCAAGATTTTTTTAATTTTATTTAATATTCATACATAAATCTGTTCGGTAGTTTTAGTGGTTATCACATTCATACGGACAGAGCAGACGATAAATTCATTATTGATAATATGTGTAGATAAAGTTGAAATGTCTTATAATATTTGCGTCGATATTTTGGCATGAGTTGCACCAGTTCTGGTCCAGCAAGATAAAACTGCGGATAAAACTTATTGGTATTCAATTGTTAATTTTATTATCGGGAGAAAATTTCATTTCTCAGAGCTCTCACTAACGATTCGTAAGTCTGTCATCCCGCACTTGGCCAGCGTGATGTGCTGTGGCCTAATCCTTTTCATAGTGAGAAGATGTTAAGTGTCCAGTAGTGGGACAGTTTAGTTAATAATAATATATTTTTTTAATAAAATAATATTCTACCACATTCACACAACACCATCTAGTCCCAAACTAAGCATAGCTTGTACTATGAGTACTAACTAATGGATAAACATACATATATACTTTCTTTTTGTAAATACATACATATTATACATAGAACACGCAGACCAAGACAACCATCTATGTTCATGAACACAAACGTTTGACTTGAGCGGAAATCGAAACCGCGACCTTCGACGTAGCAGTCGCTGACACTCCCGCTGCGCCAACCGGCCGTCTAATTAAACTATCCCACTGCATAGCACGTGTCCTCTCCTAACAATGGCCATATAAGATGGGTAAAGCCATTATCCATAGTCCAATACATAAAGAGAGCAAAAAAACATTGCACTAACTTGTATTAAGAACTTCTTTTAATTATAATGACTTTTAATTAGAGCTACAACGATGTACTAACTAAACATGCCATTTATTTTAGTTAAATAGTACTTATGTCACGATTTTAGAAAACATTAATACAAGAAAGCTTTTACATTATTCTAGCTTTTATTAAAATTCTGCTTATTACTAAGTTTTAATAGCTATAACTACGAATCTGATTAAGGTATTAAAATATAAGTTTAGAAAAAGCAATACTAACGTCTGCGAAATTAAATTAATTACAATATTTATGTGTTATCCAATGTCATAATAATTATAAATTTTGATAATTATGTAATTTTTATGATTTGAGATTATTGAATAATGTATTGTATGATTGTTCCAATAAAAAAGTAGTTTTCTGGTTCAAAAATAAATTTATCATTGTTCCAGCGCTATCCCGATTACCGCAAGCAAGTCTTTGCAGCCCAGGCAGTAGCAGCAGCAGGGTAGGCAGAGGTGTAATCCCCCCCGTGGGATCTCCACCTTGTCGTGGTGGGGGGGCTCAGTAACCGTGGATTGGTGACCCGCGGTGAAGCTAAGAGGGATCCAGGAGGGGACGCTCCGCGTGGGCTTGACGGAGGCCTGCGCAGGATGCGTCCAAAGGGGCGGGTGCGAGGGACAGTTCTTCTGTCCCTCGCAGTCGGGTGCGGTCGCGGGAGGAGAGGCGTGTCGGTGTTGCGTTGCCGCGCGCCCTATCTCCCGCGACCAAATGGAGGCGCACCATCGTTGCGTCGCGGTGGGGCCGCAGAGGAAGAGGAGATGCGGTGTTGCGTTGCCGTCCTCCCTATCCTCTGCGGCCGCTGAGTGTTTTGGCGGCGGAGCCCAACACCTTCATCCGCCGCCAAGGGGGTTTTGTTCGGGGCCCGCCTGACCATCTGGCGGGCCAATACCCGTCGGGGGGTAGCGAGGAATGCTTTAGCGATACCCGACCCTCCGACATACGGGTACGTGAGGAATACGGGTTGGTTTTTAGTCAGTAAGAGTCTGACAGTCCCCTTCGCCCTTCCCCCAGGGCGGAGGGACTCCATGAGGATTTTCCAACCCGACACCAAAAAAAAAAAAAACGGCAGAGGTGTAATATTACACCCACATTTCGCCATGAATTTTTAGGTCCCACGTAATAGGGGGCGAGCCTATTGCCGTACCGGGCACATTACCAGACTCCGTGCTGCTACTGAGAATTTCCTAACGGAAAAACTCAATAACCACTTTGCCCGACCCGGGGATCGAACCCGAGACCACCCAATCCCACGCGCACATTTATGCCGCGAGACCAATGAGGCAGTCAATACAGTATTATTAATTAATGGTTAATGTCCAAATTATTTGTATTATGTCATAAATCAAAAATATGTATACATATAAGAATATTAATCATTAGTTGCTACATGCTACATATTAAACAAAACAATTTGCTATTTAAACATAAATAAATCATAGGAAAGAGTAATTATCATTTAAATAGTCATTAATATTATAGTAAACTTTGCCTAAAAGAAACAGTGTGAGTTTGCTTTTAAATTTGTGGATGCAATCTATTGCCAACAGACATTTTGGCAGCTGATTATACACTCGTGGCGCCATACAGAAAACACTCCTGTCCATCAACGCACTTATATGTTGAGGACAACGTACTTTGAGGTTGAGACGCTTACTTTTAAAATTACTAAACATGTTTGAATTAGTTTTACGCACATAACTTCGAAAAGTCTGTGGTCCGCACCGCGGATTTGAACCGGATATCCTCTACGTGACAGTCTGTTGGTATTCCCACTTTGGTATCTGTTATGATGTAGTATCACCTTAATATTCGTAGTCTTGAACCCATTATGACGCAATAACACATGAAACAAGGAAACTAATGACATTACTAATTAAAGTGAACTTAATTGACAAGTGATGTCTATTATGAAGCTCGGAGGAAGCTGCCGGCTAAACGTAATGTAGAAGGATAGTGTTGTAACATTGTCGATATTATGAGTATTGATAGCTATACATATTTATATCAGTTTTTTAAACAACATTTTAAATTCACTAAAGGGGAATTCGGCTGTTCAAAATGGGAGGAGGTTCACCTCCTCCCATTTTGAACGTCCCCCCAAAACTGAAAAACTGCAAAACAACCGATCTCAGAAAAATTTGGTTGCTTTTTAATTTTTTATTGTACTAGTTTCATATTGTCTTTCGAGATAATATGTACCACGGACTTTTGGTTCGAGTATAACTTCGTGAACTATCAGTATCATGGCACTTGTAACAGTGTTGGAATATCGGATACCCGATACAAACAACCGCAACAAAATGTTAAATACCGATAATTTTGGACATCCATACCGGTATCAAAACTTTATATTTTAAAATACCGCAATTGCATAATTAATGACCATAAAGAACACGAGATAGGCGTCAAAAATCTATTTATTCATACCAAAATTGTCATCCCGAGTGGCAAAAACCCAATAAATGAAGTACTCCTGGTATTTCAAAAGGATATCGGTATCGGTAAAAACCGATGATGATGTACCCATACTGACCATAAAATGTTTGAAGCTGAAGCTTAATATATTTGCGCTTGTAGTCTGGTTATTCTTATGTCTGTCTTCGATATGCGCATGGTATAATCGTTCGCGATAAATTATAGAAAACTTCCTCGTAATTTCATAATTTTATAAGAAATAATCATATTGCAGTAAATGCATCGCTATCGCCCTTATAAAATTTATCATATAATTACTAACTCATACAGAAATCAGTCTACCATTTTACATATGACTTAAGTTGACTGATCTTTCAATCAGCCTATTGCAGTCCACTGCTAGACATAGGCCTCTTCCAACATGCGCCACAATTACTGATCCTCTGCCTTCCGTATGCAGCCCTCAACTTGACTCATATAATATGAATATCGGAAACGTCTCCAAAGATTTTCATAAAATTTAGTATTCAAGGGGTTTCGAGTGAATGGTCATAAAAAAATTACAAAATTTCGAGATTTGGGTGGATTTTAGCAAATACATATATGGTATTATTAATTTTCTCTATATAATCAATTGTGATATATGGTACTCACATTTTCTTGTAATAATTACAAACTGTCTTAACCCTAGATCACTAACCTTATTTTTCGAACCTTATTACTAACCTTCGTACTTTTGACTACGGTATTTAATAAAGGGGATAATGGGTTTTATTTGAATTAAACATGCATTTTTTTTTTATTATAAATTTATTATATTCTTCTTATTAATTAATAAATTTACATAAACCAAAATGGCATATTTATTAAAAAATCAGCCTTACAAATGAGATCGTAGGTTTTATGACAAATTAACAATGGTAACATTTTAAAAGATTTTTTAAAGTATTATTATAAAGTAAATGTGAAATATAATTTTCAAACATTAGAAATAACAAATGAAATAAAGTAACGAAACAAAAATTTTGGTAAGAATCTATCATGTTATACATTTGTGACAAACGTCAAGTTTGTGCTCCCCGCACTACGATTTATTGCTCTGGGTGCAACTACTTTTAGTCATCCTTCGCTTTGCGGAGGGACACAAGGCTTATATTTTCCTTTTTTAGGTAGGAGGTACATCAGTCGCATTATTTTCGCAACGAAAATAAATAAACAAAACAAAAAAAAATGCAAGAGTTCACCAACTAAATAAGACAAAATGTTACGTTAATACTAACCTTCGTCAATCTGACGACCCATGGTTGCTGGAACGGCGCTCACGGTGCCCCCCCACTCAAAACACTACCGTCAGGCGGAGGGGCAATGGGTCGACTGAGATTATCTAATGTGTGGAAGCAGTACGATCGCGCGCGCTAAAGTTTGCACGATTTAAACAAACCCGCGTAGTCAACGATTGACGAAGGTTAGTAATCTAGGGTTAAATTGATATAATTTATTCACATTCCCTACTTGATGTATCACTGTTGACATTGTGACTATTGACATTTCATTAATTTTCGTAAAATGTAAAATTATTTAACTCTCTAAATTTATAATTATCTCAATGCCTAGTGATCCAATGAATATCTAAGTACGACTGAGTAACTGGGTCACACATTTTTACATTGTTGTCATAATATTTGCGAAAGACATGTGAAGTCGGCCAATATGCACCTGGCCAGTGTGGACTATGGCTTTACCCTTCACATAGTGAGAATTATTTGCACTTGGCTAGGCGGACTATGGCCTACACAACATTTTTGGCGTAACATAATGGATGTTACGCCAAAAATGTTAGACTTAAGCGGCAATCGAACCCGCGACATTCAGCGTGGAAGTCGTTTACACTCCCAATACGGCACCGGCCCGTCAAATGCTTAATTAAACAGGTGTGTACATACATACAAAGATAGTCTCACGCCTATATCCCCGAAGAGGTAGGCAGAGGTATACACCCACTTTTCGCCAGATTTATTTTAGTCCCACGTAATGGGGGCGAACCTATTGCCGCGCCGGGCACATACCAGACTTCGTGCTGCTACTGAGAATTTCCTAACAGAAAAAACCCAATAACACTTTGCCCGACCCGGGGATCGAACCCGAGACCTCCCAATCCCACGCGCACATTTAAGCCACGAGACCAACGAGGCAGTCTAAACAGGCATATAGGTAAATTAATTTATTATGTAGAGGGTTGCCACGTACAACTTTCAACAAATTACGGTATAGTGACTGCTGTATGTAAAGTTTTGAATGCTTTTAGTTTCAAACTAATACGCAACAAGTTGCACAACTTTTAAAAGTGTCTGATACAAAACGGCGTATAATGTAATACATGCATAGCTTCTCCTGTGTACTGAAGACTACTACAAGCTTTAGTTTTCCACCAAGAAGATGATTTTTAAATACTCATCTTAGCGTACAAGCTGTATGGCGCTTTTACAATGAGGGTTTTAATGTAAATAGGTAGATAATTGAGATGGCTATTTCGATTGATATTTCCATACATCCCACGTAAGTTGTTGTAACCCACAAAAAAATTGCGAAATGCAAATCTACCCTATTTTTATAGGTTTCATTAAATATTTAGATATTGCGTTTTAACTGAAATCTACCCTATTATGCATAGATTCGTTATTTTTTTCACATTGAATGCTTTTTTCATTAAATGTTAGAACTGTGGAACAGATTTTGATAAAATGTTTTGTAAATAATATAGCATGAACCGTCTCTCTCTTAGTATGTCTGTGTGGTAACGGATTAAGAATATGGAATGTCACCACTCCATATCATCCCATGGGTGTCGTAAGAGCCGACAGAGGGAGCATATTATGCAGAGAACAGTACTGTAAGAGAAGGAAAACTTGATACAAACCCTATACCAACCCGTTTGGCCAGCGTGGTATAGTAGGCCAATTCCTCTTTCAAAGGGGAGGCCTAGTCCAGCAGTGGACTGTTAAAGGCTGATGATGTGATAGCATGAACATTTAAATAACACAAAGCCCACCATTTGTTGCGATAAGTGATATTCAGCCGGGCGAAGCAGCGATCGCAACCTAGTATCTGGTAAAATTGTGGTTTATTACGTAATCGAGAAAAATAAGCCAAAGGTATATTAGACTTGACGGAAATACAGAATAGAAAAATATCGAAATATCCATCAACGTAGCGCTGTCGAAAATATCGATATAATATTAGGTATGTAACGATACGTATTGTAACGAATGGACATCACTACATGTAATTCTGTAAACGTAATGTATAAGCAATCAGGGTATTACATTGAGGTGCTTATAGGTGTAATATTAAACCGGTTTGTAACCCAATATTTGACATTAGTTAAATTGTAATATTTTGTGAAAGAATATAGGGATATCTCATGAGGGTTGAGCTTTTAGAGTAGTTGCCCGCGTTTTCAGGCTGATTTTCAACCCTGATTTGCTCAGTAAGAAGTGATAATGTTAAAATATCTTGCCTTACTGGGTGACTGCCTCGTTGGTCTCGCGGCATAAATGTGCACGTGGTATTGGGAGGTCTCGCGTTCGATCCCCGGGTCGGGCAAAGTGTTTTTGGGTTTTTTTCATTAGGAAATTCTCAGTAGCAGCACGGAGTCTGGTAATGTGCCCGCTACGGCAATAGGCTCGCCCTACGTGGGACTAAAATAAATCTGGCGAAAAGTGGGTGTAGCAATATACCTCTGCCTACCTCTTCGGGGATATAGGCGTGAGACTATGTATGTATGTATGTACTGGATGCCCACGTTGTATAAGCAATCCACTATCGCGGTAGCTTCAGTAATTTAGGCTCTAATATTAGATACGCAAACTCAAACTCAAACACAAAATCGTTTATTAATCTAGGTCACAAGGTGACGCTTATGAACGTAATTTTTTTAAATTGAATTACTTAATGCTTCTACATTAACATTTACTGCCTCGTTCGCAAAGCAATAGGTAGAACCACGAGAAAGAACGGACAATAAAACTCGTGGCCACTCTTTTGAATCGCCAATATTATGTTACATAATTATGTATTTAATTTTTGTAAGGAGCTGCAACTGTTTCACATTGTAGTAAATTACTTGAAAATAGGAATTAGTTAGAGATATAATACTTAAGATATTAATGCAGTTAATAAATTAAGTGCCTTAGTTAGCCTTCCAATGTGAATATTGTGTAACAGGAGCCACTTACGTCATATAATGTAGGCAACTCGCGACCATGTTCAGAACTATGGTGGAAATGTATGTTACAGAAGTGACTGTATATGAATACACAAAATTACAAAAACATTAGGTTACAGGCCATGATCACGAGTTGTCTTCATCTTACAGTGCAGTAAAACTTTAATAAAATTAGTGGAACAACAATGCGAGTGTAAATGTAGTACCTAAGTTTAATGACCTAATAATACATGAACAGTAATTTAAAAGAACTAGAAATATTATATAAAGACTAGAGGACGCTAGCAGTTACACCTGCATTTTTTTAAATATACCCGTTTTGGCCGATCCCGTGGGAATTTCGGGAAATCCCTTCTTAGTGCACCCCTACGGTCCCTAAGGAACATGCATGCCAAATTTCAGCTTCCTGCTCCCAATAGTTTCGACTGTAGCGTGTCTGTCAGTCAGTCAGTAACGCAAGGATTTTATATATTAAGATTAACTGAAAAATTGGGCAAGTGCGAGTCGGACTCGCGCACGAAGGGTTCCGTACCATCATCTATAAAAGAAAATCACGTTCGTTGTATGTATACTTAAATACTTTATAAGTTTCTACCTGTTTATTAAGATCGAGTAACAAATTGCTTAAAAATTACGTTTGTTGTATGGGAGGCCCTCTTTATTATTTACTTTTTTTAAATTTAATTATTTATTTTGAAAGTTAATATACAACTACATATTCTGTGAAAATTTAAAGCGTCTACGTGTTACAGTTAGTAATTTTGAGCAAAAAATACGAAAAAAAACACGTTTTTTGTATGGGACCCCCCCTTAATATTTTCATTTTTTTATTTTTAGTATTTGTTGTTATAGCGGCAACCGAAATACATAATTTGTGAAAATTTCAGCTTTCTAGTTATCATGGTTTATGAGATACAGCCTGGTGACAGACAGACAGACAGACAGACAGACAGCGGAGGCTTAGTAATAGGGTTCCGTTTTTTACCTTTTAGGTACGGAACCCTAAAAATGCAAAGTATCTATATAATTCTAATTAGGTATAAAGATCATGAGTTGTCTAGCGTAAGTGACCAGCTATCCTTATCACTGAAATAATCATTTATAGTATAATAACCTTTCTTGATAAGGCAGTCTTTTATTTTAGTTTTAAATGTACTAAATGGTCATTCTAAAACACCAATTGGTATTTTATTGTAAATACGGATACCTAGCCCTACAAAAGAATTATTAACTTTATGTAAACGATGATAAGGGGCATATAACCTATGCCTGTTTCGAGTATTTATGTTATGTATATCGCTTTTTGTGGTAAATAAACCTATATTTTGCCTAATGTACAAAATTGTAGCAAATAAAAATTGCGATGCTACTGTAAGAATTCCTATGGACTTAAAGCGTTCCCTAAGAGTATCTTTTGCACCTAACATGTATATTGCTCGTACCGCTCGTTTCTGTAGAACGAAGATATTCTGAATATCCGCAGCTTTGCCCCATAACAAAATGCCGTAGGACATAACACTGTCAAAATAGCTAAAATATACTAAACGAGCCGTGTCGATGTCAGTAAGTTGCCTAACTTTTCTGACGGCATAGAGCTGAGCTTTCCTGCAAGACATGCTATATGTGCACCCCATTGTAACTTATTATCTAATGTAATACCTAGGAACACTGTAGAGTCTACTGTGTCAAGTTTCTCCCTATCTAGCATAATATTAGGTCCCAGTTGTCTTACGTTAGGTAAAGCAAATTTAACGCATTTAGTTTTCCTAGAATTAAGTACTAGGTCGTTTGCTGTAAACCATTGTGTAACTTGTAATAGTGCATTATATACATCATCAAATTGATTTCTATTCCTATCTACTTTAAAAATAAGTGACGTATCATCTGCAAAAAGTACAACATCACAGATGTTTTTTAAATAAAAAGGTAAGTCATTAATATATACAAGAAATAGAAAAGGACTTAAAATTGAGCCTTGTAGAACGCCTAGCTGTATAGGTAATTTAGAGGATGTAGTCCCATTTACATCGACGCACTGAAATCTCTGCCGCAGGTACGAATCGACAATACTAAGTGCGGTTTTCTCTACGCCATAGTGGCGGAGCTTACGCAGTAGTGTGTCGTGCTGAACGCAGTCAAATGCTTTAGATAGGTCACAGAACACTCCAATAGCATTCTTTGATTACTCCCAAGCACTATAAACGTGTTTTATGAGAGCTACACCCGCATTAGTAGTGGATCTACCTTTAGTAAACCCATATTGATCTTTGTGAAGCAGACTATTTAAATTGAAGTGATTTAGTAGCTGCTTTAAAAGAATCTTTTCAAATATTTTACTAAATGCCGGCAAGATAGATATGGGCCTAAAATTATTAATTTCATTTTTACTGCCAGATTTAAATAAGGGTATAATTTTACTTAATTTCATCAAATCCGGAAATACGCCTAGGTCAAAGCATTGATTAAAAATTATAGATAGGTAAGGCGCAACAGTCTCAACTATAGTACCTAAAATTTTAGTTGAAATGCCCCAAAAGTCGCCGGTATTTTTAATATTAATTGAAATTGGGGTAACGTGCTCGAATCTAAACACGCTCTTGCATTCAGGTACACTGCTAAGCAAAAAATTTCCAGCGTCTAAAGATGATAATTGTAAACAGCTAGTAGTTGTTAAAGGTATGCTCGCAAAGAAACTATTGAACATATGCGCTACTTGAGTTTTATTGGTGACTAATAAATTGTTTTCTTTTAGTTCAAATTGGTTTTCCCGTGGTCGTGCTCTTCCTGTTTCATTATTTATAATTCTCCAAGTTTCTTTAATTATATTTGTTGAATACTTAATTTTACTACTAATAAATTTAGATTTTGCCATAATACAAACTTGTTTAAAAAATTTTGAGTACTTTTTTACATAATCTCGAAAAGGTGTGTCAAATCTATGTTGTTTCATACCATATAATTCAAACAACTTGGCTCTACTTTTGTATATACCTATAGTGGCCCACTGGTTAAAAGATCCCATAGTACCCTTTAGTGTGACTGTTTTACTCTTGAAAGTATTTTGAAACTCATTACTTACTAGTCCAAAAAGTGAGTTATAAATTGTATTTGGATTTTGTGAGTTCAATATTGAGGTATTGAGTTTAGCAATAATATTGGTTTTGAAACGTATTAGACGATTGGTAGTCTGACGCAAAGTGGCTGCCAGCGGCGAGACACGAAGAGCCGAAATTCGAGCTTAGTGGCGTGTCATTGAAGATGCCTATATCCAGCAGTGGAATATGGCAGGTTGATTATGATGAATTTACAATTCTTACTTTGAGAAAGGTAAGGCTATTGTATACCACGCCGGCCAAGTGCGTGTTGGCGAACTATCCATATCTTTTGCGAACCTTATGAAGAACTCACAGTTTTGCCACGATGTTTTACCTTCTTTACGCGATAATTATTAACAATTTAATACGCACTTCACTCAAAGTTTGAAAATTTATGCTTTTGCCGTGCTTTCAAAACTGAAACTCTGCGTAGCAGTCTGTCAGTCTCTCCACCAGTCTATCGCTGCCTTTTTGACATGACTACGAAGTTTTAATGTTTATAATATTATAAACACTATGTTCCATAAAAAAATAAACATACAACAAAATCAGTAGTGACACGACCAAAACACTTTACAAGAAAACGTTGAGTATATTTTTACGATTCACACGGGCTCATGTTAACGTCATGTTGAATTTTGTTTTGCACAGCCGAAGCCGTCAAATCGATTGTGATTTTATCGTAAAAGCGTAAAAAGTGTGTCAACAGGTTGCCTGCTGTACCTTCAAGAGAACATTAAATTAAGAGGGGAAATGTACAAATGATTTTTGTTTTGGTCTTGTACTTTTGTTAGTGCTGTTGCTTTGGGTGTTATTTATGGTTAGTTTAATACGTTTTTTTATGTGTTAGTTTTATCATGTGGCCTGAAAAATCTCGTGACAAGGATTAAGAAAGGAATGCTGAAATGGTTTGGACACGTAGATTGAATGACTGAAGAAAGAATGACGAATCAGATATATAAGGCAAATGTGACAAGAACAAGTCGCTTGGAGCAGACCTCTTAAGGCGTTCTTCGACCAAATTGGAGACGTCTTGAAAACGGAAAAGTCCGAAGCACCCGTAACCGGCGAGCAAAAATGAAAGTTGCACTGTAAGTCAATAGGAGGATTTTACCTACTATACCAAACGGTTTAGTACAGAGTTTGTTTCGACTTTGATGACCGTTTGGCGCAGCGGGAGTGTAAGTGACTGCTACGCCGAAGGGTCCCGGGTTCGATTCCCGCTCAAGTCAAACATTTGTGTGCGTGAACATGGATGTTTGTCTTGATTGGGTGTTTCTATGTATAATATGCATGTATTTACAAAAAAGTGTATATGTAAGTTTATCCATTACCTGTACAGTTATAGTATATATTAAGGTACCCATAGTACAAGATCTTAGTTTGGGACTAGATGTTGTTGAGTGAAAGTGGTAAAAAAACCCTCTCTTTGTAGGAATATTATTTGCTCAGTGTATTTTCGTCACCTCTTACGACACAAACAGAATGAAATGAGGTAGTGATATTTTATATTCTTAATCCGTAATACTTAAAATGTATGAGTATGTCTAGACAGAAATTATTAACCCACACATATGAAATACAGCACAGATTACCTGTCTATTTTTAAAATACACGTGACATGTATTTTAAAAAGAGACAGGCTGGTAGTCTTTACTGTATTTCTTATATGCAAAGAGGTGTTTAGTATTCAAGTCCCGATTCTTAATCTTTGCGATGTGGTCTCGTATTACCTAAATGTAGTCCTCTAAGCAAAGGCCATTAATATTTCTGTCACGAGTCAGATTTGCGGTTCTAAATAAGAAAATAAACAGCAAGTCGGCGTATTCAAAGATGCATGCACATGTATAAGAGCTCAGCGCACAGAGACGCAAAATGTATGAAGCGGCTGAGGCCCAGACTCGAAACAACAACTTTCGGCAACAACATTAGGCTTATGTATGTACTATATATATATTTTTATATGATAAGAGGCAAATAACTAATAAATTTGACGGATCGCCTGAGGGTAAGCGATAACCGTCACCCAAGGACACTCGCAGCACCAAAGAAGTCAGAAGTGTGTTGTCGCCTTAATGGGAGAAGGAATAGGTGGAGGAGTGGGATGAGGGAGAAGGAATATGATATAGGACCGGCACTCCCACTCACCGAACGAAACGTAACAGTATAGATACTGTTACTTTACGTCGATTTGCATACATTTTGACAAATCCACATCATTATCGCGATAGAATATAAATCTGGCTCGTATGAATCAAAAGTCATCATACATTTTCTTCACGGTCCAGTTGCCGCAGTTTTTCATCTTGTGAAAATATCACGTCATTAAGGTGGAGATAGAATATGATTGTGTAGAGTACCGCTTGTATGAAATTTGTCACATTTTAGAAAGTAAGTCTTGCGATGGTATTATAATTGTAGAAGCACTTTAGGAATGGACCACATGGCAAAAAAAACTGACCTAATGGTATATACTAGGTTACTGTACCATACGGGTGCTTACAATGTCAGTGAATTAATACTTACACATTTTAGACCCAGAGGAATAATCAAATCAAAATTACCGACGAGCATGCATGAAGAGGTTAATGAATGTCCAAGAAGCAAAAGAGGTATGTTTGAACCGTAGCATTTGGCGTTCCATAGTCTCTGCCTACCCCAATGGGAGCCAGGCGTGACGTTTAGGTAAAAAGATAGAAAAATAATCAAGTCTTTTGTACACGATGGTGAAAATAGAATTGCGAAATTGTTTTTGCGTAAAATATACCTTTGTTTGACGCTGCAATCGGCTAGAATCGGTCGTGATCGTGGATAGATTGATCGTTTAAAAAAGATATACTATATACGTTTATTAATTTGATTCATGCAAAATATCGACTTAAATGATCTATTCATATTCCTAAAGTCTAAAAACATCTCAGTGTGGAGCTAGAAAACTTCTTAAAAGCATTACTAAAGTCAAGATCACGAAAAAATACAACCTTTATAGAAAAATTTTGGGTAATCAAAAACGCCAATTTAAGCGTTACACTAACTTTTAAGCAACGCTTCTGCTATATTTACCTGAAACGAGAAAAATTAAATAAAATTGCTTGCGTGCGAAAAACTATCTACTATCCTCTATAAACGATGCTCTCAAGAACCATAGATAATTCTAGAATCTATTTCTATTCGTAGTGCAACTTGGATAACAACATTAATTTAAATTCAAATGCTTTTGTCATGAACAATAGAACATAGAGTGCTTGCCAATGACAAGCATTGTGGGTGAATCAATTTGATATACAAGTAACTATTTGTCTCAGATTATTAATATTTCTAATATTGTTGGGGACTTAATACTAGATTTTACTATAAGACTATAAATTATAGATTCTATCTAATCTATTTGTACGTTTCGGCTAACCACCGGATTTAATATCTGATCTATGTATTTGGAGACCAGAGATGCATAATATCTATATATATAAAATCTTTGCATTACTGACTGACTGAGAGACAAGCTACAGCCAAAACTATTAGGCGCAAGAAGCTGAAATTTGACGCGTATTTTTCTTTGGGAACCGTATTTTTGCACTAACCAGGGTTTATCCGAAATTCCCACGGAATAGGGCAAAATCAGTTAAATAAAAAAAATGAGCGAGCGTAGCTGCGGGCATCCTCTAGTTTGATATAAGCTCCATATAAAATATGTCAAAAATTTATTTTCTTTCTTTCTTTTTTTCTTTTTTCAAAAAGACAACTTCCTCACTAGGGCTAAAGCCTATGTCGCGGGGGACTTTACAATCAGACAACTAACGTACACAATGGACAACCAGACTCGAAGTATCAAGTGGCGAGGCGGCCGCTTAAACCACTACGCCATCTGTTACCTCCAAATCAATGGATAGATCGTAGTATATTGGGGGATCGGCAGTTAGCTAAGAACGAGGTCAAGGTATAATATCAGTGTTACACGTGTCAGTATTGGTAATTTTTTGGAGAAACTTGAGGTCTATCAATCAATCTTTATTTCCAAGAACACGATTATAAGTAACAAGTTTACTTCCACTTTACCGGACTGAATATTTTTGATCGTATTTATACTAATAATATAGATATTAATCCTTTTACACTTTGTATGTACCTTCAGAAATAGAATAAATATGCTTTTCTTTTCCTTTCTAATATATGAATTTAAACTTTCGTGGTCTTTAATATTAGTTTTATATTGTCTTTTGGGTTGTACAAATATGTTGACCTGCATTTGCAAAATATTGAGTAGCCGAATTTTGGGCACAGATGCAAGCGCCATGATTGCGGATGCGTATCGTACTTACGACTTAGACTAATAGTCCAAGAACTTAGAGCAGCCAGACAAAATTACACGCTTGACGTATTCGTCTGTCTGTGACATGACCGACGATGATACAGTTTTCTTTTAAACTGACGTGTTTCAAATGTGTCTTTCATAGTCCTAAAATTTATGAAAACCTACGGCAAGGATCACTTAATCTCTTTATAATATATTATTCAATTTGTTTCATAGCAATTGTAAGGCTCCTAAAATTGTTACAGCCTTGCGTCTTAGGCCTCCCTCACATTTGAATCTCGCTCGAGGAACACGAAAACTTACAAGTCACTGTTATAAACAAAAACATCATCTTTACCTGAAGACCAAACGATAGACTCAAATTCAACTCCATATTTAGTAAGCATTGCCACAACAATGTATACAATCAGTACTCAGTTTATGAATAATTCACAAGTTGTAAGCAGAACAACTAGGTGCGATTCAAAACAATAACATCGGTCCTGTGCCGCAAAATAAATATATGCAGAAGACTGGCTTGGTGTACCGTGTAAATATGCTCATGTAGGTAAAGATGTGTGCGTGCAATTTTCAAAGCATTGCATCTAAAATGTCTATGGATGTGTCTGTTTTTGGTGTCTAAGATGTAAAAATGCGTCGGACTCGACTGTCATGGAGATATTTGACAGACGTTATGGGAGTTAAGTGCAGGTAAAAATGTACAATAAGGAATCAACCTGGGATTTAATTAACCTCAAATACACGCAAAAAATGCTGTTTTCGCAATGCTCCAAAAATTGAGCTTAAATTCTGGTTTGCTTTTATCACAACGTTTTTCGGTCGAACAAAACGTCAGGCCGATCTATTTCTAGCTTTAAAATTTTTAACTATTTACTTTTTTAATTCAAGAGTTTTGCACGTAGGCGTGATGATATCAATTCCAGCGTAACAACAAAATTACGATAATAGACGTCGTGTAATTTTTTGATTCTGGTGTCACTCATCATCTTCCTAGCGTTTATCCCAGTTAGAACCTGGGGTCCGTTTTCTAGTCTAACCGGATTTGAATGTATATTAGCTTTTCAACAGAGCGATTGCTTATTTCCATGGTTTAGACTAGTGTCCGTTTGTTCATAGGTACTGACTGCCTATAAAGACTGTCAAAGATCTTTATGACAGCCGGAACCAACAGCTTAACGTGCTCTCCAAGGCAGAGGGCAAGCAATAATTTTCAAGTGCGCGCCGTGGATTCGAACCCGATACCTTCTGCATGGCAGTCCGTTGGTGTCTCCACTAGGCTATGGCTGCCCTTTTTTGATCCTGGTATCACTCACCAACGTAATATTTCGTGTGGTGATGGATCAAGAATACAAAATATCACTACTTCATTTCATTATGTGGGAGTAGAAAAAGACAATTAAACAACTAAAATACACATAGCAAATTATTATCATTGCGAAGAGACCGCAAAATCGACATCAAACCCTGTGCCAAACAGCCTGTCGTGGTGTAGTATATCAAGTATTTCTCTGCACCTATCGTGCTACAGTGTAGATCTTAGGACCTTAGTGTAATGTTATGTATTTTATGCTGACACCAATAAAACTGAATGACCCTGTAATCATAGAAGAAGATTTTGAAAGAAAATGTTAGGCTGATGATCATAAAAAAATTATAAATTGCTATCACTATCATTTTAATACATATTTCCTACACTACTACGAAATCAATTATATTCGTAACTAGAGGATGCCCACAACTACGTTTATAATAATAAACGTAGTTGTGGGCATGTGTAATAATTAACGTTTCAGCTGTAAGTCTGTCTGTTAGTAAACAATGCAAGAATTTTATATATATATATATATATATAGATTGATAACGATGGCTCACGAGTTCGTTGATTGCAAATTATAAAAGGACTACAACCTAAAACATTTCAGTCACGTACCATCGTAGCCAGGAAAAATAACTCAATATAATATTTGATGAAAATCAATAGCCTCTTTGAAATTTCTCAAAACGTTTATTGTTAAAGGTAGATCTAAGATTGAAGGTCTTCTTAGCCCTTAATTAGCTCTATTATTGTTTCACTCAGTTTGGTTGACTTTCTAATGTTACTTTGGATTGAATGTAATTATACGACACGACTGATATTTGACCCTCAGAATCTGTAAGGTTACACATGGCTACAAATCAAGCTGAACATTTGCCGTACCATTTTGAAACTTATTTCCTACGTCATAAGGACGGTACAAAGGACAACATGTCTAGCTTGATGAGAAGCTGTGTGAAGATGAAACTAATGAGATGCCATACTTTACGATAGCGATGTTCCAGATGCCAGATATTTTTTTTACTACCCGTCATTTTCGTGATAGCAGAGACTTAAGAATGGCAGGGTGTTATCATCATCTTAGCAAGCACACTTGTCACGAATCATTTTCTTCTACTGAGAATACTGATTCAGAAAAAATAACCACCTTTTTTTTGGTATTTTGGGAGAATGACACACAATTACATATTGAAATTTAACTACAGTTTACGGATTTTATCGCGATGTATTGGTTTTACTGAGATACCATTTAAACTGAATGATCTAGAAATCTACAGTTTTTATTATTAGCGGAAATTTGAGTTACTTTACAGGAATCATAGTCACGGAAGACTCTTATCTTGCCCTGAAAATTATAAATCTTACAACATTAACAGAAAGAGACAACACTTGGTTTTTACCACGGTAAAAATGTTGCTTAACCCAAGTATTGCTCAGTATAAAGATTCAATCATGTGGTCATTAGTTAATTTTGTTTACAGGCTCACGCCTGTATCCTCGAAGATGTAAGCAGAGGTGTAATGTGCAATATTACACCCATATTCCGTCATGTTGCCGTTACCGTGGACATTTCCATACTCCATGAAGCTACTGAGAATTCGGAGAAACTCAATAACAATTTTTCCCGACCCGGGAATTAAACCCGAGACCTCTCCATCGGCAGACGTATACGCTATCCACTGAACTACTGCGACAGTTACCTTCGTTCGTCACTTTTGTTAGGTCACCTTCGTATTTTAACTCTTCATCTATAAATTATTAATATGACCTGTCTATTAAATTGCTACAACTTTTTTGTACAAAATTTCGATGCCAAAAATGTTTGTGGCAAGTAAAATATTTACGCAATGCTCCAAAAATTGAGCTTAAATTCTGCTTTGCTTTTATTACAATCTGCCAAAATATCGGCAATATAAATATTTAACAGTGAACTGAATACATTGTTCTTATTTAAAATAGGTATACAGTTAGTTATCATAACTTAACTTGACTTACAGATCTTAATAAATAGGAAAAGTTAAGCAACGCTAGTTAAGGTCACCACTTGGATGGGTGACCGTTTGTGACATTTACATCAGAGAGATACCGTGCTTCGGATTGCACGCAATGCCGTCGATTCCCGTTCTTGACTCAAGACAAGAATCATTAACCCTTTATAGGACGGCCCATACAAAGTGGCCAGTAAACTGGACAGTCACTTTAAGGTCGATAATTCAAAGATTTTTATAGCAATGTTGAATCTTACGATCATATACAATTCCCAATGAAGCACACCAGCCTTTTAACTAGCCAGCGTTTTGAAACGTCACATGCGGGAAAAAATTCGCGCCAATTTTTACGGTGGCCTGTTAACTGGCCACTGTGCATACCCGCGCTAGTATTTGATGGCATTGCAAGCAAACGTCATATATTTATAAGTGCAATGAAAAGAACAAACACGTCATCGTACCAAAAGTGAGTAAAACGATTGTATTATAGTATATACTTTATTATTGTGTGCAAATATAACCGAATGTAGTAAAATAAAGCACTTATTTTAGCAATCAAAAACAGACCAGTGTGTTGTAAAAATCTCACCTAGTAATGACACATATGAGTTAGAGGTTGTCTCATATGTATATATTTTGATTAATACATTTAATTTATATAATTTTACACGAAGTATATAGTCTATTTCTCGGATATATTATCATCATTAGTACAAATATACGGGTTAGGTAGTTATAATCGAATATCGTAATTGTTAAGGTATTTCTCATGGTGAATTATGTCGATTTGTAGGTTGCTGTAATAATTTTGAGTATATTGAGTTTTCATTCTCGTTTTTTCATTGTTTTTTAAATAACTTTCGATACCAAGGTCTAGAAATAATGTCTGAAGACGAATGGGCAGAAATTATGGCCATTACTGATGACCAGGCCATCCCTTCTGATATTGGTGGTTACTCCGACGCTGATGTCTGTTTTGACGACGTTGTCTCAAATACCAACAGCCTGAGCACCCGTAGTTGAATTCAACCAGGATCATTTTCTTCAGCTCCCCCGCACGGATCTTTGCGACCCCAAATTCCTCCACCAGCACCTCGATTTCAGCTTTCACCGCCACTCACAACAGCTCCGCCACATTCACTACTGCCTATGCTTTCGCCACTTATAGCTATAGCTCCTATGCTAAATATATAATCTTTTTCTATAATTATGAATACCACAATTGCTTAATTTTTTATTTTTCAGTTTTTATTCAGAGAAGATGTAATTATTATTTTTGTGTTTTCTTTTTTAGTCTAAGAAAGAGAAATACTTTAATTTTCTTAAAAATGTTTTGCTAATTATGTTATGTTGTTGAGGCTGATTAAAGACTTGATGTATTTCCTACACAATTATTTTATTTTACTGCGTTATTTTCACCAAAAATAATAGATTTTTATGAGTGTCCAGTTTACAGGCCACTGATTAGATAGTTGATGGGGATAGTTAATCAAGTTAATGATGCAGAACGGTCAGTAGTCAGTATACTGGCCACAGTTTCTGAAAAAAATATTGACACATGTTGTAATAAATAACACTTTAGAATATAAATTCACTTATAAATATACTGAATTAAAAAAATCATAAAGGTGTGCGTTAAAGGGTTAAGCCATGTCGGAGGTTTTGGGACTGTATGAAAACTTCAACACAGGAGTTGTCCACACACTCACACAAAAATATAGGAAAAGGTATATTCATCTTAGTACTGCATTAATATTATAAACTAGCTGGTACCCGCGGCTTCGCACGCCGAAAAAAGTTATGTTTTAAAAAGTGCTCCGCCAAATCCAGTCTTTATACAGCTCGCGATTTCCCAGATTTCAAGACGACTTATGCTTTGCTTTTGTATAATTATGATTATATAAAAATAAGTGTCATGACAACAGCGCACAAATTGTAGCTTATATGTAGCGCTATAATGTCCTCTACCTTCCAGATAAAGTCTCATTTGAATCGGTTCAGCCATTCCAGAGATTACCCCGGACAAACAGAAAGACAGACTGACAGACAGACAGACAAAAATGTTTAAAAGGGTTGTTTAGGAGTAAGAATCGTGTAACTAACTATATGCACTTGAAAACACATAGTTATTTTGAAATCACAGGCAGACACTTCAATTTTATTTATATGTATAGATGAGTAGAAAAAGAAAACTCGGTATCGCGACAACAGCGCTACCTACCGGGTCAAATTGTAGCCTATATGTAGCGCTATAATGTCCTCTACCATCCAGTTAAAGTTTCATTTGAATCGGTTCAGCCATTCCAGAGATTACCCCGGACAAACAGAAAGACAGACAGACAAAAATGTTAAAAAGTGTTGTTTAGGACTTAGAATCGTGTAACTAACTCTATGCACTTGAAATTCATATTTATTTTGAAATCACAGACACACACTTCAATTTTATTTATATGTATAGATGTATAAATGAGTAGAAAAAGTAAAGATTCGGTATCGCGACAACAGCGCCACCTACCGGGTCAAATTGTAGCCTATATGTAGCTAGCAGAAGGCAGAGAACTTTATAGCTAGCTATAAAGTTCTCTGCCTTCCAGTTAAAGTCTCATTTGAATAGGTTCAGCTATTCCAGAAATTACCTCGGACAAACAGAAAGACAGACAGACAAAAATGTTAAATAGGGTCGTTTAGGACTTAGAATCGTGTAACTAACTATATGCACTTGAAAACACGTAGTTATTTTGAAATCACAGACAGACACTTCAATTTTATTTATATGTATAGATTCGAAAGTAAGTGGTCTGAATAGAACCCAAGAGTTCGGTATTGTCAAAACATTTTCTATTAAAGTGTTTTTTTTAACTAACACCAAATTTTTGTTAACACCAAAGTTAGCAAAATGGCTTGTAAGGTTGCCCTGCCCGTTCACTAACAAAATATGCATTCATAATTTCATCTATGATAGGTTTTATAGCTATGATAGGATAGACAGATAATGGGACCGTAAAGAAATGGTTTTTAATTTTGCTTTTTGTTAAGTCTTTCGGAATGATTGGATGCAGGCGGCTTTAGATCGGTGTATGTGGAGAGCTTTGGGGGGCGCCTATTTGCAGTGAGCACAAGTATGTATCATAATTTACTGATATAATTATGAAGATGAAGTCTCTTGTAATATACATATATTTTTACTAGACTCTAACCTGTATCTACGAAGGTGTAGGCAGAGGTGTAATATTACACCCATATTTCGGCATTAAATTTTAGGTCTCACCTAATAGGGGGCGATCCTATCGCCGTTTTCGGGCTCATTACCAGACTCCGTGCTGCTACTAATTCAGAAAAACTCAGTTACACTTTTGCCTGACCCGGTAATCTAACCTTGGGACCTCCGATCAGTAGATACATCCGCTATCCACTGGACCACGGAGGCAGTCTATAATTAAACGCCTATTTTAAAGCAGTCTGGATACTGCTTAAACAGACAAAGTTTAGGTTCTTTAGTCTCAGCCAACAAACGAATATTGGGAAAATGTATGGCTGCCTCTGGAAACGCCGTTAGAATAGCTCCTTCCAACAATAGAGTGTTTTAACAAAGAAATGCTAAGAAAAATAAATTGCAACAAAGAAGTGCTAAGGAATAACTACACGGTTGGCGTAGCGGTTTAACTTGTTGACTACCGATGCACAGATCTGTGCGAGACAATAGATTTTTTATTGTGTCTGGTCCTCTTGACACTGAGCTGTGTGTTCGATCCCCACACGAGACAACACTTTGTGTGATCCATAAATTGTTGTTTCGAGTCTGGGTGTTAATTGTGTCCGTTGGTTGTATGTTTGTAAAGTCCTCCGCGGCTTAGGATTTATTGATAGTGCGGGAGTAGTCTTTGAAAAAAAGTAGAAATAAATAGAAATGACTTGTACCAGAACGTTCATACGGTAAAAGTATATTTTGCATTTCTGAATAAACTTTGGGATTAAATTCTGTTTGAATATCGAGAGAGGCGTGCCATTCTTTGGTTATGTGGCAAGATGCCTATTCTTTTAGCCTTGTTAGTCAGTATATTGCTATGTCAGTCATCCAGCAAAGCATGAATAATCAACAAATTATATAAAGCAAATTGTACTAATGGAGAAAACCTCCATAAACAGTTAGAAATAGAAAAATAACACATTTATAGAAAAATAACGAGAATAAATACTTGCGAGTTGGTTGTTCAATGTGGCTTTTAAAATTATAATTGTTTTATATAGATTTTAACTCATTAGATGTATTACTTGTTTTTAACATATCTATTTTCCAATCTCCACATAGTATTATTTTTTTATTCTTATAATATTTGTATAATACATGGATGAGAGCTTCTAAACTGTAAAGGATTATGGAAGTAAAGCAAGCAACTATTGGCATTATAAAAATTTAAAACATAAACCTTACAAAACATGATACACTATCGGATAAAAGCGGGTGTTATCTTTTTAAAGAAAGAAACAATATGAATTTATTTTTTATATGAATGTTTTAATCCGGTAGATTATATTCTGCTGTTTTTTCCAAGAAAGACTATTAATATTTTAACCGGTAGATTAAATTCTATTTCCTCTTTCAGTTACAAAAATAATACTACTTACTGACTACTACTTCAATATTAATATTACAAAAAAGGCTATCCGTGCGATCTTTGATATGGGATCTAGAGAATATCTCAGAGAATTGCTTTAAAGAATTTGACATTCTAACAATGCCTATCTTAATATATATATTTCTTGTGTGCGTGTGTATGTCACTGAACACCTCCTAAAAGACTGGACCGATCTTGATGAAATTTTTTGTGTGTGTTCAAGGGGACTTGAGAATGGTTTAGATTTACAATTTAGTCCAGTGCAAAATGTTTTTTTACTTAATTTTTTATTTATAAGTAGTTGTGGATTTTGGAATGTTTCACATTGGAACCGACGGACTGCGCTGCTATCGCAGTGTCAAATCTTATATTAATAATTTCGTCAAGGAGAACATCGAAACCTTACCTGAATAATAAAACATTAAAAAATAAAGATTGCGAGTCGACAACATAATATATATCCGAAAAATTCGGATTGTCGAGTATTTTGTAAAATTTTAGTGGTTCTGACAGACAAATCACAGTCGCCATATTGGCCACTCTAGCGAAACGTCACAGATACTGGATAAAATTTTGAGTACTACTAAGTCTTAGTACTAAGTAGTTTGTATGTGTAAATACTTTTTGCAGTTAATAACGAAAATAGAGCCTTGGAAAGAATAAAAGTAGAAAATCTACAAGAGAAAGATGTGAAAGATGAGTATAAACGAAGATTGATAGCAAGATTTGAGAGATTCGATGGCATAAATGATATGGATGAATTGTGGCAGTCCTTTAAAGAAGAGGTAGTATGTGTAGCGTCTGAAGTATGTGGTGTGATCAAGAGAAGGAAAATACAAAAGGTTAAGAATACATGGTGGGACAAGGATGTACTATCAGCAGTGTCAGAGAAGAAGAAAGCTTGGTTAGATTGGTTGGCTGTCAGAGCAAATGAAAGAATGGGAAAAGCAACGAGCGAGGACATAGACGAAGCAAGAAAGGCGTTTGTTAGGTCAAAAAGAATAGTGAAAGAAATGGTTAAAAGGAAAAAAAGTAAAAGAAAGATGAGTTTTAGTTTTTAAAGTGACACTTTCGTCGTCGCTATTATAATATCTTTAGTTTGTAACTAGTTCGTATCAAAATTGCATCGCTGTTTATTTTTAAGATTTTATATTTATACTGTTAAATTTAGTAGCCATCCTTCTTGGAATTTTAATTATTTATATTATACTTGTGTTTTACGTATTATTACTGTGACAACTAACTGGCAGGTGGACTCTGTATTGAATACAATACAAAGTTTGATTTTGTTAGATTTATATAGGTTCTATATTATTATACATTATATTTTTTTTTTGGTTATATATATTTATTTAGTTAATATTTAAAACTTTATATATTTTATTTTATATTTTATTTTATTATGGATTGTAACAGTGATAGTGACGACTTTTTTTCTGCAAATAGTGACGATGGCAGTTACGTTAGTGTTCCTTCATTAGCAGATAACCTCCAATCTGTATTTTCTGATGTTCCAAGAAACTTTAATGTGGTGCATATCAATGCACAGAGTATTCCCGCTCATTTCCCCGATATGCTGGCAAACTTAGACTGTAAGAACTTACACGCTATTCTTGTGTCTGAATCATGGCTTAAGCCATGCCTTCCTTCGACTTCCTACTCTCTGCCCGGCTTCCAACTAATCAGAAATGACCGCACTGGATGTGGTGGCGGCGGTGTAGCAATTTATCTTCGATCCTTTTTTGCCTGTAATGTGGTAAACGTGTCTTCGCAGCCGTCTTCACCCAATGCTGGTGAACATCTGTTTCTGGAAGTCGAGCTACATCATACTAAAATCTTTCTTGGTGTTTACTACTGTCCCTCCTTACGTATTGACTTTTTTTCCTCCTTTGAGAATCTCTTACTTAATCTTTCTCCTTCTTACAGTCAAACTATCATTATGGGTGACTTTAACACTTGTCTTCTTAAGAATGACTCACGTTCTTCATCTCTTAATTCTATTTCAGTCTCTTGCAATCTTAATATTCTACCTCTTAATGCCACCCATCACTTTCCCAATTCTACTCCCTCACTTCTAGACCTCATTTTTGTTTCCTCGCTTAACCACGTCGCTAAGCACGGCCAATTCTGTGCCGACGAATTCTCTTATCATGATCTAATCTTTCTCTCTTACAAAATTCGTCCTCCTAAGGCAAAGCCAAGAATTCTTCTGCAACGCAATTTTAGTGGTATTGATACTGAACGACTTTGTGATGACGCTAAGGCAATCGACTGGAGGCGGCTATTAACAGCAGAAACAATTGACGATAAGGTTGACATATTTGAAAAGCAGATTACTGATCTCTATAATTATCATGCTCCCTTACGGTCAATTAAATTAAAACATCGTCCAGCGCCCTGGCTTACCAATGAAATAAGGGTACTTATTCATAAGAAAGCAGTGGCAAAATCAAAGTACCAGTCTAAACCAACTGATTCAAATAAGGAAAAATATTTAAAAGTGCGAAATCACTGTAATAGGGTGTGTAGGGATGCACAACGCCAGCACATTCATAACTCCGTACAAAACGGTGATCCAGCTAAAGTATGGAAATTCCTCAAATCACTTGGGGTTGGAAATCAAAGACAAACGAATGCTCCTAATAAAATTGATATCAATATGCTTAACCAGCACTTCTCCGCTTCGTTTAATTATCCGCTTGACCGCGCACAAGTGACTATTCTCCCTTTTTCGAAATGCCGTAGACCGCGCACAAGTGACTATTTTCCCTTTTTGGTTACAGCGCCATACTCGGTCTGAATTTACTGTTTCTTTCTATTACGTAATGTTTTAAATTATTTTTCTCTGTTCTATTCAAATCATTGAACATTTCTTCATACTAAAAATACGAAGCGAGTCTTAAAATCGTTAACCCGGAACGAAAAAATAATGTCAAATGCCACTCTTTGTTTCACGCGCTCCGTGATTACGTGCTTATCGTATGCGTGTAATTAAATATTTTTATACTATGATACATGTTTCTTTTTATTTAATTCGGTGTAGATAGAATCCCTATCCAGTTAAAACTCATAAAATATGTATGTCATCGATTTACTTTTTAAAATAATCCTGTTTAAAATACACAAAGTGTTTTTTTCAACGATAGTCAATGTTCGCTGCTAAGTAATTACGTGCTTATCGTATGCGTGTAATTAAATATTTTTATACTATGATACATGTTTTTTTTTATTTAATTCGGTGTAGATAGAATCCCTCTACAGTTAAAACTCATAAAATATGTATGTCATCGATTTACTTTTTAAAATAATCCTGTTTAAAATACACAAAGTGTTTTTTTCAACGATAGTCAATGTTCGCTGCTAAGTAATTACGTGCTTATCGTATGCGTGTAATTAAATATTTTTATACTTTGATACATGTTTTTTTTTATTTAATTTGGTGTAGATAGAATCCCTCTACAGTTAAAACTCATAAAATATGTATGTCATCGATTTACTTTTAAAAATAATCCTGTTTAAAATACACAAAGTGTTTTTTTCAACGATAGTCAATGTTCGCTGCTAACTATAATAAATTAGAAAGTAAATATCAACAAATAATTCATACGACTTGAAAGAGTCATTTATAAGGTTGAAGAAAAACATCACTTTAACTTACGTATGTTACCGACTTATCAACAATAAATGTTTATGTTAGCGCGCCCGTCTGGCGAGCGGCGGCGCGACATTTTGTTTAGAACGTGAGCGGTCAAGTGAATTCGGCGAATTGGCGCTAGCGGTCAAGCGGTTATGATAGGACAACAAAAATTAACACTTTAAATTATCTTTCATCGCTTCCAACTCCTGATTATACTCCATTTATCTTTAGTCAATTTACTGAATGTGATGTTAAGAAGAGCATCCTATCAATAGCATCCAATGCAGTTGGAAGTGACGGTATCACCCGTTATATGATCTTTCCCATCCTTGATGAAATCCTATCGATCGTTTGTCACATCCTGAATTATTCCATCTCCAATGGTAAGATGCCCATATAATTCCTCTACCAAAGAACCTCAAGCGCAGTACCTTCACAGATTATCGTCCCATATCCTTACTACACTTCCTGTCGAAAGTCCTTGAACGTCTAGTCCACTCACAGCTCACTTCCTTTCTATGTGAAAATGCGCTCCTAAATCCTTATCAATCTGGTTTCCGCCCTGGTCACAGTACTGTCACTGCTCTGGCCCGCATAACTGACGACATAAGGCTAGGTATGGATAGTGGAAATCTTACGATTTTGACATTATTTGACTTCAGCAACGCGTTTAACACCGTGGATTTTCACATCATACTGGGCATTTTACGCTCTCTTAACGTATCTCCATCGGTGATTGACTGGTTTCGTAGTTACCTGTTTGGTCGCCGTCAAAGAGTTCGTCTGGATGACATCTATTCCACTTGGTGTGATATCTCTGCTGGCGTACCACAGGGCGGCGTTTTATCTCCTTTGCTTTTCACAGTTTTTATTAATACTATCTCCAACCATATTTCTTCTTCCTACCACCTCTATGCTGATGATATGCAAATTTATTATCAGACTAAGCCTGAAAACTTACCACATGGTATTACAATTATTAATAACGATCTGGATCGAATAAGTGATTGGACAAATAGGTTTGGACTAAGGGTTAATCCTACCAAGACCCAGGTTATTGTGGTTGGTAGTTCTAGATATATTTCCAAGATCGACTGGTCAACGCTTCCCCTCGTATCTTTTGATGGTGTTCCGATTCCTTTTAGTGAAAAAGTGAAGAACTTGGGGATCTACATTGACAGAACACTTTCTTGGACATTCCAACTACAAAGCACTAGTCGACAACTTTTTGCTGCTGCCGCATCATTGAGAAGGTTACGCAACTTTCTCCCAATTGCCACTAAAATAGCGCTTGCGCAATCTATCCTTCTTCCCATTCTTGACTATGCCGATGCCAGCTATCTAGATCTCAATGAGGACCAGCTGGAAAAACTTGAGCGACTCCAAAACTTCTGTATACGGTTCATATTTGGTTTACGTAAATATGACCACGTCTCTGAATTTCGAAACAAGCTCAAATGGATGCCAATCCGCTTTCGCCGGAATACTCACATTCTCTGTCTCCTATATAATGTACTATTTAATCCGTCTTATCCCCTATATCTCAAGGAAAGATTTGTATACTTGCATGACACACATTCGAAGTGCTTGAGATCATCAGAAAATCTTAAGTGGAAAAATCCTGTGCACTCTACTGTGTTCTTCGACAAATCCTTTACGGTGCTAGCGGCAAGACTATGGAACTCACTACCAGAAGATATTAGACGATCAAAAACACTGCCAATATTTAAAAAGCTCGTAAAAGAACATTACTTGTCACTGTAACAACAACCAATCCTGTTACATGTATGTAAAATTTACATAATGTATGTATATATGTATAATATATATATTTATTTATTTATGTACTTGTTATAATATATGTATTATGTATAATTATATTATTTATGTATGTATGTAATTATATCTATATATTGTTTATATTAATTTAGTTTAGTTAGGTTAATTTTAGATTTAAGTAGCTAGTCTTAGTCTTAGTATTGTACGCCCGCATACTACCTGTCCATTTAGACGATACTGTCCGTCCATGGTTGTCTGGTAGAAATCGCATTATGCGATAAGACCGCCCTTGTACTACCATTAGTATATAAGTAATTAACTGTACTTGTTCTGTAACTACTGGTGTACAATAAAGAATTAAATAAATAATAATAAATAAATAAATGAGTTTGATAGCAGATTATCTGACGATTTCCGGAGAAACATTAAGTTTTTCTGGAAATCTGTTCGTGCAGTTCGAGGACAAACTCAATCCTCCGAATACACATCGATCAGGGACAAGAATGGAAGGATAGTAAATGGTGAATCGTGCGTGCTGAAGAGATAGAAAGAGAATTTTGAAGGGTTATTTGAAATAGCGGCAAAAGAGATACCGATCGATGAAATGAATGGTAACGATAGCAATGATGAAAGCGTTATTGGCGTGGATAAGATCGTGAAGGCACTGGGAAGTATGAAATTAGGTAAAGCTGCAGAATATGATAGGATTACAGTCGAAATGCTGATGGCTGGACAGGGTATCATAGTTGGTCAGTTGCAGCGGTTATATAACATGTGCTGGAGCACCGGCCGAGTACCTAAAGACTGGGCCACAGCAGTTGTGCGTCTTTATAAAGGAAAAGGCTCGCAACAAGACTGCAAAATTTATAGAGGCAATAGCCTTCTCATTGTTAGCAAATTGTATGCAAAGGTACTGATTGAAAGAGTTATGAAAGTAACCGACAAGAAAATATGGGATGTACAAGCGGGATTCCGAAAGGGTATGGGATGTACGGATCAGGTTATTTCCTTGCGAAGCATAACCGAAAAGGTTTTTGACCAAAGGTCAAAAGGTCTATTGCGCATTCGTGGATTTGGAAAAGGCTTACGATAAAGTGGTGAGGAATGAAATGTGGTCGGTGCTGTCAATGAATGGGGTGGACAGCAGCCTCATTCGAGCTCTGAAATCCCTTTATGAGGATTCTAGAGCTTGTGTGAGGATAAACGGGGCATACACTGACTGGTTTACCATCGAGAAAGGTGTTAGACAGGGATGTGTAGCGTCGCCGTGGCTGTGTAACCCCTTCATGGACAGTTGTTTGCAAGATTTAAAACACAGTGACTGCGGATTAAGGATGAATGGGTTACTCGTCAAATGCCTCCTTTATGCTGATGATCAGGTAATACTTGCATCTTCAGCGGAGGAGTTGCAGGAGATGGTAGCAATCATGCATGGTGCGTTAGAGAGGAAAGGAATGAAAGTGAATGTAAGAAAAACGAAAGTTATGGTTTTTGAAAAGGAGGAATGCATTACGGCTTGTAATGTTTTGATCGATGGACAGCGAGTGGAACAAGTGAATGAGTTTGTTTACTTAGGTACGTTGTTTACAAGAGATGGTAAGAATGAAAAAGATATTGAAAGAAGAGGTTAATGCAGGTAATAGTGTGAATGGAGCTCTGAAGGCGTTTATGAACAGTCAAAACGTGTCCAAAAAGGCGCGTTTGGCTGTGCATAGAGGGGTGTTAGTGCCTACTCTTATGTATGGTAGTGAAAGTTGGGTATGGCAGAAGAGACTTGAAAGTAGAATAAATGCTGTAGAAATGAGAGCACTGAGAAGTATGTGTGGTGTGTCTTTGATCGACAGAGTAAAGAATTGTGTGATACGAGAGTGGTGTGGGGTAAAAGAAGATGTAGTGACAAGCATCGAGAAAGGCATGTTAAGATGGTTTGGGCACATGGAGAGGATGGATGACGAAAAACTGACAATGAAGATATATAAGGCAAGTGTGAATGGGACAGGACGAAGGGGAAGACCTAGGCGGACGTTCTCTGACCAGATTGGAGACACCCTAAAAAAAGGACAGGTCAGAAGTACCCTAAACAGAAGAGCATGCTTGAGAAACTTGGTGGGAGTGGATGAAGCAAGAGAGGTATGTCAGGATCGTTGCAAATGGCGTTCCGTAGTCTCTGCCTACCCCTCCGAGAAACAGGCGTGAGTCTATGTATGTATGTATTTCTTAAACAGTTAAAACGACAACTATGGAAGTATCCGCCCAATAAAAGAGATTTGTGTTACCCCGAACTTAGATGATAATTATACTATGACTAGAGAACCCCGAATTCACGCGAGCGAAGCCGCGGGAAAAAGCTAGTATTATTATATATTCGTCAAAAGATATACTTGCATTTACGAATCTTTAGATGGCAAAACATTCACAATCACCTTTCTACACGTACGCCTAGTCAGTGAAAGTATGAAAAAGTACTAAATTAAATTCTATTTGAAATAAAATTACACTAACAAATTAAATAAAGAAAAGAAACAAAACTTTTTATGTTTATAAAAATACATAGCTTTTATATTTCAAACAACTTTCAGTTCTCAATTTCACAGAAAATTATAGCTTCCCACAATCTAAACAGCCCTGAAAGAAAACTCCTTTGTGACCGAACTTCAGTGCAATAAAAAAGAATAGCTATTATGTCATCATCATCAGCCCTTAACAGTCCACTGCTGGACTAAGCCTCTCCTTTGAAAGGAGGAATTGGCCTACTATACCACGCTGGCCAAACGGGTTGGTATAGGATTTGTATCAAGTTTTCCTTCTCTTACAGTGCTGTTCTCTGTATAATGTGCTCCCTCTGTCCGCTCTTACGACACCCATGGGATGATATGGGGTGGTGACATTCCGTATTCTTAATCCGTCACCACACGGACATTATGTACTGTGGCTTAATTCTCAACATCCTTATAAAAATATTACTTTTAAGTCTTTTACGGTTCTTAGTATTATTATTTTACCCAACTCTCATTTCAGTGTCCGTAAAAGGTACATTCAGAAAGAAAAAGATAAAACATCCATTGTTCTTTTAATTCCGAATCTAATGAATTACTAGTAACAGAAATAAAAGTATATATTTTTTATTGGAATTGCAGTACTTTAGTCCGGTTTCATAGCTTTTAGTGGACTGAAATATGCGGCTATGGAAATTAGGTCGTTTCAGGTGGTTTGGTGCATTTTGGCAAGTCATGAATGACTATGCATATATATATATATGTATATTTTTTAACAAAACTGGCGACATAGCTCTCCGAATAGCCAGGCTGAAGTGGCAATGATACCGATGATACCGAATGTGAACCGATAGCCGTTGGAGCAGGAGGGTTCTGGAGTGACAACCACGTATCGGAGGACGCAGCAGGAGTAGATCGCGAGGTCTCTGCTTCTAAGATCGCGGGAAGATGGTTCAGGAGCGGGCGGCTCAAGATTGATCTGTATAGAGAGCAGTGAACATCTCTTGGCTGAAATCGCCGTACCGAGCCAAATATTTTTTCAATTGCTTATTATACGTTTTCACTTCACATTATAGTGAAATTTAATATGCATAAACTGCAATCACTGCCAAACAGTTCGACATCACATGTCATCGGTATGCCAGCTGGAAGCATTTTTATATTACAGTACAGTGAAACCGCTGACATATAAAAATATGTCAAAGTGAATATGAGTTCGGGCAATCAAGCATATAATATTTAAATAGAGAATTTGACTACACGTATGGATTAGTGGTTTAAGTGGTCTTGTCGCCGTTTAGAACTACACCGAAAGTTCTGTGTTCGATCCTAAAGAGAGTTATTCAGTTCATTTATCCTGATGGTTAAAAGCCTAGTTTTACTGACCATTAATTATCATTATCTACTAATAGAATAGATATAGATTTATTAGTTCAAACTGACAATGACAACCACAGAGCGACTTAAGTCTGATTTCCGCAACCCAAAGGTCAAAATTCTATGCCTTAAACTAGTGTCATAAATTATTGTATTTCTGAGAATTTACTCCTCATAACGACAGTCAAAGATCTTCCTGTCAGCCGTGACTGTTTAACAATCCAATTCCATTTCAGTCATGATATTATCTTCTTTTCATTCAAAGCTGTTACAGTAGAACATTGTACGTGTCCCTGAGGTGTCGTTAAATTGTTTGAAGAATTCTAAGACAGCGTTTTGGTTTTAATTTAAAAGCCTCTCTGAGACTTCTTCGAGGTGAATTTCTAAGGGAACAGGAAATCGGAACGTTTAAGAATATAGAAATTCTTGTTAATAAGCTGTTTCGTTCATCCCATGATATGCTATTGAATACACGTTTGAGGTGAATTATGAGAATTTTATTTGATTGCCTCAGGCGGCGATAGCCCAATGGTGTCTGTCACAACAGACTGCCGAGACGAAGGTTTCGGGTTCGATCCCCAGTTACCCCGGGCACACACCTCTGACTTTTCGAAGCTATGTGTATATTAAAAATGTTAAATTTCGCTCGCTTAATAATGTGCCCGGTAGTTAGCATTAGTCTCGCTCCCTATTACATTGGGACTGAAACATAACTGGCGAAGTGTGGGTGTGTAATACTCCTCTGCCTACCCCTTCGGGGATAAATGCGTGAAGTTATGTTATCTTATCGACCTCAAGTAAAAAAAGTGAGATGCAGCCACTTTTGTAATCCAACCAAACAACAACTGTAAAAAGAAGCCGTTTTTTAAAGCCTTTTAACGTCTAAGTAATGACGAGATGCACTCAAAACTCCGTAACATCATATAATCGTAAAGTCAGTGTTTCCTGAAAATGCTTAACGTAAAGTTACCCAAAGTTGCAGCAATTTAAATTGCAACGAAGTTTCTGGCAACAATTTTACTTAGTTATAAAGTGCGAGTGAGGTGTTTGAAACTCTCTTTGAAATCTATAGCTCATATTTTTATTAAAGTTTACTAACAGATGACGTAATTTTGTTACTACTTTAACAAAAAAGAAACTTCGAAACAGATTATATAATTATTTAAGATGGCTCCTATACAACACATATGTTTTTTTTGCCATTTTTGAAGATAATGGTGGTTTTTACATTTATATAAAAGAATATTTTCGGTAGCTGTCTGATGAAGTATTTTTGCACAATTTCTGTTATATCATTAAATGCCACGTGAAAATAAGTGTTCTCCTTCTAATTTACACCACAATAGATTTGTTGTTCAATAAGAGGGGTTGGTCTACTATACCACGCTGGCCAGATGAGTTTGTTGATAAGTTTTCCATCTATTTCAAGATGTTAGATAGTATGTTTGAGAATATATCCTTTAGCCCAAATTAACACTACTGTGAACCATCTACAAACAAAGTTACTTATTTTATTTCGACAGATGTTCCAAAAAAATTTAGAAAGAGATGCCTCACAAAGGAATTAGTCAACATAATAATATACCCAATGACATCTTCACTGATAAGGCCTTGAGTAATCTTCGAAAAACATTTAGTCTATGATTTATAACAAGGCGGGATGAATTTGGAGAACAGCCAAACTCCATAGAGAAGGCTTCTATCCATAGTGCGATTTAAGGAAAAAGAAAATAATCTAAGACCAAAGACTGGAAACCACTGTTCACAATCCGAATGGTGACTTTTCTAAACGTAGTCTACCGTGATCAGGACTTCTGTAAAGAAATCTACGTCGGCTTGTTATAAATATAAATAAAATGTAAGTAGTTTCTAGATTATACAGCGATAGCCTAGTGGAGATACCAACAGACTGCCATGCAGAGGGTATCGGGTTCGAATCCACGGCGCGCACCAATGACTTTTCAGAGTTATGTGCGTATTGAATTGTTAATTATCGCTTGTCCCGTGCCTCGGAGAGCACCTTAAACCGTCGGTCCCGGTTGTCATGAAGATCTTTGACAGTCGTTACAGGGCGTCAGTACCTTCTAAATAAACTGACACTAGTCTAAACCGTAGAATATCGCTATCCCTTCGGGTTGCAGAGGTCAGACAGGCAGTCACTCTGTGGAAAAGCTAATATTTAGCCAAATCCGGTTAGACTAGGAAGCGGACCCCAGATTTAAACTGGGATAAGGCAAAGAGAATGATGAAGTAGTTTCTAGATTGTTCGGTTTAAAAATGTTATCTCAGTCAAAACAATATACATACATACACACATAGACTCACGCCTGTTTCCCGGAGGGGTAGGCAGAGACTACGATAAAATCAAAACAATATATCGTGATATAAACCATGAAGAGTATTTTAATTTCAACAACACAGACAACAACAGAACAGTATTTTTATGTCACAAATGCATAATACTTTTTAAAAACGATATTCCAAACCGGTTCCTAGCGCGAGCGAACCGCAATTAAAATCGTCTCTTTTCATTGAAAACTATCTGCAAGCTCACCGCAAGCAATTACAACTTACAATGTCCACCTGTTACTTACACTAAACTACCGAAATATTTTCTATAGTGATGTGCTTTAATAATATCGATATTCATATTTGATCGATGCTGTATGTCGTATATGTTGTATTAGTATAGCTGAGACTCGTCATTTCTTTCTTGCTTTTAAAAAAGACAACTGCCGCACTACGAATAAATCCTGTCGCGAGGGTCTTTACAAATATATACAAGCATCTCACATGACTACTGCTCCGTTCCCGTGGCTCATAGCATGATGTTATGATTTAAACTTATTCTCTTCCTCGATGAATAGGTGAACCAGTAGTTCCTGAGATTAGCGCGTTCAATCAAACAAACAAAGTCTTCAGCTTTATAATATAAGTATTATTAGGCCAGGTGGTAAACCAAGTGCATCAATCTTCCTTTACATCGTGGGCTGAGTACATATTTTTGTGAAACTACTGACTTAAAATACACGGTATCTTTTTGAGGTTACGCGAATGTATTCAAATAATTTTTTATACAAAAACACGCTTAAAATACGCTCTATCTAATCCTTTTTCTTAATCGGTTGTACATTTACTTGAGGTTTCCCTTCTACTGGATTCACGTACTTACTATATACTTAATAGGGCGTCCTATATGTTCCTTTTTTATTAACAGCTTTTCAAATGTACCACTAACTTAACCTAATTAATTACATCATGGATGGACGAACCTTTAAAACATTGTTATTACACGTCGTTTGCGTTTTGTATAGAATGTAATATAACTTTGTTAATTAACATTTAATTTAATAGAATCATAATTAAACTCATGTGTAGAAAGACTTTTTCCTGGAAGGGTAGATAAAGCACCCGTGTTATAAGCTTGATGTTTTAATTTGTTTCGTTTAGTATTATCAGTTTATTTACTTATGTTCCTCAGTTAATACGTAGGTGAAAAGAAAAAAGTATCTTTCTAGTGTTTATAATAGCAAAATTATAGCCTTTTATTACATGCATTTACAAGTATATAGGCGGCAATTGCAGTTTAATGGATATACAAGTTACACTTTAAGGTATTTTTATTTATGTTTGTTTTTGTGAATATAAGGGTTATTTTGTAGATTATAAATAAAAAAATATAGTCATTGGCAAAGATAGATCACAAGTTACAAAATTAAGTTACTTTAATTTTTATCTTCCATCAAATTGATAAAGTTTCGGGTAACATCAAAAATGCTCTACAAAATATAATTAACTAAAACTTTTTTATTTGTAATACAACAAAAATACATTTTATTATCAATGAAAAACCTATTGCCTAATGAGCGTTCTAGAACAGTCATGGTAATTTCAACGTCACACATCATAACAAAAATTATAAACATGGTCAATTCTATCCATATCGATAAAAACTCGCCCCATCACTTGCAACGCCAGTGGAGTTCAAACTTGCGAACAAACCCTAGAATTTATATTTGCCGTATAATTCAATTGCTAACGACATTTCTATCAAAGGTAATTTATTATATAGGTAATTTGCTGGAAAACTGTTCTCAAAGTTGAAACTGTTGCCTCCTTTCAATTGTTGGGAAATGACTTTAAAAGACAATCAAGTTTAATATATTTTTGTTGTTTGATACTGAAACTTCGTTTTGTGCCATTTTAAATTGAAAAGGGGGTATTGAATAGAATTAAAAGGAAGGAGTATGTTTTTCAATTTCAACTTTAAGAAGTTACAAACAAGAAACAGTGAACGGGCTATTCTGATTTAAACCTTTTTGTTTCATTACGGATGAGACCTATTTGGGGTTTAATATTCATGGGTGTTGGTAAATGATCTATAGCGATACATCTATATCATATAATTTAGTGTAAAATAAAATGTATTTAAACCAATCACTGTGATGATTTGTAAGTCAATATAATAAGAATTTTATACATTCAGATTAATTTCATCATCATTTGATCACAATGAAATTAATCTGAATATATAAAATTCTTGTGTTACTTTCTTACTGACTGACTGACAGATAACGCACAGCCAAAACTTTTGGTTGATGAAGCTTAAATTTGGAAACATACATATGTTTCCAGGGAGTCGTAGGGGAGCACAGTGAGAAAGGATTTTCCGATATACCCACGGAATCGGGATTAAATGGTTAAATAAAATAAATATTTATATATGTTCTATAATAAAAAAATATTTCATAAGCGTGTTGTGCGCTTGATTAAATAATTATTTATCTACACGCAAGAATAAGTTCCATAATAACATTGATATGTAATTAGGTAAAATGGATATAAATGGGTAGAATAGTATTCTTTGTGTAATCAGAAAGAATACTATTCTACCCAATATCATGAATTTTTTTCCAACATTTCCTATCAAACATCTGAAACTACTTTCACCCAGATTCTGTAAGCAATGAGGTGTAAGAGCGCTTGTTTACGCTAAGAAAAGTCAGGCCTAAGCAAGAATTCATGTCGTCTCTACACATGATCCGTGTACACTACACCGACGCTGAAATAGAGAAATATCTTATTTCGAGTTAAACACGACGCGTGAACATTGAAAAATGTTTGCACCTAGATATCCCGAAATAGTTTGTTTTTATAGTCTCACGCCTGTATCCCCGAAGGGGTGTAATATTACACCCACATTTAACCATGAATTTTTAGGTCCCACGTAATAGGGGGCGAGCCTATTGCCGATACCGAGCACATCACCAGACTCCGTGCTGCTACTGAAAATTCGGAAAAACCCAGTAACACTTTTGCCCGGCCCGGGAATCGAACCCGGGACCTCCGATCAGCATACGCATCGCATACGCTATCCACTGGACCAGGAAGACAGTCGAAAGAAGAAGTATTTCGACTGCCTACTGTCCTGTCGTCAAAAATACATGATGATTCGGTCTTAACTAAAGCATACACGGTAGATTTTCTTAGCGTGTACAAGCGCCTTCATGAGTATTGATCCCGTCACTTTGTCGTCACACTGACATTGGACATCACGCAAATATCGCAGTAAAACTTTAGTGTTTCTCGTTAAGCTCATATGAACATGTGTGTTTTATTATTAGAATTCATTAGTGCGTTACATTGTTATACCTACGTATTAGTGCGGAGGAGTAAAGGGTTTAAGCAGCTATTTCAAAGATGATCTGATAAAAAGTTTGAACGGAAAATTGGCATGAGGAAACTTACTTGTAAAAGTGTAGGCTTAAAATTATTGTAACGATTATGGTTGCAGACTATGAACATTTACATATATTTACTTTGCGGTTAGAATATACAGTTAGGCTATCAAAAATTGCTGATGAGATGACAAAGTAGTTAAAGAAGCCGCCTGGCCCCCGAGTGTCCTGAGTTCGATTGGGGCAACACTTTGGCTGAATACTTGTCAAGAAATCAGGATCATTCTCGTTCATGAATCTTAGAATATGGCAGAAATACGTACACGTCAATTTTTTTTCATCAGCGCTAATATATTGTCCTACTGCTGGGCACGGGCCTCTTCTCACTATAAGAAGGGTATGGACATAGTCTACCACGCTGGCCGAGTGCGGGTTGGCAGACTTCACAAGTCTTTCAAGAACATTATGGAGAACTCTCAGACTTGCAGGTTTCTTCACGATGTTTTCCTTCACCGATAAGCAAGCAATAATTATCAATCTAATACGCACTTAACTTTGAAAAGTCATTGATACGTGCCGTGGATTCGAACCCTCTGCGTAGCAGTCTGTCGGTCTCACCACTCGGCTATCGCTGCTCAATTAACGGACACAAATATGCACATTAATAATTAACGGACACAAATAAACCCTTGCTCTAAAAACGCTCAAAACTAACAATAATTATTATTACGGTAAATATTAGAAGTTTTTTAATTTTCTCTTCATATTATAGTCATCAAATTGCGTATTAAAGCCATGTGTAATAGCAAGTCCATAGAAACACCTAAAACTCGAGCCTTCAAATTCATAACTGTGAATCTCTCAAATAAAAAGTTATGACATCATAAACGCCGTCTCGAAGTACCGTGCCCTTCTGAATACGCAACGTGACAAAGGTCAGGCGGCATTAGCTCCGTGTAAATACTAGTAATCTGCTGTGGAATGGGGGCGAGCAGTACTTGGGGTTGTGGAGTGATTATCGTACGTATAAGTATGTTGATTGTAATGGTGAATGCCATTTGGTTTGAGTACGTGTGGTATATGTTGAATTCTTATAAAGTAAATGTTTCAAAATTAAAATATACCTAAACAGGAACCCACAAAGTAACCCATTGTAATCGTTACTTTTTCATCATTCTATATCGTTTTTGTTGAAATTCAAAATCACTTAGCGTAGTATCGCAACCCACATCAAACAAATAAAAGTTCAGTTTTCTATGCACTTTACGTAGTGCAGGCCAAAATGTAACATCTCCTTTTATGTAAACAGGCGTTATATTACACCCACATTCCGTCAAATTCAAATTCATTTATTAGTGTGATTTTTGGTTACACGTTACATGTGGTCTTAATACAATTGACAGCATCTCAAAAATCTACCATGATGGTGTTCACATTTAGTTTTATATTAATTACTAATTTAAAAATTTAAAAATAATATCAGAATAATCATAAGTCCAGAAATATAAAAATCAAATAATTGCAACATAACAACATAATTTGGGAAACCAACAATAAGAATTCACAATAATTAATGGGAATAATAAATAATGATAAAATAATACAAAATTATATAGAAATAAAATAAAATTATGGATTTCAATGTCAAATATTAACATCTTATCATTAAGGAATTCGTCAATGGTAAAATTAAATGTCTCTAGTTATATTAAATTATAAAAAACACATAGTCAGAAATAAATAAATAGAAATGTCAACTTAAAATTTATCATTAAAGAATTCGTCAATGGTATAATAAAATTTTTTTGTAATAGATATCGTATTTTTTTCTTAAACTGAATTATAGATAAATCTTATATTGCATTTGGTAATTTATTCAATATTTTTGGGGCCATACAGAGTATATTTTTGTGCATTAAGGCGGTCTTTGAAGGACGAACACATAGCTCATGTCTGTATTCTTTTCTTTTCAATTTGTGTCGCTGTTCAGACGTTTTTCTAAATAAATGCATATTCTTGTTGACAAATAAAGCAGTTTCAAAAATGTATAAACAAGGTAAATTCAATATTTTTAACAATACAAAATAAGGTTTACAGCTATCAGTTAAGTCTATACCGGTAATAGCCCTAATGCATCTTTTTTGTGACTTAAACACTGTTTCCTTATTGCAGGAGTTGCCCCAGAACATAGCTCCGTAGCGTAATATAGAATCGACATATCCGTAATATGCAGTGACCGCTGCTTGATTCACAACTTTTTTTAATTTATGCAAGGCAAAAGCAAATTTACTGACCTTTGTAACCAGTGTTGTTTCCAATTAAGTTGATTGTCGATTGTTAAGCCTAAAATTTAATATTTGCTAATTCTTCTATATTTTCATTCTTAAATATTATATTTAGTTTCAAATTAGCTACTCTTTGACGGAAATTCATTAGTTTTGTTTTATTTAAATTTATAATTAAGTTATTTTGTTCTAACCAGTTAACGGCTTGGTCCAATGCATTGATTATGTCAGTCTCAAAGTCCATACTATTAATGTCACGTTTAACAATTATAGTACTATCGTCAGCAAACAATGTCATAGGATAGGGTATATTCCGGGGAAAGTCATTTATATATATTAAAAATAATAAAGGCCCTAGCACACTGCCTTGAGGGACTCCACAAGATATTATTCGCTCACTAGATATATATTTTATAACGGTTTTATTAAATTTAGATATTCCACTTATTTCTGTACATTGTGTTCTATTTTTTAAATAAAAAAATATAAATGTTGTTAAAACTAACCATCACTAAGTGGCTATTTACACATAAATTAAAACAATAATTTCTATACTTAAATAACTAACAAATAAAAGGAAATACATAAAAAAAGTAAAAGCAGAATTTAAAGGGCGTCATGGAAATCCTCCACATCGCCATCAATTGGAAGCGTGCCCAGAATGCTGGCAATAAGAATTTATGAGTGCCAACACATTACCCCTTATTCCAAATGCATTTAATTTGCTCAGCAGTAAGTCATGGTTGACCAAGTCAAATGCCTTGGTCATATCCATGTATACTGCTGATATTGGGATTCTATCATTCATGTTAGCTATGACATCATTAAAGAAGTCGTATATTGCCATATTTATCGAATGACCTTTCCCAAATCCTTTTTGTTCTTTTTTTTTTTTTTACATATTTATTTCTGCATTTTGGTTGTTTACAACACTTATACATGTCAATACCCTATTCTAGATGAAGCCGGCTTTTCCTAGCTAAATGACTTCTTGAGAAGAAAGGCCGAAACAAACTCAGAGTCATTGTTTTTTTTTTTGTCACTTCAATTTCTTTAGTCTTTTCTTCATCTTTTAAAGTCCAGACAAAAAAGGGTTTAGTATGCAAGTACAATGCAGGAAATTATCTGACGCTTTTGACTGACTCGGCCCACTGATGGCCCGCATTCAACAGCAATCGTACGGCTCAACCTTAATTGAGGGAGCCAGCACGATCTGTATCACTATGCCTCCACGCCATCAGAAGGTGTATGCATAAGCATGTCAGCCTAAGCCATCAGACAGGTTGCCACAACTATTTGTTTATATGTTTAATAATGCCCACATCGTACTCACAACTTTACATGCTAATACACAGTAAAATACATGTTGCAAACAATAAGTAAAAATAATAAAATTTTAAACAATAAAATGTCATATATTTAAAATGTCGGAAAATATTATTAAATGTCAGAAAAATATTATTGAATGTCAATTTATGAATAATAATATATTACTTAAGTAATTTTAAATGTCAAAAGAAAATAAATAAAATAACAATGTCAAATCAAACAATGTCAAAACAAAATAAATAAAATTACAAATGTCAAATTAAAAATGTCAAAATGTAAAAATATAAGTATTACAAATGTAAATAAAAATATCATGTCACTAATTTCAAAATGTCAAAATTCATAATTTTTAAACTCAATTCCAGGCATTTTTGTCTGCTAAATAATCTTTAACTGTGTAATAAGCTTTTGAACACAAGCACTGTTTAATAAATACTTTGAATTTATTAATACTTAGTTCCTGAATATTGCCTGCAATTTTGTTGTAAAAAAGTATGCTTTGACACTTGTATGAGTTACTTATTTTTTGTAGTCTAGTTGAAGGTAGAACAAGTTTGTTTTTATTTCATGTGTTTAAATTATGAATGTCGCTGAATTTAGAAAACATATTTATATTTTTCCTGACATATAACAAGTTCTCATAAATGTATTGAGATGCGACAGTCATTATCTTAATTTCTTTAAATTTTTCCCTCAGTGAATGCCTCGAACCAATACTGTATATTGCACGAATAGCCCGCTTCGCAGTACAAACACAGTTTGAATGTCAGCTGCGTTGCCCCATAATAAAATGCCATATGTCATTATGCTGTGGAAATAACTAAAATATACTAATCTGGCTGTATCTATATCAGTTAACTGACGAATTTTGTAAACCGCGTATGCTGCAGAGCTAAGTCTATTCGACAACTGACCTATATGTGGGCCCCACTGTAGCTTAGAATCTAAGGTTATGCCTAAGAATACGGTGTTATCTATAAGATCCAACTCTTCTCCATTCAAACATATGTTAGGTTTAACTTGTTTTACATTCGGTCTTGAAAATCGTATACATTTTGTTTTTCTTTCATTTAACAGTAAATTGTTAGCTGTAAACCATTTAACTACTTTAGAGAGAGCGTTATTTACATCGTCATTATTTGATTGTTGTCGTCTTAGTTTAAAAATAAGTGATGTATCATCAGCAAATAACACTATCTCTTCATTATTTTGCATAATGTATGGCAAATCATTAATATATACAAGTAAAAGGAATGGACCAAGAATTGAACCTTGCGGTACTCCCATTGTGACCACTGAACCCATAGAAACCTTTCCATTTACCTCAACTCTCTGTATCCTATTACTCAAGTATGATGTTAGGAGATCCAAAGCAGTGTTCTTAATTCCATAGTAATGTAATTTCCTGATCAATGTTTCATGAAACACGCAATCAAAAGCCTTAGATAAGTCACAAAAAACTCCCAGAGCATCATGCGACTCCTCCCAGGCATCAAAAATACTATCTAAAAGCTCAACTCCAGCATCGGTAGTTGAGCGACCCCTAGTAAAACCAAATTGTTTTTCATGTTTCATTCATTTTCAAAATGAATTTGAAGCTGACCTAGAATTAATTTTTCAAAAATTTTACTAAACGTGGGTAGCACAGATATTGGCCTATAATTTGTGGGGTCAGATGTGCTACCTGATTTAAATAACGGAATTACTTTACTACTTTTCATTTGATCAGGAAACACACCACAGTCAATGCTTTTACAAGTATATTATGTTTGTTCAAGTATCCATCTATGGATCTATAGATCCATTTTGCGAATATCTTGGGTATTATTGGGATAGGAGCTATGGGCCTGTAATTTTTAATTTCTTTCATATCGTCTTTTTTAAATAAAGGTTTAATGATAGTAGGTTTAAGCTTATCAGGATAGGTCCCAGATTCAATAATTAAATTTATTATGTAGCTAAGAGAATCAGATATAAGTGCTGCCACATACTTTAAGACCTTTGTCGAAATATCATCGTATCTTACACTATTTTTATTTTTTAAGTCTTCTATAATTCTATTTACTTCATCTGACGTGATAGGGGCTAGAAACATTGACTGTGTACAGAAATTTATTTTATTGTCAGTCAGTCGTGTAGAAGCGGATGACAGTTTTTCTGCTTGGTCTATGAAGTTGTCATCATGTTATGAATTTGTAGATCCTCCGTAATTGGGTGTGAGCCTAATGCCATTACTTTGCCAGACTCCGTGCTGCTACTGGGAATTCGGAAAAATCATATAACTCTTTTGCCGGACTCAGGAAACGAACCCGGGACCTCCTTATGAGCAGATGCACAGCCCTCCATTGAACCACGAAGGCAGTCTTTATTGAACAATATACATATTAAATAGATAAGTTTTTAAACAGACGACGCTGTTTGTTTAATTTCGTACTAAACATTTTACCTGTGACATAAATAATATATAATTTACGTATAGATAAACGATACTACCATCCATGATAATAATACCAAATTACTGAATGTGACTCTCGGGAAATTATGTGTAACGTATACACACATATAGTATAGAGCAGTCGATTTGTGGCTTCATTAATTAATTGATAGCTAGCCATGTCTTAATTAACTGTTGAGAGTGCAGTAGACTGCTAGCTAGCGATAGCCTAGTGGAGATACCAATAGACTGCAATGCAGAGGGCATTGGGTTGAAATCCTCGGCAAGCAACACTGACTATTCGTAGTGCGTATGAAATTGCATTCCTTCGAAATGGTAAAACTAACACTATTTACAACACCAATCATGTACAATCAAACAAGTCGGCGGTGGACCAGTTTGAAAATAATCACTTGGCTCGCTCATAGAGTCGAGGCTCACTAGAAGCACGTTTTGTATACGAGTGTCAATGTCCGTGTAAAGTAGCACTGGATGCGACGATGTCTTGCTGAGCGATAATAATAATAACGGGAAGTTGTTCGACTGTACTTATGTTTTTTAAGAGCCTGTCACATGCCCCTGCATGGCAAAGGAATTTTTGCCATTTATTTGGCAAAACACTTATGTTTGACAAATAAATTAGTATTTAATGTCATTTTTTATTTATCGCTTGCCCCTTACCTTGGGGAACAAGTTATGCTGTAGGTATTGGTTGTGATGAAGATCTGACTCTCAGATCTTGTCTGTGTTATGGTTAGCAAGTACCCTTCAATATACTTACAATGGTCTTAGCCAGCCATACTCAACCTTTTTTTACACTGGGCCACATAATTGCTACTGTTTAATCTAGCGGGCCGCAGTAATTTACCTACTTAGGTACCTATGTCGCGTATGTCCTTTACCGAGCTATAATAGTCTATGTACCAAATTTCATCAAAACCGATTCAGTGGTTTAGTCGTGAGAGCGTAACAGACAAACAGTTTCTTTCGCATTTGTAATATTAGTAGGAAAGTGGGGATTATGCGACAGTAACATAAAACTATTATATTAAAAAATATAAGCAACTATTATATTTATGTAATAAAAATTAATGTGATTTTCAACACTGTAACAAACTTTGTAAAATTTTTGTTAAATCAGGTACATAATTAGGTACCGCATGCTACTCTCAAAACGTCGCGTCGCCGTCTAGGTGCGAATCAGTAAGCCGAGATCTGTAGAACTTTTTTGCATATTTCATTTTTGGCTATGAAGATTCACATAGGTATATTGATGCAAACAATGTCAAGAGTAAGTGTGCACAATTTTTAATGTCTAGCTATCCGGTACTAATTTCGAAAATTCTTCATATTGATGTGTCTCTCTTCTCTTTAAAAATCGCCTCCAGATTCGTATCATTTTTAAATCAATCAGCTCATCAGATAATTTTACCTTATCAAAACCCAATACTGCAAGCTCTGTTGTAGTGGCCACTTCTAAGTGCCAAGGATTTTCAATTAAGAGAAGACATTTCTTTATTTTACGTAAATCCTGAAATCTTTTCAGAAATTCGTTGCTTAAGAAAAGTAAGTAGGTACCTAATTTGAAATATAAACCAGATTTTCTAGGGACACATCAATTCCACCCCGTTGAGCTTTTATCAATGTTGGAAAAGTTCACCAAGTTTTTCTGTTATATCGCAAAGAAACCTAAAACTCCTAAAAGACACCATCAACTGTCTTGCTCAGGTTCTTTATAAGCTTGAAAGCCTAGAACCCATAGCCACACATAGGTAGTAATATGTATAGTGTTCTGTGTGTACACAATAAGGGAGAAAACATGAGTAAATGCGTGAATTAATACGTTAATTTTACTTAATTTTGAACCTTTATCAGTAATACTACTGTAAAAATAAATACTGCGCTATGCCGGGACGCACAAAAAAAGCCAGCGGGCCGCAGGTTGAGTATGGCTGGTCTTAGCCATTGAATATCACTATATATTTGATTTGTAGAGGTCAAATGGCAGTCACTCTGTGGAGATGCTAACATAAACCAAGGAATCATCATCAGCCTTTAACAGTCCACTGCTGGACTAGGCCTCTCCTTTGAAACGAGGAATTGGCTTACTATACCACGCTGGCTAAACGGGTTGTTATAGGGTTTGTATCAAGTTTTACTTCTCTTACAGTGATGTTCTCTGCATAATATGCTCCCTCTGTCGACTCTTACGACACCCATGGGATGATATGGGGTCGTGACATCCCGTATTCTTAATCCGTCACCACACGGACATGTTGTTGGCTGTGCATTGTCTGTCAGTCAATCAGAAACGCAAGAATTTTAAATGTACAGATAATTTATTATATTTTTCAGTTATTCGGTTACTTTACATGTACAAGAATTATCTAGTTTTGTATTGGATGACCGTACGTGAATCATCCCAAAATATTACATTACAGTCGAATAAATAACCTTTCGCCTGTTAACAATATAAAAAATCAATATGTAAACTTGTAGGTACACGCCAAAACAAATCTGTAAAGGTTCTCAAATAACCCATACCTTTCTTACTAATCCTTTGTACTTCGGACGAATATCCTTCCTTTGGCAAAGATTTTCAATTTACTAAAAGACTTCGGTGTTTACCCTGTGTTGCTCGTTGGTTTTCAGGGGTAATTTACTCCACTACGCAGGTAAGCAGACTATTTGTAATATTATATTATGTTGTTCATTAATAGGATGCAGTCAGTTGAAACGTATGTTTTTAACTTAAAAGGGTTACTTGGGAATTATTTATTTGGAAGAAATATTTCTCTATGCGGTAAAAAAATAAAAAATTGAAAAATATTTTTTGCGAATGACAATTGAAAACAGATGGTTTAGACTATACTAAGTCAGTGTTATTCAATCAGATGAATTATATTTTACTAGCCTTTGCCCGCAGTTTCAACTGCCTGAAAAATAAAGAACTCTGACTCAAGTTTCAACCCATTATGGGGCCTTAAAGACTGTAATATGCTATATAACATCAAGCTATAACACACGGGTGCAGGTCAGTATCCCTAAATACCGCCTGTGACCGCGGGCTCATAGCGTGATGGTATACAAGTTGTTACAACCGATAACAAAAATGCAATGTTTCTATCAGGTTTCACAACAGTTTTAACTATACAACGTAGTATGCACTTTAAATACTTTAAAGCCTTTTAATATAAATCTAAAGTGCACAAAGAGAATTTAAATCCAGTTGTAAATTCAATGTGGATTTTGTAATTAAATGTAGCGATTTGTTTGAAACAAGGTTTAACGTAAACCATAGTACGCGTAAAGCTTGACAAAATATTTAGAATTAATATTAAATTCAATGAAATAATATAACGAAGACAGTGTCAGCATATAGATGACGTCAACTTTAAAAAAAGTATTATTATCGGTTCATTCGTTTAGGCGCTGCGATGCACAGTTCAAGTTATAAAGCTCCTATTTTTGCGTCGTTAGTTAAAAATCTACATTTCCGATTGGGAACGGCCTTAAATACGACTACGTCTTTGAGGATGTATCATGTAATCTTGTTATTATTTACTAGAGGACTGCCACAGCTAGGCACATTTGTTTTTAATTTAACCATTTCTTTCTGATCTAATTTGGGCAAATCCCTTCTTAGTGCATCCCTACGGTCCCCAAGGAACTACGTAATACTCCGTATTGCGTTATAATATCTAGCAGGCGCTTAACACAGTGGGTGGAGCCAGGCTAGCCCGAGCAGCGCTTATATGGTCAATTATTACTTTATATGGTCATGGACCGAGCCACAGGCAGTCTGTGACTCATTGGTCTATGCCCATATAAGATGGGTGCGCGGTCTAAATCGGTCACTTTCCCTAGACGTCGCCAGGCTGCCACAACACTACTTTGTACCTCCTTCTACTTGCATATCTACTGTACCGCTGGGGATAAGCATATTCTAGTTGCCGGTGTGTTGCCTTTATGTTCTGTCTGTAGTATCTGTCGCTCCTAATCATAATAGCCGACCTAGGGCAGCCTGTTCCTGACCGGATGTTGTGTTTTCTCTAAACTGTTTCCAGTTCTCCCTACGGGTCTACACTGCTACTGGTCTACACTTGACGTTCTACCTACGGGCTACAATTCTCCCTATGGGCTGCGACCTACGAGCTGCTGGCGCCGTGCTGCTAGCAGCCGCCGCCTACGCATTAGCTCCTGTCTGCGAGCTTCCTACAGCCAGGCCACCTGACTACACCGGCTTACGCCTGAGCCTTACCGCTAGGCCTGCACCTCGACCACTGAGCTGCCTGCCCAGCGTGCACTTCGGCCAGCTCACCGGCGACCCTACGAACAGCTACCCTGCGAGCGTTGGAGAGCAGCAGGAGTCTACATTCCAGCCTTCAGGCCAGTGCTTACCTAGTTCGGTCATACTGTATGTAAGTGGCAGTGAGGCGTAATAAAAAATCCTGTTCAGTCTAGCCGTGTTTCTATCGAACTCCGACATCCTACCTGAGACCCCCCGTGTCAGAACATTTAAATTTCAGTTCCTTGCGTCCAGTAGTTTGGGCTGAGCACTGTCTATCAGACAGTAACGCAAGAATTTTATATCTTATACTAATATATAAAGCTGAAGAGTTTGTTTGTTTGTTTGGTTTAACGCGCTAATCTCAGGAACTACTAGTCGGATTTGAAAAATTCTTTCAGTGTTAGATAGCCCATTTATTGAGAAAGGCTATAGGCTATATAACATTGCGCTATGAGTGACGGGAGCGGAACAGTAGCTTTAAATAACGCGGGTGTAACCGCGGGCATCCTCTAGTATTCAGGTAATCTGTAACCTTATTGTCCTTAAACTGGATAGCTTAAATATATTTAATCCTCACACACGTCTAGACAGTAATTAATGCTAAGATGCTAGGATCGTATTACATTGTTTGAATAAAATATATGTATTTTCTACTAGTACCTAGCTGTGAGGTTTTGAGAAGACGACCACAACGCACGTTCGTAATATAATATTGAATTGAGTAAAATCCGAGTAAATTGTGATCACAATCAAAGTTTAGAATATTTATTGACAATTTATTTTAAACAAAACAAAATTAGTTTTTTTTTTTATCTATAGGTATACATATAAATTATAGAAACATAATTTTAGAATTCAAGTGAAGCTTAATCTGATCTTAATGCCTCATATGTACGTGCAAATATGTAAAAAAAACACGGTTTCACGGTTTAGGCGTCGTAAAATGCCTAAATTTGCGGTTAATTTGTTTGTATTTGTAGTATTACGGCAGTGCTGCTTTACAATAGCACGGATAGACACACAGATACATACACTGGTTAAACTTATTTAACCCCTCTTTTCTCTTCAATGGACAAGAGATTAGGATTTCCATAGTTTAAACATGAAGAGCAAATGGCCCATTAAAGTTGGCAATAAGTCGCCTACAAAATAACATGCATATTTATTTTAAAAACATTACTACGTGTATTTCGAAATGTAAACATTTCCTTACAAATTCACTGTAGTAGATCCTCTGATCAGCCGAATACGTAAGGGACTACTTAAACCCCGTTGTCACAAATTTCATTCTCTAACCACGTGCTTTTGGTACCAATAAGATACGTGATACATAATTATAACGAAGTAAGATTTAAAACTTTCTACATGAGAAAGTTTTAAATTGTTTTTCGGGATATGTTTGCTTTGTACTGAACCAACATTATTCAACGTTATAAACATAATTGTACGTAGTGTACGAACAACTACTTTTTCATCACAACACAGGAATTAATCGGCTGCGTAAAAAAGCAATACTCAAAGTATCACACACGCTTCATCCAAATGCAGAAGCAAGGTAAACTGAAAAAAGGGGCAACAGTTTCTGATCCAAGAAAACGTAATAATCCCTTGCCCCTCAAGGGAAATGAGCACAATACTTCCAATTTGGCAGCCTTTTGCCCCAACAATAACGCAAGTATTGATCACTGGTTTTGACGACCCGGTGTCGTAACGGGAGTGTAGGCAACTGCTACGCCTAGGGTCGCGGGTTCGATTCCCGCTTAAGCTAAACATTTGAGTGCGCGAACATGGATTTTTGTCTTGGCCAGGGTGTTTCTATGTATAATATGTATTTATTTACTCTCAAAAAAGAAGATATCTGTGTGTATATCCATTGTCAAGTAGTACCCATAGTACAAGCTCTGCTAAGTTTGGGACTATATGTTGTTGTGTGTAAGTGGTAGAATATTATTATATAACTGGTCCAAAGCTGAAGTAAAATTTGAACCAAAACCAGTCTTATTAAACTTTCAAGACACTCTTAAGGAAATGTAAACTGTCTTGTAAGAGGAGGACCATTCATAAAATACAACAAATGTAATTTATTCTGAGTTTAGTTTACACATACTTGTTGCAATTTTAATAATAGCCTGTGAATTATTAGAGCTCTCTAATACTAGCTGCATCTACATTGTTACATATAAAGTTTATCAGCGCTCACTACAAGTGGAAGTATTTGTAAGTAGCTTGGGTATATTTACACATATATGCATATGTCACCGGAAAATAATAAGAACCGTAAATTTATAATTTTTCTAGGAAATTTATAAACTTACGTAGGATTCTAAACAGGAGATAAATTATATTATTTTACGCGAACATTTTCGCAAAACGTCGCAAACTTATTAATTTGCGACGTCTTAATTTATAAACTAACGGATATCCATTCGTAAGATTATAAACAGTTCGACCAATCACATAACTTTTAATTCATAATTCATAATTCATAATTCATTTATTAATTTGCGAATATGGGTATACATTTGCAGATCTTAATAATAAATACATTGTTCTTTTACCATATCCCACCAATTAGGCATGCAAACACAGAAACAGTAAACTATTACTTATTATAAAAATGTCAAATAAGAGTCCAAAATGTCACAATTTAGAAATAAGAATATTAAAATGTCATGAAATAATTAAAAATGAAATTATAAAATATCAATAATAATTATAAAAGTACAATGTCAGCTAATCACAATTAAAATGTCAAATGTATATAAGTAAATATTATAATTTAAAAATAAATAAAGTTTATTTCTAATTAATTATTAGCATTATGTGTATCATCTAAATATTCCTGCAGCGAGTAATAGCATTTATCTACAAGCAGTTTTTGAAGATGCCTTTTAAATAATTGTAGATTTTCAATATTTTTTATTTGAGTAGGTAATTTGTTATAAATGCGTGGTGCAGTGCAAAAGAAGCTTTTGTGCATTAGCGCCGTTTTACTTTCGACAACACACAATTTACCAGCATGTCGAATACTTGATTTTTTTTTAAATAACTCCATATTTTGTTTCGCAAACACAGCACACTCCTTTATGTAAATGCAAGGCAGGGTCAACAGATTATTATTTACAAAGTACGGTTTGCAACTATCAGGTACCTTTATACCAAAAATTGTTCGAATGCACCGCTTTTGAACTTTAAATGCTGATAGCCAGTCAGTGGAATTGCCCCAAAATATTATTCCGTACCGTAATGTTGATACGACAATGCCATGATAGGCTGTTATTAATGTTGATGTATTGGCTATATTTTTTAGCCTATATAGTCCATATGCGGACTGACTCACTTTGGAACATACATAGTCTACATGGTCTTTCCAGTTTAGTTTTTCATCTATTTTTAACCCAAGAAATGTAGTTAATTCGCTCTCTGTAAATTGATAACCATTGTAATTAATATTTAATTTCTTATCGGTTCTTTCTTTTCTTTGTTTAAATTCAATTATTTTTGTTTTATCTAAGTTAATTTTTAAGTTGTTTATTTTAAGCCATTGCATAATTGAAGTGATAGAATTATAAATATCAATTTCATAAGATGTCAAGGTTTTATTTGTAAATAATATTGTGCTATCATCAGCAAACAAAGTCATATCATAGGTAGTTGTTGTTGGGAGGTCATTTATATAAATATTGAACAGCAAAGGTCCCAGGACACTACCCTGTGGGACTCCAAATTTTACAGTTCTTACATCTGACCTATGAACCAATTCACTTTTGGATTTAAGACATATATTCGTAATTTCAGTCACTTGCCTCCTATTTAACAGATATGATTTTATAAGCTCATGAACATTACCCCTTATACCATAGCGATAGAGTTTGTCAAGAAGAATATCATGTCTGACGTGATCAAAAGCCTTAGACATATCCATAAACATGCCTATTGCTGACTGTCTTTTGTCCATGTTTTTCGTGACAGATCTCAAAAAATTGTAGATGGCCAAATTAATATTTTTGTTTTTACGAAAACCATACTGTTCTGGCACAAGTATATTTTCCTTTTCCAAATAAAAATAGATGCTGTTATAAATAACACGCTCAAATATTTTTGCAAATATAGGAATTATAGCGATGGGTCTATAATTGCTAATGTCCATTTTATTTCCTGTTTTGTACAACGGTTTTATGATGGTCATCTTTAATACACTAGGAAATATACCACTTTCATTGCACAAGTTAATTAAGTGTGATAAAATTGGGGAAATAATGCTACCCACATCTTTTACTACGAGCGTCGTAACTCCATCATATCCACAGCTGTTTGTGTTTTTTAGTGATCTGATAATATTAAAAATGTCCAAGTCAGTTACAGGTGCTAAAAAAATTGAATTAGGATTATTATTTATTTTAATGTCAGCTTTTACAACATTTTGGTTGTCTGTTACGTTGGTATAATAATTATTGAATGCATTACAAATACCCTTAGGATCATTTATTAATTTATCCTTAACATTAATACAACATATACCTAGCCTAGGCTGTGTTACTTTTGCACTATTTATAATATTCCATGTCACTTTTGTTTTGTTGTCCGAAGATTTAATATAATGGTCGTTCTTAGATTTTTGTGTTAGGCGTATTATCTTTTTGAGTCTTGCTGAATAAGATTTTAATTTTACTTTATTAGTTTCACTTGGCTGTCTTCTAAATTGCCACAACATTTTCCGTTTTCGCAAACTACAAAGTTTTAACCCTTTCGTAATCCAGCTTACTTTGTTGGTTGAGCATATTTTTATCCTAACTACTGGAAAACATAAGTAGTAAAGGAGATTAAAAAAGTCATAAAATATATTAAACGCCTTGTTCGGATCTTGTTCAGTTAATACATCAGCGAAACTAATCTGAGCTAGGTAATTTTTAAATTTATTTTTATTTTCAATAGAATAGTCACTTTTTTTGATATACCAACACTTAAGTAGGCATCTCTGTCTTATTGGACATTTTAATATTTGTGCCGTATGATCAGAGATACATAAATCGTTTATTTGACTTTTACATCCTTTGATATTGTGTGCAATATTGTCTATGCAAGTAGAACTTAAAAACCGAGTAGGTTGTTTAAATTCAATTTTAAGACCAAATGCCTGCAGTGTTTGCTCAAATTCCACTGATAACCTAGTTCTTTTTAATAAATCTATGTTAAAGTCACCGCAAAGTATCAGTTTTTTGTTTTTATTTTTGCAAAGTTCAGATAATAGCGAGTAAAGTCTTTCAAAAAATATTTGTATTGATGATGGATCGTATTTCGGTGGCCTGTAAATGCAAACTATGTAAATATTAAATTGCGTCAATTCCACTACCGAGCATTCGAATATATTTACAAGGGCTAATTTATTGATTCTTTCCACTGTTTCAAATATATGTCCACACTTAATTAATATGCAGGATCCTCCATGTCGATTTTTTCTCATAAAATATGTAACTAAATTAAAATTAGGTATCTTCAAATACTGCTCATCGCCTTTGACCATGTTATGCTCAGTGATACAAATAACATCAATAGTGTTATGGAATTCATCCAGGTGTATACTTAGCAAGTCTGATTTGCTAATTAATCCGTTTACATTTTGATGGAATACATGTAAACTATCGTGCACGAAACAACTGATTTGAATTTTCAGTAGATGACTCTGAGTTATCACAGGCATTTATCTTATTATCAAAAGTTTCAGTTTGCACTAGGTATTTAATATTGTCAAAAATTATTTTCATACCACTGTTGTTAATACGACCACTTTTTCTAAAAACAGTATAATCGCAAGATAAATCCAGATTAGAGTCAATCAATAATGCGTAGTTATATGTATACAGATCAAAATAAAGTAAATTGTTGAACACTTCTATGCGCCCATTAAACATTGAGGAATAATAATTATATTTAAATGTCGGTAAACAAAGAATAATGTTAGTATGTTGTAATGCTAATAATGTTTCTCTTATATATATGATTATGTCAAAATAATTGTTAGTTTTGCGAAAGTCTTCTTCTCCTATCAAAATAATACAGTAGTCTTCCATTGTATAGTCCACAATTTTGTTGTTTAGTTTGGTCAAGAGCTGCTTGATGCTGCAATTTGGATAACAATAGTGGCATATTTGGGAACTAGGAAAAGCTTCTTCTGATATTGACAGGATTTTGTTTGTGTTATTGCTACTAATTAGGCATATTTTATTTCTGTGTTTTTTGTCAGTAGTGGTACTTTTGTTAATAATATTTCTAGGTATTGTACTGTTTTCTTGAGTTTTTTTGCTTGAGTGTTTGAGTTGCTTTCCCTCAATTATATCTGATGTTTCTGTTTGTGTTTGTTTATTCTTCTTAGCTTTAACCTTTTTTTGTGGAGTGGTAGTTTTAGATGATTTTATTGGACTACTTGTTAATGTCTTGTATAATTCATTTTTCTTTGTTAAATTTTGATTTGTAAGTTTTAGTTCCGTGTTTTCAAGTGAAAGGGACTCTATTTCTTGATGCGCACTATTTAATTCCAGTTCCAATGTTTCTACTTGCTGTTTCAACTTAATGATGAGTTCATTTTGTTGTTGTTTAGTTAAGTCAGGCAGACTACTAGACAAGCTTTCATCGAAGTCTGTTTCTTCGTCTAATGTGTTACTTATTTGTTCATTTGTATTATTAGAATCGGAATGTGTCCTTGCTCGTCGGAAAGTAATATTTTCTAAGAAATTCATTTTTTATGTTCTATGATGTTTAAACTGATGATATAAATCTCAAAAAGTAACTATTGTATGTAGGATTTGAACCCGAGGTATCTGCGTCGTACGACTTACACTAGTCGGTCAATTGCCGACTTCGCTATGAACGCTTATAGGCCTTAGAAAAAGTTCGTTGTGGTGATTCATGCTGCAAAAATTTATTTGAATCGCTTTGCACAATGACTTTGCACTTTGAACATCACTATTATGTACTTTTTATATTTGATTTATTGAAAATCGTATGTATAATCACTAATTAAGCCTTAATAGCACTTATTGTCAAGTTTTATTGGTTTTACACTTTTTATTCACTTGTTTTAATGTTCATCACAAAGTATACTTTTATCGTTTTATTTGCACTGTTTCTATTCCAAAATTGAAGATAACATTTCTACTTTATATTTGGACCATATTGAGTATATTAACACATGTTTTAACTTTTAATAATAACTTTAACTATTTTAAATATTAAAGTAAACACAGAGCCGTTTTATATTGCACTTGAACGGATGGTGGCGCCATCATCCAAAAAGCAAATTTTATGCTTCTTTAAATAACGGCAAATAATACCCTACTCTCTGATTGGTCAGTCGGTGATATGGAAGGTCGGCATCAGTATAACTTAATAGGTTATGTTAGGTTCTGTTGTAACACAAAAATAAGAGCCCGTCAATTTAGCCTCATAAACGTCGCTAAAGTTCCGGTTTAGTCGTTAAAGTGGCGAACAATGACGGTGGAGAGGACGCCAATGGAACACGTGACTTATTCATCCAATCAGAGCGCACATGGCGTTTGGTTATTGTTTACTTATTATTTTACGAGCGCATTTACCGCATGCACGCGTAAAATAATAAGTAAACAATATTCATAGTTTATTAATTTCCAAAAATCTCGGCGTAAAATAATACAATTTATCTCTCGTTAAGTATCCTACTAATTTGCTAGGAAATTAATATTATATGTTTTATTTATTAATATAAATTATAAATTTGCGGTTCTTGTTATTTTCCGGTGACATATATACACATACAAACTATAATATCAAGTATACGAACGGCGTGGTGATTTAAGTGGCCGTCTAACATTGCGCCAAGTGTTGTGGTTTTGGTATGATTACAGTTTATACGATCGAAAAATGGTTGTTTCGAATCTAGGAGTTGCTTTTTTGTTTGATGAATAACTTTCAAATTCCCTTACGATACAAATTCTATGTACAAATTATATTAGTTTCTCCAAGAAGAACCGACAGAGCGCCTCAAAATAATATTGATGTGTAATATTTATCTGTCTATTGACTTTTAAATTCTTGGTAGAGTACGCGGTGCAGTAAGGGTTGCGTGGGATGATATTGATTAAGCTGTGCCCCATGAGTTTTGATTTTAGACTGGTGACCATTATTTTTACTTCTTCCAAAGATAATTTTACTTAAAGACACCCACCCCACACACTATGGGATATAGGATAAATGATGATGGATAGGATTATGAGTCGAAATCTTTACAAACATTCGATAACGGTCACAAAATGCAATCAGTGGATCTGACAATTGCCTCCGTCGTACTCACAACACTCAGCGTAATAAACGGCGAACACTGGAAGACAATGAACACTTAGACTCAGCGCATCTTTGCGAACAGTCAACCCTAAGCGTAGTGGACATACTCTACGTCATTCGTGCAGTCGGTCTATGGACCTACAACCTATCGCTACAAGAAAAGCCCAATAAAACGCTTAATTGTATTTTAATTCACGCATACATCAACGCAAGCATATGCTTGAATACCGACGACAATCATCGAATATATTTCAATCCAAACAAAGCTAGAAACAATTCTACTTTGCCTTTAAACAGTTTAAATATTCAGACCAAATAAATTCCAAAGTGTCACATATTTCTTTTTCACACTATCCAATGCTTTTGTCTCTGTCCTTTGAGATCCTAACTAGGTCCTCGTTACCACTAGGCTGAAAAGGCGCCGGTATAAATAATGCAAGGAACAAATCGACAGATTTCTCTGTTTGTAGTCGTTGTGCACCAGATTGTAGCCATTTTTCAAGTCGACTGCCACCACTGTGCATTAAAAAGTCAGCAGTTCAAACTTGGCTTAAGTCTTAAAAGAAATTTTAACAATGAAAGGAACAGTTTAAAGCTTTTAAATGGGTAATAAGTGACGTCCAACGTTACTGACAAACTGTGGCTGGAGTTTTTTAAATTTATGAGGTTAAATATTGTATGTTGAGTATTTTTCATAAAGAAGTCTTCATAATCACACACGTCAAGATAACCATTTGATAAAGACGGATAGAATTGTGCTATAACTCACAACACATCTATATCCTAAGTTTCCTAGGGACCAAGAATAAGAGGTATCGAATTATATAATCTTTACGACGCTGTGATATGAAACATTTAAATCTAGATATAATATGTCTAGGTAACTTCAAAATCTCATCTCACTATTACAGAACATACTCTTACTCACAAGGGCAAAATTGCATGCATTGAACCTAATTACTTTTAAAACAGGCTGTTTAGCAGACGACAAATTTAAAAAGCAATTTAGCTGCGACCCATATTCTCCATTTATTTTGATGCCTACTTATTTCTTCAAACACGAATAATCAAATCGCTATTTTTCAACTGACTGGGTCAGACCGTTGAAATGAAATGAATAAATCAACGTGCGATGATGGACAACCCTGTTTTTTTTTGTTATATTGGACGATGTTTTTCAGAATATCCCCGTTTGGCGTTAGGCTTTAAATAATGCCAAAAATTGTTCTGCGTAAAATGTTTGTTACTGAGTGGTATATTTGGCATGTGTGTTGGTTAAAAGTGTTTTGGTATTCTCGTAAATGCAAATATGGAGTAACATTTGATACGTCATGTATTTAGTATCATAGCTGTATTCTAGGTAATTTTACTGTAAGTCTAAAATATCAAAACATGTTAGTTGGCGAGTTAAAAAAAAAGTTGTTATGCATACTTTTTATTAAAAAAACGTTACCACGCTTGTAGATTGGTAAGAGAACTATGCTTACCGGATAAGTGTTATACCGATTGCAACTTACACCAAATGCGAAATGGTTAAATCGCCACCTTACTAATAAGTAATGAGTCGAGTTTTTTGTTTGCATTCTTGAACGGGATAACACTATAAGATATCAAAAGATATGTCGGCACCATCGTCAGGACACCCCCAGAGGATCCATAAATGAAACTAGTTAAATTCACTGATAACTGCAATATATTCTCGAAATGAACCTCACGACACAAAGATCAGGGCAAGACTGTCATGGAACCGAAATATAACTGGCGAAATATGAGTGTATAATGCTCCTCTGCCTACCCCTTCGGGGATAAAGGCGTGAAGTTATGTTATGTTTATAAAATATCACGAAGTCAGAAACTTTTTCTACTCTGAAGGAAATTATACATTTAAATTAAAAATGTCACCACCATCAAACATAAAATTTAATACACTAATAATATGTTTATGAAATTCCTGTTAAAAACTATTTGTAAATGTATTGAATTTTAAAGAGAAACCAATTTACATGCCTAAATATACAATGAAATATTTATTATATTCACAGATCGAAAACATGTTTATAACAAGAAAAATATTAATAATGTTATGTAGTATCTATGTAAATGTATATAATGTTAAGACACAAATTATTAGATTGACTAGGATTGACAGCGGTAATATCAATCACCAAGTCAATGGATCTTTGGCATATCAATTACATCGCAACATCTTTAGGCAGAGCACGGAGTTGGTCAGGGGCTATTTAAAGTGCTTTAAGAGCCATTTGCCTCCAGCTAGTATATGAATCTATATATTTCATTTCTACGAAATGAAGTTAAGCAGACAACAAATTTCTCGCAATCTCACAAATAATAAAATGATTTAATTAAACTCATATCAGCGAACGGCAATCTTTAACTACCAATTTTTCATCCTAAACTACTCCAATAAATCCAAATTGCGCTAGATTCCGAGCCAAATTTTGAATGTAAAGTCACACTTGATTTATTGTCGTAACTTCACACTGTGTCCCTTAATGAGCTCAAGGGTTGTCAAAAATCAAATGGAATTTATTTAAAACTCTTTGATATGCAACATCATTTTAAGAAAAGAAGTTTACAGGCTGGTTTTGAATGGCTCCTCGGCGCAGTCGTCACAATTCCATTCTAACTTTAGAGTACCACACTTTGAGTTCAAAAGTACTTTATTTTTGCTGAAAAAGAATTTCAGCAGTTCTGAACAGTATTTAAGTTCAGTTGAATGTTATTATTTATTAATCGTGTTACTTTTTTCTATTTTATTGTTGTTGAAGTTCCACAAAGTAGTGGAGTACGTATAGTTTTATTATACAAGCTTGGAAATTGGATTGGTGGTGTGTACGCTGTGAATGTGTGAGTGGGCACTCAGGTCCTATGCAGTTAGGACAACGTTGAGAATAATAGTGGGAAACAATAGGTAGAGCAGCATTCTATCTCTGGGAATAGTGAAGATTCATTTGTCCAACTTGAAGACGTGTTTGTACTACGTCCGTTTTGTCCTTCGAGAATTGTTCACGGCACACAGTCTTGTTACAAGTCCTAACGATTTATCTACTGCTACAAACGCTTATTTAATTCACATTCTCCTAGAATAGGAAATTCTAATTTCTGTTTGGATATTGTTAAAAAATAAGAAGCTATTTTTTAGATGCTCGTCTTTACAAATTTATTTTGAAGCATTTAACAAAGACACTGTAAAGTGTTTGCCGAAATCTAGCTGTTATTACGAAATTAGGACTAGGTAAGTAACATTACTAAAATACTTCACAATGCTTAGTAGTAATATTTTTAGTGTGGCATTAGATTTCAAGCCGACTTCCTTTTCCAGATTATTCGATCTTCTCTAGATTAACATAGAAATGTGACAATAAGTTAAATGTAAAACGAAGTGCTATTTGAGTCTGGATATCCTTTGTACTAACCCTTAAATGGTATCGGGGTCAAAATTGACCCCAAAGCTTCATATTTTCAATCACACCTTTTCAGTAAAAGCACCTACACTCTTGCGCATCGGGGTAATCTCATTACGCCGCGGAGTGCGGCGAGTGACGGACGCGCGTCATTTAAGTGCTAGTGAGAACGGAGATATGTACACTGCTGGGGTCAAATTTGACCCCGATACCGGAAGCGTACATTTTATTGTATGATTTGTGTTATAATGTTTCACTATTTTATACTTAATTTATATATAATTTTTACGTGACGGTGAAATCTCACTGCTTTTGGAACATTAATACGAAGAATCTGGCTCCAAATTAATTCAGGACGCCACAATAGCTGCTTGTGACCAGAAAATTATCAGCGTTTGCGAGGAACAAATATATTAATTGTTTTAGATTGTCATTTTTTTATTATTCGTGTTCTCATAGGAAGTTCCTATTTTTTATTATATTAGTTATATACAAAAAGGAATACAAAATGTTTTCTTGTATTTATTTTTTCTTTTTATATATAAATAGGATACCTAAAGTAGAGTCTTGTCAAATAAAAAGATACTACCTGTTTTATTTATTAAATATGTGATCTCTTGTTAAAACATGATACAAATTTAATAAAACATTACATTGTAAGTCCTTTTTTACTAAATAAAAAGAAAATTTATAATGTACAGTTGTATCATTTTACATTACTGTGTACTAATATCTGGGGTCAATTTTGACCCTTATACCACTTACGTTGCCTTTTTTAGCGAAACCAGCTAAGGGTTAAATATTTTAGTAGGGACATTTGGTCTGGCAACACTGGTAGTAATACGTAAAACTGTGCTTCTCCCAATAATAATTTTATTTTATTTGATTTAATTAATTTTATTAGGTATTATTTGTATGTTAAGTGCGTATTAGTGTGTTATAATGGTAATTAACTGTTTAATATCACAATTAGAAGTGAATGTTGGTGAATAACACAAAGTTAAAGTTTTGCAAAGTCATCTGTCAAACGAACTGTTATTTAAAATACTTTTGCATTACTTTTTCTAATATACGAGCAGTTGAGGTAAGTTTACGATATATTGTACATCTAAACAATTTTGCACAAGTAATAAACACCTAGTGAACATATCTCGATTGCCCGGCTCATTTTGGTTGGTGACTTACCCAAACCTAAGTGTCATACAATAAGTACTTTATTATTTTTGTCTTTTGTTCTTAAGTTTCTTGCGATCCAATTATTTTAAATCTATTAACAAGATGATGACCAGGAAGGCGCGTCTAGAGGAGGAAAAATTACAATTAACGCTTAAAGAACTTAAGAAATACAAGGATTTGTGTGAGACACTACAAAGTGAGCATGATGACAATGAGAGGGAGATGCTACAGATTTTAGAGAAAAATTCTCAACTAAGAACTGAGATGGCAGAAATTCATTCTCATTTAATTACATCTTTAGATGAACGCGATAAATTACAATCAGTTGTAAACAATTTTGACAGTTGTAGTAATGAGTTTGAGACCGCACTCAAGCGCATCACCCAATTAGAGGGCCTCCTAAGTGAGGCTAACAATCATATTAATAGATTGGAGTGTGCAGACCGGTCCATCAAATCAGCCACTACACAATCACTGTTTGATGAGCTGGTTGGTAGCGCTCCATCTATGGTTTCTGCCACCTCAAACTCAAACTCAAACATGGAAGTTATTACAATTGACTTAACTAAAGACAATTCAATTGTTCAAGCTAGTAAAATCATAAACTCAGCAAATAAACTGAAAAAGTATGTTAAGTTGAATAAACAAATTAAGAAAAAGGAAAAGTTATTAAGAAAATTTAGAAATTCAAAGTCAAATGTCAATTATTGCCGAAAGTATATAGCTCTAAAGGAAGATTTGTCTATTTGCATGACTAAACTAGATAATAATCTTATAAAGTATGAGGCTGATATCCATTGTCTGCAGACAGAGATTGACCGCTTACAAGATTCCCTATGTAACATGACAAAGAAATATCAATTATCTCAAAATCAAATTAATGAACATATCTTGGCCATGGATGACTTAGTGGATTTGTGTAAATACAATGAGCAAAGACTCATATCATTGACTAATAATAATCAGGCCAATGAACCTAGCCTGACACCACAAAGTTTTTCACAGCCTACCAACTTGAAAGATAGTTCTGCTATGTCATCTCAGTCAGCGGTGATGAGTAACGGCTTCATGAATGCTAGCACTTCCCTCTCACATCTGAATACAAATACGAACACCAACAATTTAGTAATGTTTAGTGATGAGATAGGTAGGAATATGAGCCAATTGTTGAGAAAAAGGACAGGTCAAACAGTAACCAACTTTTGTATGCCCGGAGCAAGTTTTACACATATCTTACAAAACATTTTAAGTAAAACATACTGTCCCGATTCAACAATAATCATTTTTATTGGGAGAAGGGGTAATGCAAATTTAAATACTATAAAAAGATATTTCAATCAATTATTAAACATAAAAGTTAGAAAAATAATTTTAGTTGCATTTCCCTACAGTAAGTTGTTGCCACAGGCCGAAAATGATTTTAGACATAAGTTAAATAGCAAATTACATACACTGACATTTTACAATGATTTTATTGACATAATTGACTCTAATGCTTTCATTAGAAACTTTTATTTGACATGTGATAGTTGTTATCTATCTCAATATAATCAAAGACAAATAGCATCATCGCTAGCATATTTTATTAATAACACAGCCAAAAATTTGGCTAATAACTCTGCTTTTATTGAGCAGTCTAATTTGACATTAAATATTAGCTTGGAATCCGTTCCAAATTCTTTAAATTAAGTAATGAGACAATAGAGTCAATCTCTGGCAATAACCTTGATAAGACATTAGTTACCTTTTTTAATACCACACCTATTATAAGTAAGAAAAACACACTTTCATCAACCACACATTGTAAAAAAAATAATTTAAAGAATTGTATCAACCTGGTGCATCAGAATATACAAGGGTTGATGAGTAAGGAATTAGAATTGGAATTGTTTATGAACTGTAACAATATTGACATCTTATGTATTACAGAACATTGGCTAAAAAGCCATCAGTTCATATTTAATTTCAATAACCACCAGGTTGCAAGCTCATTCAGCAGAAAAAACTTTATTCGAGGCGGCTCGTTAATTATAATAAATAAACTTTTAAAATTTAAGGAAAGATCTGATATTGTGAGCCTTTCTGTTGAGCGAGTTATAGAGATATCATGTGTCGAATTTGAGCAGTTCATTGTTATGAGCGTATACAAGCCTCCATGTGCGCCTTTTGAAAGTTTTATAGTAATTATGGAGGACGCCCTAAGCAAAGTTAATAATTGCCATAAAACGGTTGCTGTTTGTGGTGACTTTAATATTAACATTTTAGAGAAAAGTTCTTTATCAATTAATTTCTTAAATCTTTTTAAATCTTACAATTTAAGTCATACTTTTTTAGAACCAACTAGAGTGACTGCCACAAGTGCCACCTGTATTGATAATATATTTATTAACACTAAACCTTTACATAAATCCTTAATTAATATGCTTCAGTCTGATCACAGTGGGCAGTTAGTCTGTTGTCCAAGAAAAAACCTTAAGGTTCAGAGTAAAATTATAAATTTTATACCTATAAATGAAAACCGAATGGAAGTTTTTAAAAATAATTTATCTAGTAAAATGCGTTGGTTGCCTACTCATGACCGTCCGGATCAGTTATATAACTCATTATTTAAATTGATTAATGATGAATTTTCTGTTGTATTTAAACCCAAAAAAATTAATGTAACTGACCGTCTGACGTTTAGTGATTGGGCAACTGAAGGCATTCATAAAAGTCGGATTAGGTTATATGAACTTTACAATGAATAAACTTTTAATAATAATCCAGCCTTTATTAATTATGTAAAAAAATATTCAAAAACATTCAGACAAGCTTGTTAAGCTGCAAAATCAATTTATTTGAAAAATAAAATAAAATGCGCTGAAAATACGATAAAAGCTACCTGGAATGTCATCAATAACGAAACTGGTAGAGCCAAAGCACGCCGTCGCGACTACCTACTAAATATCAATAATGTGAGTGTTGCAGAGGACTTGGAAGTAGCGACAGAATTTGAAAATTTTTTTGCTAATATACCCATTTTAACTACAGAGTCACTCAAGTCATCTTACACGTCTGCTGAAATACTACTTAAGGACTGCGTACCAGAATGTGTCACAGCCTTTGAATTTACTGCTGTTACTACTGAAGATATTCTTAAACAATTTAAAACTATTAATATGAAAAAGACAATGGATTTATGGGGATTGTCAGTAAAGACTGTTTCATATATTATTACTTTAATTGCTCCACATCTAGCCACAGTGTTCAATGGCTGTGTCGCTTCTGGAACATTTCCTGATTTAATGAAATATTGTAAAATTACACCCTTATTTAAATCTGGTGACACATCAGACCCCTCAAATTTTCGACCTATTTCTGTATTGCCAACTCTTAGTAAAATTTTTGAAAAGTTAATACTTAATCAATTGCTTAATCATTTTAATAGACATAATCTTCTTCACAAGAAACAGTTCGGATTTACGAGGGGTTGTTCAACTACTGACGCAGCAGTTGAGTTACTGAAAAGTATTTTTGCGGCTTGGGAGAAGTCACAAGATGCGTTAGGTATATTTTGCGACTTATCAAAAGCCTTTGATTGTGTACATCATGATACTCTTATCAGGAAATTATATCACTACGGCATTAGGAACAAAGCTCTCGATCTCCTTACTTCTTACTTGGGCAACAGAATCCAGAAGGTCGAAGTTAATGGTAAGACATCTCCAGGTTCAGCTTTAAAAATGGGTGTCCCGCAGGGTTCAATTTTAGGTCCATTTTTATTCTTGATATATATTAACGATTTACCGAATTATGTAAAGAACAATCATGAGATTGTGTTGTTTGCGGATGATACATCTTTGATTTTTAATATTAAACGACAACAGGTTAATTTTGACGAAGTAAACAATGCACTCTCTAAAGTTGTTAATTGGTTTAATGTAAATAACCTATTACTTAATAATAAGAAAACGAAACTTTTAAAATTCTCTATGCCTAATGTTAAACAATTGGAAACCAATGTGCAACTTAATGAATCTAGGATTGAGCCCGTCGAGACAACCATGTTTTTAGGTATTATGCTCGACACCAAACTACAATGGGGTCCACATATTGAAAGGCTATCGGGCAAACTCAGTTCTGCAGCTTATGCAGTTAAGATAATTAGACGCCTTACAGATTTAGAAACAGCTAGAATGGTTTATTTCAGTTATTTTCATAGCTTAATGTCGTATGGGATTCTCTCTGGGGGAGTGCTGCAGACCTAAATACAATATTCGTTCTACAGAAAAGAGCTGTAAGGGGAATTTATAACCTCGGTCCAAGAGTTACTCTAAGAGAAAAATTCAAAGAAATAAACATTCTAACTGTTGTATCACAATATATTTATGAAAATCTGTTATATGTACATAAAAATATTGACAAATTTAGTAAAAAATGTGATATACATTCTGTAAATACGAGACACAAGAATAATCTGGTAGTTCATAGCACTCGTCTCCACAAAATAAGTAGCTGTTTTATGGGGCAATGTATACGCTTTTATAACAAGCTCCCTCATAATTTAAGAAACTTGTCTATAAATAAGTTCAAAATTATTGTTAAAGCGAAATTATGTTCAAAAGCATACTATAAAATATCTGAATATAAAGACGACCAAAACGCGTGGGATTGAGCTGTTCTAATTCGGCACACAAAAATAATTGTATAAAATGCTCTTTTTAAATGACGTTTCGTAAGTACTTGCAAAGTTTATACGAAATAAAGAACTATTTCATTTCATTTCATTTCATTTCAGTCTGTAAAGTGCTTTACAGTGTTAGAAATGTACTTAGTGCTATTTGATGGTTTACTTTGATAGTGACACTATTTAAAATCCTCCTGAGAACCTAAGCTGTTGAAAAATTCCGCTCGATACTATTAAAACACCTTAGCTTAGACTTTACCTTGAATAAATTACATTTGTTTGGTTTTGTAAAAGGTGTTTCAAGATGGTTAATTTTAATGTCTTCTTTACTTAAAGCTAATATTATACAGCTGAAGAGTTTGTTTGGATAAACGCGCTAATCTCAAAAATAAGATGTGTGTGTTAGATATCCTATTTATCGAGGAGTACCTCATCACGCTAGGAGTCTTGGATTGCCTGCGGTGAAGTAGCCCAAATATTGGGTATAACTGAAAGCTCAGTTAGTCTATACATATAAATAAAATTTCAGTGTCTGTAATATGAGTGGATAGTTACGGGATACCAAGTCATAAACAACCTTATTGAAAAATGTTGTCTGTCTGTCCGGCGTAAACTCTAAGATAACCAAACCGATTTTATCAGACTTTCACTGTAAGATAGAGGACTTCGTAGCGTAACATATAGGCCATAATTAGACCCGATAAGTGGCGCTGTTGTTGAGATACCAATATTAACATGGGTGGAATCGCGAGAAACAGCTAGTGTTTAATAAAACTGTTTTCAAGGTTCAAGTTTTCTTCAACTGCCGTCTCATGATCGATACTTACGATATTGTTGGGGCAATAAGACGGTTTGCAAATTGGAAGTATTGTGCTCATTTCCCCTGTGGGGTAGAGAATTATTACATTTTCTTGGATCAGGAACTGTTGTTGTTCAATTTACCTAGTGAGTATTGGTGGAAATATACTTCCACTATTGATCATAAGTTGACATTGATCCTGACATGATAGAATATTCGTACTAAATGGAGAATTTGGTACCAAGTCAGTTCCAATTTTGGTAGCTTCGTAATGGGGTTAAACTTTATTAGGAGATAATTTTAAGAATTTCTTTGAGTTTTTGTAATAAATAATGATGGCGAAAGGCTCGCAATTGCTTTATGAATTTGTTTAAAAGTACGGTCGCCATCATCCTAGGATTATCCCGTTATGATCCAATACTTTGAAGCCCGAATTGCATGCTCTAGACACAATAAAGACGGAGTGTCATCTTAACGCCGTTAACAGAGGTCATTTTTGTGGCCTATTTGAGTATGCATACAGATTTGCTATTCCTTATTTTGAAATATAGTTATGATAACACAATAGTTATGATAATATATATATTACTATTTAAATACTATCAAAACCGACCAATTCATGACAAAATCAGCAGTTTTACGGTGCGAAACTGACTATCAGATAATTAATTCCATTTAATGCGTCAGAAGGGTCCCAAGAAATTTATGACCCACTATAATTCCCCTAATTGCAGCGAAAATTCGTAACAACAATTTTCCAAATGCCCGATCATCAAAAGACCAGACGAAATAAAGACCAAATTTACTTAAGCATACCATTCATTTAACATATAACTCTATTTCAGAGATTACCAAACAACCAATATATAAGGAAAACCTATTCCCCATTATGGGATAACAAACATTGCAAGACCCCTCAAAAAGGCTTTGGGACATAAATCTTCAAGAAAATGGCTTCTTTTCTCTGTTTATTACTGAACCAAACCTTCACTGAAGGTGTTTTTGGTTTTGATGGGAAATTATTGTACTGTTGCCCTGATTAGATAGGTGGGTTTAGTGGAAATGTCCTCGGTTTTTTATCACCCTGGATTTTCCTCCGTCGTACTTTTAGCGTGATTTAAAGCGAGCTTTAGGAAGTTAGGTAATGTGTCCTTGTTGGAGGTTTGACTTTCGACGGAAACTTTGCCAGTTTAACACTAGACTAGAACTTCCTAAGCCTTTTTATAACGGTGGTAAACACTGTTCTGAGCTAAGCAGCAAGTTTATTCTACTTACTGTACTAAGATTATGATTAGTGACGAGAAGAGGTTTATTTTTCTGCAATTGATAAAAGTAATATTATAACATTTTTCGTATTACGCTTTCTCAAATCTAAGAAATCGAAATAATAATTTTTTTCTTTAAATTTATTATATTTATAAAGGATTTGACCAACTATTACAATTAAACTGATATTCATCGTTCCTAGAAAATTGCGAGTAGTTTCCTCGCTCGTTTAATATTCATATTATTTTCCTCTTATTTTTATTGCTACCTATGCCATTATTGGTATCTTTCTATCTAATTCCATTTTTTTGTTTCTTTCTTTTTTCCAATACTTCAATAATATGGTTATTTTTTTCAATTTTTCATGACTCAGTTTACAGTGGCAGTCAATCTTTTATCAAATTTGCCCTTCATCTAGCAACATCAGCATTGAAATCGAATTTCGTTACACCTGTTATATCTCCTCTTCAAAATGGAATAACATCGGTTTTACCAAATTCACCTAAAATTTTTCCTGAAATTCTAACCAAGTATAGTTCCACACAAAAATTCGGAGCAGGTTCATAAATAATTCATCAATTTAAGCTTATCACTTGAAGGTGCGGCAGAGTTCCCCGTTCGAATAGATTCATACATAATTGCGAGTACAAAAGAACAGGTGTGAGAGAAAATCTGTGATCTGTAATAATGCTTTTGGAAGCGTAGAGAGCTGATTTGAATACATTATGTATAGTCGTATTTTGAAGAGCTAGAAATTTGTTGGGGGAAGGTACTATTTTATTTAGAAGTGATGTGAAGTTTTCGTAACACACGTCGCTGTGTTACTGAAAGAAGCATTTACTTAACAACATTTTATTTTGCTACATTTGCATGAATTATGTCAGTAATTTGACTATTATTCAAATGTCACTGTTAGGTTTTAGGTTACGTTCAAAAGATGGCGCTGTATCGAATGTCTGAATCGCACTTTGGTCATATTGCCAGCAATACAATCTTTTTTCATTTTTAATTAATGGCTTGTTTGGTGGTCAGGATGCATAATTCCTATATTCCATGTATTGGCAAACATTAATTTGAATTCAATCAGTTCAAGGTTAATACTATATCAGTAGAGACCAGTTTATTAAACAATTAAATTGTTAATCAAATTATTATGACAAATTTGCATCAAAAATTTTTCGAAACTATTAATAATGTGAAAATCTATAACTGCTTACTCGTGGAAGATATAATTTGATGTAAGTTAAATTGTACGCTTTTTAAATAATCATTCAGTTAAATAATAATCAATCATCAGTAAGTATAACGCGTAGCAATCTCTAAATATCATCATCATCATCATGAGTCTGACATAGTCCACTGCTGCATATAGGCCTCTCTATTAGGAACATGTACCCACTGCCTGAGTATTCCAACACGATATCAAAAAAGGAAGATATATTTATCTCAAATTGTACATATACTTTTAACCATAAACAAGTATTAAATTAATAACATACAGCATACTATTCTGCAAAATTTATAAGAATTCTAGAATGTATCTTATATGTTAAGAAGTTATATACAATTTGAGTTCAGTTAGGCAAGTCAAGTTCGAAACTAAGTCACAGTTTAAGCCTTCAGGCTAAGATCATTTATCACTTGGCAGACGTTACAACTAGGTACTTAGTTTTCTATGCAATTATGTTTAGAATGTGCATCTCAACTTGTGCTTACAGTAATGGGAAAACTGTGTATGTTTTAGATAAGAGTAGATTTTGGAATAAGTCGTTTGTTTTCTGTTGAGATTACATTTTGAAAGAATGATAGATTATGGACTTAGCTAAAGTGTGCATGAAGGTTAATGTGAGGACAGGATTGAGGTGAGAAGAGACAATTGATATGCAACTCTTTTTTACAAACTGTTGTTTTTTGTTTGTGCGAGGCAGTCGAATCTGCATAACTTTTGCGTTTTTTAGTTTCGTTATTTAAACAGGTTTTTATTTTATTTTACAGTATTCTTTTTAAATAAATTAAATTATTAAATTATTATAAGAAATAATGCTATATTCTTTTTTACTTCGTTTCTTATTGTAAT